>JAWNOU010000201.1:0-135000 GCA_035045725.1 Drosophila ezoana
TAAACAAAAAAGTTTCATACAAACGTTTTTCGCGATTTCTCCATACTTGCGGGTGGAATTTCCCGAAACCCCGTCTTAACGTGCACCTTCAACACATAAGGTAACTACAGTGAAAATTTCAGGTTCCTAGCTCTTATGGCTTGGGCTATGCGTTGATCACCAATCAGTCAGTCAATAAGTCAGTCAGTCAGTCAGGACAAGCAGTTTTACATATAGAGATATGAAGCATGGGTATCGATATACTTATTTGTTATACTTAAATCTAAAATAACAAGTAAAAGGTTCTTGTCGGGAGTTCCCGACTATGGGATACCCTAAACCCTCTTATTCAAACACCAAATGCAGCTCGCGCTACGCGCTCGATTGTAGTAATAAAGATAAATTTAAAAAACTCAATCGGAGGCGGGGGGGGGGGGAGAAAAGATATTTGGGGGGGATGAAGTTTTGGGGAGACTGGGATGGGGTGGGGGGGGGGTAAGGAGGGTTGCAGCCACACCAGGCAAAAAAAAAACAAGTAAGATGTTCTAGTCGGGAGCTCCCGACTAGGGGATACCCTGAACCCTCATATTCCAACACCAAATGCAGCTCGCGCTAATAGATAGAGAGTAGCTGGGAGGTGGCGATAGGTATAAAATAAAAGATACTTGATATATATATACTTTTCTAGAAGCTACATGTTAAGTTTGGTGACTCTAGCTCTTATTATTTACAAAAATTGCTTACAAATCAGGATTTGGATATACATTTTTATCGATTACTTTGAAACGGAGTAAGTTATCGATTATCGGAAACAAACTCGATCTGCGCAGGCACTAGGAGCACCTACATCTTTCAAATTTCAAGTCTCTAGCTCTTTTAGGTTCTGAGATCCTTGCGTTCATACATACGGACGGACGGACGGACGGACGGACGGACAGACAGACGGACGGACGGACGGACAGACAGACGGACATGGCTAGATCGACTCGGCTATAGATGCTGATCAAGAATATATATACTTTATGGGGTCGGAGATGCTTCCTTCTGCCTGTTACATACATTTGCATTTTGCACAAATACAATATACCCTTTTTAACCATTTTCAATGGGTTCAGGGTATAAAAAGAATAGTTTCTTCGGTAGGGCTCAAATTCACGACATACCACACCACTTCCCACCAACAACAGCCACACCCCTAATTGAGTCTTGTTGAGAAAGAAACGAATTAAAATAGCAGCACAGAAAACGATACATTCGCAATTGGAATTCTGTTGATATAATTCGAAGCAGACGCACATGAATGTGTTTGTGTACATGCATACAGACTGCTGCAAACACGTGTTTCTTAACCAATCTTAATGAAATTTTCTACTTATATCTTATTGTACCATAGAATATTTGTGTGTTCTCAAAAAGTTAATTGCATTAAAATTGTAGTTTAAATTGTTGGGCAATACAAGTTTGGCTATTTTCTTGATTTATAGCTATGTGGTAGTAGCGGGAAGGTGGCGATAGGTATAAAATGCAAGATACTTGATATATATATATACTATTCTAGAGTAAACATATCACTTTTGGTGACTATAGCTCTTATTATATACCGAATCTGTTAAAAAAGAAGGATTTCGATATCGATTTTTATCGATTGCTTGGAAACGGAGTAAGTTATCGTTTATCGGAAACAAAGTCGATCTGCGCTTGGACTAGGAGGACCTACAGCTAAGTCTCTAGCCCTTATAGGTTCTAAGATGCTTGCGTTCAGACAGACGGACGGACAGACAGACGGACATGGCTAGATCGACTCGGCTATTGATGCTGATCAAGAATATATATACTTTATGGGGTCGGAGATGCTTCCTTCTTCTGCCTGTTACATACATTTGCACTTTGCACAAATACAATATACCCTTTTTACCCATTTTCAATGGGTTCAGGGTATAAAAAGTTTCCTTGGCAGGGATCGAGCTCGCAATTACAATGCTGTTAGAATGCGATAGAATGCGAAGCAGACGCGCATGAATGTGCGTGTGTACACAAATTCTTGATGTTTTCGCTAGCTGTGCCATCCAATTGCGCAGTTACATACATATAACTTTGGTTTTCTCTTAACCGATCTTAATGAAATTTTCTACAGTATATATTATTGTACCATAGAATATTTGTGTATTCTCAAACAGTCAATTGCATTAAAATTGTGGCTTAGATTGGTTGGCAATACAAGTTGGGTTATTAACTTGATTTATAGCTCTGTGGTGTTAGAGGGGAGGTGGCGATAGGTATAAAATGAAAGATACTTGATATTTATGTACATGTATAATATTCTAGAAGCAACAAATCAAGTTTGGTGACTCTAGCTCTTAATATAAACCAACGACGGTCGGACGGACGGACGGACAGACAGACGGACATGGCTAGATCGACTCGGTAATTGATGCTGATCAAGAATATATGTATGTATTTTATGGGGTCGGAGAGGCTTCCTTCTGCCTGTTGCATACATTTGCATTTTGCACAAATACAATATACCCTTTTTACCCACCTGTTTAATTACCACGTGTTTAATTAAATTTAAGCGCAGCATACATTGCGGCATGAACAACCGTATAGTGTGTATTTCTTCTTAACATATTTATATTTATATTATCTAAGCATAATATTATTTGCTGGTTGGTTTGCAATGTGCAATTTTCAAATTGATTGATACATTAACGCATGCATGCCAGTTGGATGGGGACTGGCAGATGGGGCACTGCTAGGCACTTCTAGGCAACGGTACATCTATCTTAATTTAAAGGCTGCTGCAATCGACCTGAGGCAACGGAGGCCAGGCAGGAAGAGTCCACCGGTTGACGTTCCTTATAACAAAATGTACTAATGGCGCATCGCACGGACTTCTACTAAATCTGAATCCTTCAAGTGTCTTTGGCACACCTGCGACGCCAAGCTAACAGCTGCCAGGCCCGCCTCGCCGTTTACCTGAAATTTGCCTTACACACATGCACACATGGTATGCATACGTAAGCTGCATGGCAAACTGAAACCTAACACTCAGTCAACGCTTGAAGTTCGTTGCCTTGTCCCCAAAATAGCTGCAGAATTTGGAAATTGTATGCCCCATCCCATCCCGTGATTGCCGTGCAGAGCAATTGGAAACTGTTGTAGGGTGCCGCGTATGGGGTAAGAGGTCTCATCTGGCACGGACAGGCTAGAGAGCAATTTCTGGGTTTCGTGGCGACCAACTGCGGCAAGGTAGTAGTGGCACAGTTTTATTGATTGCATTGATTTAGGCGCTCAATTTGTTGTAGCTGCCTCTAAAATATTGTGGACGACCCACATTCTGGAAGCATTTGTTGGGACTGATTATGCGCTGCGGCAAACGTTTATCGGCATTTGCGGCATAGTTTCCGAAAAGTATTAAAAAACTAAATTGGCTATGGGAAAGGAAAATGCAGTGATCAGCCTAACATGTATTTTTTAAAAAATAATGATACATATTACATTTCATTTAACATAAGTCACTTTAAACTCCGAAATAACTAGTTGTAATGAAAACTTCTGTTGTTCTCTTAAGGAATACCTCTACTTAATATAATCTTATCTTATTGACAGAGAATGATGTTGTAATTAACTTAAATCAGGCTCTTCTTTCCTGTTAAAATTTCTCTTTGGCTAAAAACAGTTTCTACAATATGTCACATGAACATAAAACCATTTTTATAAGCAATTAACAAAAATACAAATTTCGCCAGGATCTGAGCATCATCTTATATTTTACAGGAATTAAAACGAATTTTAAAATATTAAAAGAACTCTTTGACGGCCAAACCGTCCTTCACGGACATGCCAGGCAGTTTTCCAGTTCATTCGAACGCTTGTCTCTGAGACATCCATACGAGATCTTGAAAATTCTTCCCATTCACGCAGTTAAGAAGACTATTATTCCCCTTTTTGCACATAGCTCTTTCCAAGGCGCTTGCGCTCGTAAAATATAAATAATTGAAATTCACTAGTCGCGAAAAAATGCAAGGTTGCTGTTCGGTTTGAAAATATAAGGGAAAATTAAAGGTATAAGTTTGCTAATTTGTTCGAGAAAATAATAAAATTTTTAGGTTAGTATGAAAATACGATGTTCAAAAATTAACGATTTTTATTTTTCTGTTTTCATTTAACAGGGAATATAACAGCCTTTATGTAGATAATATACCACATTTTCCTAAGAATTTTTTTTTTGTAGATATTTGTTTACCGTTATATATTTTTTATGGGCACCCTTAGATCAGAGCTGCGTATCTATCTCTAACAAAGTTTGAAAGACATTTGGTAGCGATCATGTATTAAATGTTGTCAACTGTCAGAAATAATGAATCCAACGCGAACGGGCTAGTTACACTTTTTAAGTGTAAGCATCTGACGGTGATGTCGTGTACATACTCAACCGCTATCTTTATCCTTGCTGGCAAAGTTGCTTCTAAAGCAAATTAAAACACGCAGGAGAGTTGGGATAAACCAGGGTCATTCACAGCTGGTATAAATACACTGTCGTTTGTTGCGTAATCCCCTTAGCCGCTAACAAATTTGCGCACATCCGTTATCCGACCTCTGCAGAGCTGCCCATTCCCAGTTGGGAGCAAACAACAAGAGTAAAATCTGCGGCACCTGCCTGCCAACAGACAAAACGTAAATATACGCATTGCATATGGGCAAATGTGTTAAGCACACAAAGTTTCTGGTCCATTGCCGACACCTAGCTATAACTCAAACTGGTATCTGTTTCATCTACAACTAGATTGGACCAGGCTAAGCTGGCACCGCGTGTAAATTGCTTATTGAAAGCAAACAAATTAATCAAAATCAACTCGAAGCTGTGCAACTGAGTGGGTTTCAAATAATGTTTCATGTTCTAGTGGCCGTCCAGTCCCAGCCCAGACGATTTGAAACTAATTGCAATTGGGGCTTGCACACTACACTGCGCCGCTCTTTCCCCATTTCAACATTTGGCTAAACACTGAGTGAGTGAAGGAGAGCAGAGCCTGGGTTGAGCTGACGCAACGGTTGGCTTCGTTAGGCCAAAGCCACCAAAAGGGTGAGGTTGTCATAATTCAGTTTAACTTGAACTGAGATTATCCGAGCAATGCTGGTTAACGAGCGAGGAACAGGGTTTCTGATAGCCATGTCTAATTTGGTTTCATTGACTCGTGATCGACTTACCCGGAATCCTCAAATCCTTTTCACAGGTTAACCGATCAGGAGTGAAATATGCCATGCAACATAATCAATACAATAAAGATTTATTTAAAAAAAAATATAAATAAAAATTGATTTGTTAAATCTAAATTAGAGAACAACAGTAATAAATAATTTGATTGGATCATATCGTTAGTTATAGTTAAGCTTTTAGGCGATATATTCGTGCTAATACAAAGATTTATTTTTAGGACGGTCAGAGAAGGTCGCCAAGAGTTAGGGGAACTATTAGATGAGCACTCCATAGAATAGCGAATGCAATCAACAGTTTTGCCTGAGGGACAGCTGGCCCGATTTCAAATAACAATTGTGAATTTTCCACACCTGGCACTGGCCCCGCCCCTCCGACAATTCCATTGTTGGCCACTTCAACTTGGCTGCTCTCCCTGCGTATATAATTGCCTTACGCCGGAAGTTTCCTGCTTACGCTTCTACTGGGTTACCGAATGATGAGGGTTTCCTGCGTTTGGTACGTGATCAGATCTGCCCGGTCTTTCCCCGCCCTAAGCACAGATAATTATTTGCAATTGGGTCTGCAGGATTGTTCAACAATTAGGCACAGCGAACTGAACAGCCAAAAGGGTAGCATCGAATTAAGCGGGGGAAATATTGGAAGTGTGACAATCGCAATGGCAGTTGGCTCTAACTTTACCCTTAATACAAGGTAAAGAGGTAGTTGCAATAAACACAGCTGTTAGAGTATGCGACTGCGGTCAATAGTGCCTTTTGGCAACAGTTCGCTGTTGTCGAAATGTCACCATCCATGTGCAATTGGCTTAAGGTGTTAGGGCTGGGCGAATGAGGTCACTGTGCTGGCTAATTACCTTGAGTGGAATAGATTTTGTGTTGTGCGCCTCTTGGCGCCAATGCAAGAAACCTGTGCACTGCGACAGAGTGTAATGCGTATCATGGATTAAATTCTGTTTACACTTTTTGTGCCATTTGCCTTGAAGATTACGACAAAATGGCGGTGAGTTAGGAGGTACATTCTAATAACTGACAAAATTAAGTCCCTTAAATAAGAATAAATTGGTGTTAAATAATAAAAAATAAACAACTTTCTCAAATAGATCATTAATAAATAAATGTTTCTTATTATTTTAAACATTATACCTAACAAACCACCCTCATTTCATCACTGCCATTCGAATAGCTCCTCATCTTATTTTTAGCCACCCTGCAGAAAAGTCTGGATTTGTTCTTCTTATAAAAGTATGTGTGCTTTATAATTTCTAATTTTGTAAAGAAATAAAAAACAGGTATCGCATTAACAAGTTCATAATTGTGAATAATAACAGGCTTTTTAAATCTTTTTGACTGTATTTATATTTATTGGCATCAATATCTTAGTTTATGGTATATCTGTTGGTCGTATGAAGGCGACAATCTTTTAGAATAGAGGAGCTGCAGACAGTACACATGTAATGTAAGTCCGCTAAGACCAAATTATTATTATCGATAACTCTCTCCATTTGCTATAAACTTGATATGTTTTAACTTTCAGACCGAACTAATGCAAGGAGTTTGGAAATAGTGTGGTCTTTTCCGAGTTCGAGACCTATCCAGGAACATTTTTATACCCTGAACCCATTAAAAATGGGTAAAAGGGGTATTATGTTTTTGTGCAAAATCCAAATGTATGTAACAGGCAGAAGGAAGCATCTCCGACCCCATAAAGTATATATATTCTTGATCAGCATCAATAGCCGAGTCGATCTAGCCATGTCCGTCTGTCTGTCCGTCTGTCCGTCCGTCCGTCCGTCCGTATGTATGAACGCAAGGATCTCAGAACCTATAAGAGCTAGAGACTTGAAATTTTAGATGTTGGTGCTCCTAGTGCCGAGCTCCTAGATCGAGTTTGTTTCCGATAAACGATAACTTGCCCCGTTTCCAAGTAATCGATAAAAATGTATATCGAAATTTTTAAGCAATTTTGGTAAATAATAAGAGCTAGAGTTACCAAACTTGACATGTAGCTTCTAGAATAGTATATATATATCGATTATCTTTCATTTTATACCTATCGCCAACTTCCCGCTACTCTCTATCTATATGCCCGCGCTGCATTTGGTGATGGAATAAGAGGGTTCAGGGTATCCCCTAGTCGGGAGCTCCCGACTAGAACCTCTTACTTGTTTTTTTATGAATTACCCTTGCAGAAATACGACTTAGATATATTTTTATTTTAAGGAAAATAGGTCCCCACTGTAAACAAAAATATTAGAATGTAAAATATAAATATTTCCTTTACGTCGATTAATTGTTTATTAAATAAATATAGATCAAGTTGTTCTCATTTTGCCTGACTGGACGAAAAAATACATTCATTTTGCCTGACTGGACGAAATAATACATGATAGAGCATTTAAATGTGTGTGTTTCTTTTGCTATCACCGGCACAAAAGGCTTACAATTGAAGAAAAAACCTCTGGCTTGCGACAAACTCCGTGACCTACTTGTGCGCACATTCACGCAATAGACACCCATGGGGCTCCCGCGTAGCGATTTATCGTGCTTCGATTAAAATGCTGTTTGGAGTATCTATGCATTGTATTAAAGGGATTTGCTCCAATAATAAGATTTCGATACATTCAAAATTTCAAGTCTCTTGCTCCTGTGGGTTCTGAAATCCTTGCGTTCATAATTACGGACGGACAGATGGACGGACATGGCTAGATCGACTCGGCTATTGATGCTGATCAAGAATATTTAAGCTTTATGGAGATGCTTCCTTCTTTATACCCTAGTTTACACATTTTCAATGGGTTCAGGGTATAAACAATGGCTGAATGTAGTAGATTCTGGTTTCGAACAGGTTTGGCGTGTGCTCTACTTTGAGCGCTTCAACGTGGTGCAACGAAGTCAGGGAAAACTAGTAATACATATTAATGAATTGATCCCATTATGTAGATGGTATTCGCCGTGCAGAGCACAAAATGGCGGACAGTGCCGGACCGCGCAACTCCCGATGGCGTGGCGATCCAAGTAAATTGCAGGGCAGCCACTCTTAAGGAAAATGCCAGCTACTGCTGTTGCTGTTGCAAATTCTTTTTTTTTGTTTCCGTTCCCTTTTGAGCTAAAGTGAAAAAAATTAAATTTATTCCTTTGCCCTGTCCTTACATTTACTTTTTATATCATTCATTCTGAAACCAACGCAAACTGGCGAGCACGACCCACAGCTATATGTGTGAACTCAGAAAAACGTTGTTTTCGAATTTTAGAAAATCGCCATGAAATGACAAATTTACTATATTTTATTCCTCACTCTGATGAAAGTTGCTAGAACAGTAACAGCAAATCAGATAGAAATTAATTAATTATTTAATTAAATTTAGAGAATTTTTTAAGATGTATCATTTTTTTGACTGCATTCATAGATTCACTTGCACTGCATTTAATGCTATATCAAATTTTCACTTTGGCTTTGTTAATGTTGTTGTTGCGGTTGGCTTGATTGATTGGCTGAATATGACCGCAGCCCACCGGAATCAATGCTGGATTGAATACGGACGGACGGACGGACGGACGGACGAACGGACGGACGGACAGACAGACGGACATGGCTGGATCGACTCGGCTATTGATGCTGATCAAGAATATATATACTTTATGGGGTCGGAGATGCTTCCTTCTGCCTGTTATATACATTTGCATTTTGCACAAATACAATATACCCTTTTTACCCATTTTCAATGGGTTCAGGGTATAATAAGTGCCTGTGTCTGTCAAAAGGACATAATGCATCAAATTGCCAATCAAAGAACAAATATGGTATAGACGGCCATCACAAGACTTGAAATAAGAATTTGGTTCAAAACGCAAAAGGAGGACGTAAAAGGACGACGTCTATACTAATCAATTGTTTAAAATAGTTGCCGTTACATTATATGGCCCAAAAGGAAAATTTGTTAGCGCACTCGTTTAATAAACAACAGTTGTAAACTTTAAAAATTTGCCTATTATTGAGTACGAGAATGCAAAACCAACCTTATTAATTGGCCTAGATATTGCTCTTTTAGGGCTATCTAAGACTGTTATTAAAGATGGTGTTTCACATCTAGTAGCAATTCGAACGAAACTCAACTAAACATAGGTGTCCGAATGCAATTTTAACAGACTGTACCCAAGCCGGATAAATTAAGAACCGTATTTGCCGCCGCAAAAACAGAAAATGGAGTGTCCCTGGTTTTGTCGTTGGTAAAAAGTCCTGAACAAGCTAATTCATTTCTAGCAATTTTACTGCAGTTCAGATAAGAAGATAATAGAGTGGCAGCTAACATAAGAGAAATGTTCTCGCAGATTCGAATCATGAAGATCATAAGATTAAACGGTTTTATTGCAGCCTATATATTGCCTTGACAACGTTAACTTTCGGAGCAGTCTGCTCACCATACTGTGCAGATTATATCAAGAAGCTTAATGCAGAATGGTCCATAAGTAGAAGAAATGCTAGAAGCATCAACGGCTGTTTTTAAGCTCCATTAGTTTCAACGATGATGAACACGTCATTACAGTTTGCAAAGAAATTGGCAAAATTCATCGATACGGTGGCTTTGAGTTGCGTAACTTCCTTTCAACTCAGCACCTATAAACACAGTGTTTATATTGTCTTTGGTGATACACCGATCAGGAAACAGATGCTCAGTATGGAAGGGCAAATTGGTGGTGACAAGATCTTGGGAATGCACTGAAACTCGTCAGATGATATACCTTACATTTTAAAACGAAATTTCATCGAATTTCCTCTGAGTTACCTATGTTTGTTGATGCGAATCAAGATGCATTTGCTGCCGTCGCCTACCTTGGTCTAAGTCACAATAAGAGAACTAATGTAATTTTTTTTTTATGGGAAAAACACGTCTCTCGCCCACCAAGCTCTTATCAATTCCTCGTTTAGAACTGCAGGCAGCAGTATTGGGGGTACGTTTAAAAATTGATAGAGAAATTCCCATGAAAACTTATTATTTGGACATATTCCAATAACTGGCCTGATTAAATATTTTTATACCCTGAACCCATTGAAAATGGGTAAAAAGGGTATAATGTATTTGTGCAAATGTAAATGTATGTAACAGGCAGAAGGAAGCATCTCCGACCCCATAAAGTATATATATTCTTGATCAGCATCAATAGCCGAGTCGATCTAGCCATGTCCGTCTGTCTGTCCGTATGTATGAACGCAAGGATATATGAAATTTGTATGTAGATCCGCCTTGTGCCCGCGCAGTACGATTTTGTTTCCGATAATCGATAACTTGTCCCGTTTCCAAGTAATCGATCAAAATCAATATCGAAATCGTGTTTTTTGAGCTAACCTCAAGGTTTTAAGGGCGAGAGTTTCCAAACTTGAAATGTAGATTTTAGAATAGTATGTATATATCAAGTATATATATATCAAGAATCTTTATGTAATTTTATAGCTATCACGAGTTTGGGGCAGCTAGCGCAAATTGCAATTTTTGTATACATGTACACACACATCAACAGCATTGAAATTGCGATTGTATTGTTTTCTGTGCTGATATGATAAATTTGATATTGGTAGAAGAGGGTTCAGGGTATTTCCTAGTCGGGTCTTCCTGACTAGAGCACCTTACTTGTTATAAATGAACTCCTCCTGTTATATAACATAAACAAGTACTTATGTACCTATGCATACGATGTGAACGTATATGTGGTCTTTGATCGAAACAATCGATAAAAATCGATATCGAAATCCTGTTTTTGAGCAATTTTGGTAAATAATAAGAGCTAGAGTCAGGAAACTTGACATGTAGCTTCTAGAATAGTATATATATCTCCATTTGGTGTTGGAAGAAGAGGGTTCAGGGGTATCCCCTAGTCGGGAGCTCCCGACTAGAACCTCTTACTTGTTAAAACTTTAATTGCTATAAAATAAGGGTATTTTAAAAAAGGTTAGAAATAAGTATTTTGCCCTGAAAGTTGAGGCGGGACAATAATCGCCCGATGAAATAAAAAAACGTTTGTTTGTATATGTGGTTAAAATTCTACACAAGGTATTGACAAATTCCTTTTTATTTTAAAACTTTAACAGACTACAGCATTTGGATCCTCGGTTTTTTTAAATTACCATAAACTATATAAAACCACTCGCACCCGCATATGTAAGAATAAGTTCCTACAGTCCACTACACCCACACACACACATACGCTAAGATAGCATCAAACTTATTAGAACATCATTTGATTTATATTTATGTATTAGTCACGCGCTTATGCATTCATCAGAAGCAGCACTCCAAACACAGCACACACACACACAACAGCTTATTCATAAAGATACTTGTGAAAATACGACATTTCAAATGTATTTAATTAACTGGATAATAATATAAATCTGTCCTAAAATCTTAACAAACAAAAATACTTGCATTACATTCAAAATGAGTTCCACACTTTGAAAACGTACGCCACGTCGTATGCGTGATATTAAAAACTAAATCAAATGCCCAGATCGTTTTTCGTTTTTGCACGTAGACACCGACAGCCTATTCAAGTAGTTGCCTTGCAATATTTATCCATTTATTTATCATATGCTCTATATATAAAACTGTTTGTCCTGACTGACTGATTGGTGATCAACGCACAGGTCAAACCGTAAGAGCTTTAAAGCTGAACTTCTGACTGTAGTCACCTTATGTGATAAAGATGAATAACAAGGCGACTTCAAAAAAAAATTCGGGAAAACGATTGCAGGGAACTTTGTTTTTGCCATCCAGTCGGCTTCAAAATCTTTATCGAAGATCTTTTTGCCAATTCGTTGAAGGGTGGAAAATCCATCCCTTCTTGTGATAAATGGGGGTCAAAGATTTGCTGTGAGAAGTTTCGGGATCAAATAGGTGTCTATGGATCTATGGAATTAACGAAAGTTTATATTTCAAGGCTTACAGATTTAGCAAACGTAGATTCCAGCTTCAGATTCTTTATTCGGCGGATTTTAAACTAATCTTTAAGTATCTATTAAAATTAAACTTTAGACGTTGAGTTCAAGATATTTAGTACGGTTATTATTATCTTGTATATTTTGTTTCTTGCGTTTTCTTTCCTTATCCTTTTACTTTCAATTATGTGCTGTCTCTGGCAGCCCACATATCTAATTTCTTTGATTAACATATTTTTTGTCTCCTCGCTATCTGCTTTACCTCTGTCAGGAGTTTAAATACCACCGCATAAACGTGGTCAAATCACACGCACCTTCCACGCGTAACACAGTCAATTTGTCGCCACTCAAAAAAGACAATAACTGCGGGAGTGCTGTGCGTGGGGCGCAGGGTACTGAAACTCTGGAGGAAATCATCAATCAATCCATGACTATTAAAATTTTTTTTCGAGTGATTATTGGCTAGTGATTTTTGCTCAGAAAAATGTCGGGAATTGCAGTATATCTTTAAATGAAATATTAAATTTTAGACGAGCTAAGATTTAGCCACCAACTATTAGATTTGATGATGAATGCTCATTCAAAGTCGTAAGAGCTGGAAAGCTTAGTTTAATGCAAATTTCGAACATTGCTGGATCCAATCTGGCGTGAATTTTCTATTTGTGAAAATAGATTGAAAAAAGAGACGGTTTTTATTCTTTTAAAAAACAAAATATCCTGTGTGCTGCATTTGCAGCCCTGAAAACTTACAACAGTTTTTAATGGAAAAGTTTGGAAAATATGTTAAACACCTTTTATGATTCCTTTTATTATTACGTACTATGGGCATTAAATGCAATTTTAAAGAGCTCTGTAAAAATGGATACATAATAAATCCACTTTATTCTTATATATCACCCATTAAATAAGTCTTCGAATATAAATAATCATAATAAATAGTAAATTTGAAATTTCAGTATTTAATTTAATTTTAATTTGAGAGCTACCACTTTAACCCGACGCAATTGCGTGTCTTTTATCATTACCTGTCCTATTGGAAGCTTACCCACAATCGCTATGTGGTAAGAGAGAAGAGAGAGCCAAATAAAATTAGCCACCGCTTAGACAAGGGTTGGGAGATATAAGAGAGGACTGTTACAGCGAAAGCTCACCGTGCAGAATACGTCACACTTCCAGATATGCGTGCACGCTCTCCGCTCCTGTATAACTCTCTTTCTCTCGCTCTCTCTAACTGAAGCCTAATCCACATAGTAGTAGCTGCTGCTCTGGCAGCCAGCGACAAAGTCAATGGGCCAAGAGTTCGACTTCAGTCGTAGGAATTCATTCGTGCGCCGAGGACACAAATGAGCGTCTGCAGATTCCCTGTGCACCTGGTCTCTCTGTGTGTTAGCGTGCTTTTTTGTGTGTGGCCCGACTCTGTGGGGCCAGCAGCTCAAGTTAAGGCGGGCAATTAACAAAAGGTATTGCAGGATTCTAGGCGCGTGTAGGCAGTGGCATATTCTGGCGTTGTCGTAACTTTTAACTTAACAAGCACCCTTTGGTGGCTATAATTATAATCGTACCGAAATGTATCGCAATAAATTCTTATTTGTTTTATCGTGAAAATTCAACAGAAGAAAAATCTAAAAAAAAATCTCCCAATAAATAAGAGATTTTGTTTTTATATGTATGTGTGTTTGTGTATGTGTGTATATACCTAAAACACTACAAAATAAAATAAATAAAGGAACAATAAAGCAAACAAAGAACTGCAACTGATGTTGCTATAGACCGGCAAGGCCATGGATGATCATTGATAAAATCAACAACAGCAGTCGGCAACGCCCGCAACGGACCAGGAGGTAGAGGATTTTCACAAGGTAAACCTAGCAGAGGGAACAATATTACAAAGCAAAATGAGCTGAAGTAACCATTTGCAATGCAATGCAAAGATCTGTCCGGAGTATTCTAGCAGCAAACAACGTTTTGCCTCCAGATTCCTGTGAATTGTAAATGTGATTTAGATAACAACTCCAACTTTCACAGTTATCCCTACGCGGATAAATAACATCCCAACAACGAAATAACCCATTCACCGTTCTAATCTATAGAAGAAGGACTTGAAATATACAAAAAATACCAATACCAAGTTTGTTTAATTTTAGCCGTGCGTTATTTTATAGAGTGCTTCACTGGTTAGAACTTTTGTCTCTAGCTATCTCTTTATCTAGGCTAGTGCAGTTTTAAAATATGTTTTGGACACAATTAAAAGTCTTACAAATTGGAAGTAAAGTTTAACTTTAATTATTGTAAATGTCATACTATAATTTACACAAATAATACCAAAAACGAAATTAATAATTTTGGAGTCTCTGAAATGTAAGAATATATCCAATTAGAATAAGGATTTACCTGAGGAATTTTTAAAAAATTGTTTGAAGAATAGTAAGAAAAAGTAAGAAAAAGTGAGAAAGTAAGAAAAACTTATGCACAGATTTTTAGTAGTATTCTGATCTTAATTAGATTAAGATTATACGCATTATAGTTTAAATAGTAAATGCATAGGTTGTTTCATAAACAAAAAAGTTTTCATAAAGATATTTCGAATGTTAGAGTGGTCCGATTTTGATAAAATTTTGCACATATGATGCTTACCGTATAAGAAATTTTCTTTCGGTCTTTCGATCGGTTTTTTTTGGTTTTTGAAATATTCTTTTAAAAATGAATTCACATCCACCTCTTTGAAAAACGGGTTAAAATTGTAAGGGCAAAATTTTAGGTTGTGTCCGATAAATCTCAATCTTATTTTTATACCCTGAACCCATTATAAATGGGTAAAAAGCAAAATTTCCGACCCCATAAAGTATATACATATATTCTTGATCAGCATCAACAGCCGTATCGGTCTAGCCATGTCCTTCTGTCTGTCCGAACGTCTGTCCGTCTGACCGTATGTATGAACGCCAGGATCTTAGAACCTATAAGAGCTAGAGATTTGAGGGCTGTAGGTCCTTCTAGCGCCCTCGCAGATCGAGTTTGTTTCCGATATTCGATAACTTGCCCCGTTTTGAAGCAATCGGTAAAAATCGATTTCGACATCCTGTTTTTTGAGCAATTTTGGTAATAATAATAAGAGCTAGAGCTAGAGCTTGAGTTTTATAACAGACAAAATCAAAGCAGCCTTTCAGCTCTCTTTAATAATTATTTAAAATATATTAATTAAGAATTTAATAGTTGAATTAACTAAAAATTAAATACTATTTTAAATCTAAGTATTTTGTGTCTTACAATTTTTGTTTCATCTGATTATTCTTATCTTAATAAAATAAAATAAGAGGACTATTTTATTATTTAAGAACAGCAAGTATTTTTTTATACCCTGAACCCATTGAAAATGGGTAAAAAGGGTATATTGTATTTGTGCAAAGTGCAAATGTATGTAACAGGCAGAAGGAAGCATCTCCGACCCCATAAAGTATATATATTCTTGATCAGCATCAATAGCCGAGTCGATCTAGCCATGTCCGTCTGTCCGTCCGTCCGTCCGTCCGTCCGTCCGTCCGTATGTATGAACGCAAGGATCTCAGAACCTATAAGAGCTAGAGACTTGAAATTTTAGATGTAGGTGCTCCTAGTGCCCGCGCAGATCGAGTTTGTTTCCGATAAACGATAACTTGCCCCGTTTCCAAGTAATCGATAAAAATGTATATCGAAATCCCGTTTTTTAAGCAATTTTGGTAAATAATAAGAGCTAGAGTCACCAAACTTGACATGTAGCTTCTAGAATAGTATATATATATCGATTATCTTTCATTTTATACTTATCGGCAACTCCCCGCTACTCTCTATCTATAAGCGCGCGCTGCATTTGGTGATGGAATAAGAGGGTTCAGGGTATTCCCTAGTCGGGAACTCCCGACTAGAACCTCTTACTTGTTTAATATTTGCATTGATATTATCAACTACGAGTGAACCACATCTGGCCTGGGAACTATGCAGCAGGCTGAACTCTAATAAAAAATTGTGTTAAAATTATTTTTGCTTATCCTTACGCAGGATACGAATTAACCATTTTGGTCTTCGTCTTCCACTACGATTTTAATTTGTGTGAGCCCAGGCAGCCGGTGGCAACGGCGGTGAATCTGTTGCTAGAACAGTTTTAAGCGGTGGTTATTCGTAGGCTTTTTGGGAAGAGCAGATTTCACAGACAACATTAGTTGCTATTATGACATAATCTTCTGCGTTTTCACCGGCTTACCAATTTAGGGCTCCAGCGTCCACGACTTACAAAATGGCTTCGAAGGCGATAGACACGCTACAATTTCACGCACTTATGTGCGCAACGCTAACAACTATTACTTTATGAGCTATTCTTTTCGGTAAGTACGCCCTGCCCATAAATATCCCCGACTAACTTGCCAATAATGCTTGACCGGAACCGGGTCGGTGGCTCTGTGTTCTTTACAAGCAATATGAACTCGGTGGATGCGGTTTGCAATTACTCACATAAATCTTTTAATCAGATTGCATCTATCCTGCGCTGCGCTTGTGTCCTTGGGCATCAGTTACCCTTTTCTTGAGTCTAATATTTTACTTTGTTTGCTATTTCAGTTGGGGTTATTTGAGATTTCTCTTTTTAATTAAGATGGGTAGAAAATCATTTTTCGACGAAAACTTTGCTGACTTCAGACTTTTTCCTTAACGGAATATCGTTTTTGAACAGACATTTTTTCCAAACAAATATAAATTAAACAAGTAAGAGGTTCTAGTCGGGAGCTCCCGACTAGGGGATACCCTGAACCCTCTTATTCCATCACCAAATGCAGCGCGCGCTTATAGATAGAGAGTAGCGGGGAGTTGGCGATAGGTATAAAATGAAAGGTAATCGATATATATATACTATTCTAGAAGCTACATGTCAAGTTTGGTGACTCTAGCTCTTATTATTTCCCAAAATTGCTTAAAAAACGGGATTTCGATATACATTTTTATCGATTACTTGGAAACGGGGCAAGTTATCGTTTATCGGAAACAAACTCGATCTGCGCGGGCACTAGGAGCACCTACATCTTAAATTTCAAGTCTTTAGCTCTTATAGGTTCTGAGATCCTTGCGTTCATACATACGGACGGACGGACGGACGGACGGACGGACGGACGGACGGACAGACGGACATGGCTAGATCGACTTGGCTATTGATGCTGATCAAGAATATATATACTTTATGGGGTCGGAGATGCTTCCTTCTGCCTGTTACATACATTTGCATTTTGCACAAAAACATAATACCCCTTTTACCCATTTTTAATGGATTCAGGGTATAAAAATAACAATGTATATGATTGAATAACTGTAAGTCATCAAATTGTTGTAAGTAATAGCCAAAGCAATCCATACCGACAGCCACTTTAACGTGGCCAGCTCTGTGCAGCAGCAACGCTATTTTTATGCACTGCACACAAAGCTAACATAATAAGGTCAACGCATTGGGTGCGGGTTGCTCTTTGGTGGCGCGTTGCATGCCTCGTGCGTCGCTCTCATTAAACGGCAAACAGCGATCAGCATTTCGCGTCCGCATCAGCAAGCAAAGTTTGAGGTCAGGCTGGGGTGCCATATTACCGCAATTTCGTTCCTCTTTTTTATAGCCCGACCCTGGCCATCTACATAAGCCATTCGTTGGCCAAACTGACAGAATAAAGAAAACACTGGGCTAAGTCTCAGTTTTGGCTGCCATATGACAAACGTCAGAGAGTCACTAGCACTTCAATTGAATAGTCGTAATGCAAATGTTCCGCTGCAGGGAGCGCCACTAATTTGTGGTGCCTCCTGCTCGACGTAAAGTATGAGGACACACAATTTTGTAATTTAAATGCAAATTGACTGTCAAATGACAAACATTGCAATTAACGAGGGACTAGCGAGCGTATCCACAAATGCGTGGGATCCCGGCACGAAAAAGAGCAGAGTAAGCTGGACTGGCACAGAGCCCCAAAAGATAAGTGGAATGATATTTGCTATGCAAAACATTATTTAGGTACTCCAATACTGCTGGTCTTGAGAAAAGGAGAGAGAGAGAGAGATAGGGAGAGACATAGAGATATAGAGAGAGAGAGTTTGAGGGAGTGACAGAAAGAGAGAGATTTCAAGAATCATGCAAATTTCAATTGGTGAAAAAAATTGCAGCTAGACTTTCATACATTCTGAAAATGTAAATTAAAACAAGAAATAAACTGATACAAAGCAAATTTCAAGCAAAAAAAAGTAGAGAAATTGTATACCCAACTTTATGCTTCCAAACCTAAAATACGTTTAAGTAATATATAAATAATCATAAATTTGACTGTATAGTATTTCTCCAGGGCAACCAAATTAGAAATTAAAACGAGAAAGTGAGTATAATTTTGGCACCCCAAAGATTTAATACTTTTGGCTTTTGCAGATATGTGAGAATAGTAAAGCTCGTAACCTCTGAGTTTGATGAAAATATCTTGGAAATCATAATATTTTGCCATATGCTGATTTATGACACAATTATGATAAAATTGTAATAATCTCTACGAAACCATGTTAAGTATGTTCCGTCCTTCTACAAGATGTGTGCTGAATTTAATTTCTTCTCAAAATTGGCATCTATCAAATATGGTTATGGACTGAGAAACCATCTCGACGGGCTCTGGTCCACAAAAGCATGACGCCCGAGAAATAACTACGTCAATATCTGAATATCGCATCTAATCTCAATTGATGGAAACACCCCATTTGCACAATACTGTTAGCTGAATCGCAATAAAAGTGTCGCAGTTGTTGTTTTGAAAAAATAAATATATGTTAAGACTTGACTTATAGACTTTTATTTATTTATTAATTAAGTTTATATGAAAACCAGTTAAAGCGATAGGTATTAAATGGAAAATACTTCATATATATATAATATTCTAGAATAAACATATCAAGTTTGCTGACACTAACACTAATTATTTACCAAAATTGCTCAAAAAACAGGATATCGATTTTCACTGATTGCTTCGAAACGGGGCAAGCTATCGAATATCGGAAACAAACTCGATCTGAGCAGGCACTAGGAGGACCTACATCTAAAATTTCTCTAGCTCTTATAGGTTCTGAGATCCTTCCGGTCATACATACGGACGGACGAACGGCTGTTGATGCTGATCAAGAATATATATACTTTATGGGTCGGAGATGCTTCCTTCTGCCTGTTACATACATTTGCACAAATACATAAAACCCTTTTTACCCATTTTTAATGGGTTCATGGAATAAAAATATAAATATTTTCGTTAGAGTGTAAATATAATAAAAATATAAATATTTTCGTTAGAGTGTTTGTTGTTTTCCTTATATCATTTATATTCTTGCATTCTATTCAACAAAATGTATGAAATAACTAACTGAAAATAACATTAGAAAAACTTTAGCAGAATATGGAATGGGAAAAGAGTTCAAAAGTCTATTAAAATGTTCGCACGGTCGGCGCTGCGCAAGTGTTACTGCAATTATAAGTGCCTGTTTGTAACACAGTGCGTATGAGTACCATCTGCAGATACAAATAGGCAAAACAAAAGCTACAGTTTTGTTTTCTCTTGTCCATAAGATGTACCCTCTTGCATTTCGTTTTAGTTGCCTTTATTTCTATTTTTTTTTTTGTAAAGCGCAAGCGAAGGAATTGGAAGGCAGTTAACACGTTATTATAATCAAAACATTATCAAGCTTTATTTTGGCAAATGTGTAAGGGTGGTAAAAATATGTACATGTACATATCTATGCTTGTGTGTGTGTGTGTGTGCATTGGCAAGGACACTGAGGCTTGTATTCGTATGAAGGTATGTAGAAATTTACATGCAGCACACACATCTACTTAAAAACAGATGGGCTACACTTAACCTAAATTACTGTAGCAGTATCAGTTGCGGCAGTAGCATCAGCCACATCCAACGAAAAGAGTAGTGCCCACACTTATTCTTAGACACATCGTCAACGCTAGTCGACGTTGTCGCCATATCCATATCTGTGTGCACACTTAAGGCACATGCATACAGATACACAAACATATATATAAAGGAGCCATAAATGGCCAACGCAGCGCATACATTAAAATTTATTTTACTCAATTATAATCGCACACTGCCAACGGCAAATGGCAAAAAAAAATATAAACACTAAGATGAGTAACGCCAAAGACAATATAAACACTAAGATGAGTAACGCCCATACATTTGAATGCGACGCAAAATTTCTAGCCTGGCCTTTCATCTGGCCTTTGAGGCTTCTTACGACATGCCTGCCGACTGACTGTTCGTTCTCCAAAGACCAGACGAACGAATGCCGAAGTCGCGGCTTGCTGATGCTGACACGAGCAACGAAGTTAGTCGCCAGCCTGCCTTCAGCAAAGCTGGTCGATGGTGCTTAGCGTCGCTTCGTTTTCAAAGTACATTGAGTTTAAAACTTACGTCGCAAGGTGCTTGTGCTTTATCCATGATATGCATGCTTTATTTAAATGATATATTACTCCAGATACTAACGATTAATTTTACAGGAACATTTAATAATTAAATAAATTTACACAAGGCGCTTCTTGTGCTATTATTACGATAAGAAAATAGCACACATAGATTGATTTCACTTTTGTTTTTGAACAGTGTATGCTCGAGAAAAGTTCTTGTCTCAGCCAATGGCGTGCAAGCACCTTTGGTTGTACGCGTGAATTATGCATGCATAAGAACTTAAAAGTATGTATGTACGTGTTGTTATTCACTGCTCTGATTTTAGTTGGCAAGAAATTAATTTTGTTAGTTTTCTAGCGCAGATATGTATTTCTAAGTCGATGCAAATATTAACATAATTTCTTTAAATTAAATAAAAACAAGTAAGAGGTTCTAGTCGGGAGCTCCCGACTAGGGGATACCCTGAACCCTCTTATTCCATCACCAAATGCAGCGCGCGCTTATAGATAGAGAGTAGCGGGGAGGTGGCGATAGGTATAAAATGAAAGATAATCGATATATATATACTTTTCTAGAAGCTACATGTCAAGTTTGGTGACTCTAGCTCTTATTATTTACCAAAATTGCTTAAAAAACAGGATATCGATATACATTTTTATCGATTACTTGGAAACGGGGCAAGTTATCGATTATCGGAAACAAACTCGATCTGCGTAGGAACTAGGAGCACCTACATCTAAAATTTCAAGTCCCTAGCTCTTATAGGTTCTGAGATCCTTGCGTTCATACATACGGACGGACGGACGGACGGACGGACGGACAGACAGACGGACATGGCTAGATCGACTCGGCTATTAATGCTGATCAAGAATATATATACTTTATGGGGTCGGAGATGCTTCCTTCTGCCTGTTACATACATTTGCATTTTGCACAAAAACATAATACCCCTTTTACCCATTTTTAATGGGTTCAGGGTATAATTACATAATTATTTGTATAAATAAATAATAATAATAAATTACATAATTATTTGCATCGATTTAAAAATACATATTTTGTACGAAGCCAACCTCAGTACACAAAATGCATTCTCATACTCATCTTAGTGTTTATATTGTCTTTGCTAACGCCATACAACAAAATGCTACTATGCAGCTTGATTTTTTGAAAATTGAGAACGAAAGCGAAATCTGTACCATTGCGCTCTCACAGCCGAGAGAGCGTAAAAGCTAAAAATAGAATGTACTCTCAGCTTCGGCTCCATGAGGGCCGTGAGGCAATTATGTTTGTATGAGTAATTTTATTTTTTTATTTATTATTTATTAATGGTCGACAAAACGAGTGTCTTAAAACAAATAAGGAAAAAAAAGAAAGAAGTTATTAATAAAGTAAATGAGTTTAAACAAGATATATAGAATGTTAGGTAGATAGAATAGAGAGATAGTAATGGGAAATCACCGACCCGGTGGGGGAAAATTTATAGCCGGTCCGGCAAGCTATGCCCATAGCTGCTCATAGCTGGGAATGTACAGTGACTTCCCGAAGGTATCCTGAAAGTAACAATTTTATTAGGGGGAGAGAGAGTTCGGTGTAGAAAACGTGTTGCAAACTATTGTAATTTTTACATAGCACGCGAAAAGGATTGTGCATAGCGAAGTCTGTTGTGCACATAGATAGGAATAAGGGGCGGTAATTTCTGGTTGGGCTAGACGGAACAGAGAATTGAAGACGCCCTAGCAGAAAAGGAGAATCTATATCGCCAATAATCAACTTATGTAGAAGGACAACACCGAGAATTGTCCTACGGTTGGTTAACGACGGAAGGTTAAGAAGAAGCAGGCAATTAGGGTCCCAATTTAAACCTCGTAAGGAAAAAGCAAAAATTGCTTCTGAACAGATTCAATGCGATCCTGGCTATTGTTATACTGCGGAGACCAGATGCAAGAGCAGTATTCAAGGATAGGGCGAACAAGAGAGATGTACAGAAAATTCGTTATAAAACGATCGTTAAACTCGTTAAAAGTATTCTGTCTCAGCATTATTCTTTGGGTCCTCCCTTTTAACTAATATTAATATACATACATAACTGCATATTTGAATGTGTTGTTATTCACTGCTCCTCTGGCAAAGTCTCTGGCTGGCAAAAAATAAATTTGCTTAGTTTTCTAGCGCTGATCATGAACCATCCCAAATTTGTGTTGATATATGAATACATTTTGTGTACTAAGGCTGGCTCCGTAGAAAATATGTATTTTTAAGTCGATGCAAATATTTATATAGCTTCTTTAAATTAAATTTTTATTTAAATTATTATTATTTTTAAGAAATAAAAAATAAATTAAGAAATAATAGTGAAAATTTGTTGTTTTAAAGATAAATTTTATTGTTTTTCTTTATTTAATTATTTTTTATTCGAATTATAAAGTACAAAGTCACCGCTAACTAAATATTGGGTCCAAAATCATATTAATTTTTACAAATAAATATTTGATTTGTATTTTGTTAGCACTCTTTTATTTCTTAATGGGGAAATAAAAATAATATTAATTTAATTTTAAGAAATTATATAAATATTTGTATCGACTTAAAATTACATACTTTCTACATATAATTTACAAATTTGCCCTAGAAAACTAAGAAAATTAATTTCTTGCCAGCCAGAGCAGTGAAGAACAATACATATATACATACATATTTTGATGTACTTATGCATGTATAATTCACGCATGCAAACAAAGGTGCTTGCACGCCATTGGCTGAGACAAGAACTTCTCAAGAGCATACACTGTCCAAAAACAAAAGTGAAATATGTGTGCTATTTTCATAACATATTGTACATATTCCACAAGAAGCGCCTTGT
Organism: Drosophila ezoana; assembly: GCA_035045725.1. Lineage (NCBI taxonomy): Eukaryota > Metazoa > Arthropoda > Insecta > Diptera > Drosophilidae > Drosophila > Drosophila ezoana. The sequence continues at coordinate 23,432 of JAWNOU010000201.1, forward strand.
GTAAAAATTATTTTATTCTTAAATTTTCTTGTAAAATTAATCGTTAGTATCTAGGGTAATATATCATTTAAATAAAGCATGCATTTCATGGATAAAGCAAAAGCACTTTGCGTCGATCGTAATTTCAAAACTTTTTCGCTCAATGTACTTCGAAAACGAAGCGACGCTAAGCACCAGCGACCAGCTTTGCTGAAGGCAGCCTGGCGACTACCTTCGTCGCTCGTGTCAGCCTCAGCAAGACGCGACTTCGGCATTCGTTCGTCTAAACGAACAGCAGTCGGCTGCCATGTCGTGGGAAATCGTAAAAAAGCCAGTTTAGGAAGCCTGGCTAGAAATTTCGCGTCGCATGCAAATGTAAAGGCGTTCATCTTGTCTTTGCCTGAACACTCTTATTCCAATACCAAATGCAGCTTGTTTGAATTAATAAAGATTAATTAAAAACAAGTAAGAGGTTCTAGTCGGGAGCTCCCGACTAGGGGATACCCTGAACCCTCATATTTCAACACCAAATGCAGCGCGCGCTTATAGATAGAGAGTAGCGGGGAGGTGGCGATAGGTATAAAATGAAAGATAATCGATATATATATACTTTTCTAGAAGCTACATGTTAAGTTTGGTGAGTCTAGCTCTTATTATTTACCAAAATTGCTTAAAAAACAGGATTTCGATATACATTTTTATCGATTACGGACGGACGGACGGACGGACGGACGGACGGACAGACGGATGGACATGGCTAGATCGACTCGGCTATTAATGCTGATCAAGAATATATATACTTTATGGGGTCGGAGATGCTTCCTTCTGCCTGTTACATACATTTGGATTTTGCACAAAAACATAATACCCCTTTTACCCATTTTTAATGGGTTCAGGGTATAAAAAGTTTCCTTGGCAGGGTTTGAATTCGCAACTGACCGCATTACTTGCTGCCGACTCCACACCCATAATTGAGTCTTATTGCGAAAAAAAAAGAAAACAATAAAAATAGCAGCTCAGAAAACAATTACAATTGCAATGCAGTTAATAGAATTCAAAGCAGACGAATATTAGTACTTATTTTAAGTCCTTTCAGAGCTTAGCTAAAATTTAGTACGAATTTTACTTAATTCAAGATTTTTTTAACTCGATTCTTTTTGGTACAGAATAAAGTACGAAAAGTCTTGTCATTAGCCCGCCGTTTTTCTTTCTGTGTAGATTTAAATTTTTCACGGGTGTGTACTGTATACTGAAGAAAGGTTATATCTAAACATTTTAGCACGTTCCACGGGCAAGGCCGGGCAATACACGCTAGTTTTGTTATAAAATCAAAGATCACTTTGACATTAATAGTTTAATGAGTTTAATTTTTATTAAACCAAATATGCTTACCTTCGAAAGAAATTTATAAACCACATAACTGTGCACAGATTGTCAACGAGTACACGGACCGGTATCGCATCTCACTGCATCCGAATAACACACGTAATACGGCCGTGGCAGCGCTATCCGATGTTCAGGTCGGGGCGCACATAGTTCGCGCTGGTGTCATTTAACAGCCAATTCGCAGCCGCAAGTCAGCTCGGCGACGCGCATTGGGGTAGCCAGTTTCGGCACAGCTAGTGAGTCGAACGGCGTTGTCAGAGGCCGTGCTGATATACTGGGCGGGCACCGTGTAAGTTATGTAGCTGCATTACTCATCCCCACATAGTATTGAACCACTTACGGTAAATTGTCATCTAAGAGACTTAGCTTCCGCTATTCTAAACACTTCTTTCATGTGCCTTAGCTAGTGGTGATTTTCTGTGCGAAGAAAGTTGTTGCAGTTGCAATGCTTTTAGCAATAGTTTACCAACACTTTCTGCGAAAGAAACGTGCCTGGTTTTTTACAATTTACTAATAAAGCAAGTAAAAGGCTTTTAGTCGGAAATTCCCGACTAGGGGATACCCTGAACTCTCTTTTACCAACACCAAATGCAGCTCGAGCTACGCGCTCGTTCGCTTTAGTAGTAAAAAAATAAGTTTAAAAAAAATTGTTTTCTCGGGGTTCGAACTTGCAAAAGACCACCCTACAGCCGCCGCCTCTACTCAACGGCCACACCAACAAACAGATGAATATACAAGCACAAAATACAATATAATCGCAATTGCAATGCTGTTGATAAAATTCAATGAAGTCGCGCATGAATGTGTGTGTGTACATGCATACAGAAATTCTTGCGATTTGCGCTAACTGCCGCAAATACAAGGCCAGCCAAAACAAGTTTTCTTTAATATCTTCTGTGTTTCTTAACCGACCTGGATGAAATTTTCAAAATTTCTTATTGTGCTATAGAATATTTGTATATTCTCAAAAAGTCAAATGAATTTAAATTGTGGTTTAAATTGTCGGGAAGTACAAATTGGTTGATTTACTTGATTTACAACTATGGGGAGGTGATGATAGCTATACAATGAAAGATACTTGATATATATACACTAGAAGCTACATTTCAAGTTCGGCAACTCTAGCTTTTATTATTAATAAAATTTGTTGAAATATCAGATATCGAATTTTATCGATTACTTGGAAACGGGCAAGTTATCGACTATCGGAAACAAACTCGTACTGCGCGGCACTAGGAGGACGTTCTAAATTTCAAGTCTCTATCTTTTATAGGTTCTGATACATACGGACGGACTGACAGACGGACATGGCTAGATCGACTTGGCTATTGATGCTGATCAAGAATATATATACTTTATAGGTTCGGAATTGCTCTCCTCTGCATGTTACATACACTTACACCTATACATTATAGCCCTTTTAGCCATTTTTAATGGGTTCAGGGTATAAAAAAGATGCAATGGAAATCAGACTGAGGCGGGCCTAAACTTTTCCCTAAAACATATTCCAGTTATTTTTTCTACATTCTCGCCACCTTTTTTTTCATCCCTTAGCAATCCGAACGAGCATCATCGCCAGGACTCTGCACTGGCCGTTTCAGTAGAGCACGAATGCAAACCGCATGATGTACCGAGTCGAGTCAAATACAGGCAAAACGGCTGTCTTTGTTCTTGCAACGGTTCAGGAGCTGAAGCCATTCGGATACATAACTGCATCATGTGGCATGGTCATAACCTTTTTTTCCGACGAGAACGATGCTAAGATATTTAACGAAGTTAAGAATCGTTTCGGTGACAACAAAAACGAGCTATCGGAACAAATGGAGATGTGCGCATATATTGAGGCATAGAGATCATGAGAACATTTAACAGCAAATACCAATTTTAATAAAATTTACTTTATTACTAATAAAAAAAGAGTCAAAAGTATTTTAAAATATGTGAAAATCTATGGTGTCATTTTCCATCCAAAGCCATTAACAAATAAATTTTTACAAAGATCTTTCAGTCTTTCACCACAGTTTCGGGTGGAATATGGAAAAACTCCGCCTTAACTCTATCAAATAAGGAATCTACAGTACAAATTTCTTCTTCAAAGCTTTTAAGGTTTGGGTTGTCCGTTAATCATCAATTCCAAAAATTAACAATGCTTTTGTAGAAACCAATAAGAGCTGTTGCGCCGTTTCAGCTTAAAGTTGTTTATTAAGATTTATATATGCTGAGACATTCAAGGTTATGTAGCACCCGTAACCATAGGTTAAGTACTCGCCTGTTCAGAAGTGTTGACAACTTATAATTACTTGCAAGCCCTGCTATACGACCCGATAAAAACTCATTCTCATCAAATCTGAGTTTTTCCAACGGCACTCGTACAGCCATGCCGCAACCGACCTCTCATAACTTTTGGGAGTATCTTTAAAAGACTGGTACATACGAATTTGATCAAACGAATTTTATTGCAAACGTTTTCAAGCTCAAACACGCTTTTTCTGTCATGGAAAATATTCTGTTTTTTTTTTTTTTTGGTTTGAGAAAGACAGTTACAAAAGCTGTCTATGGGGTTGGTCGTCGCAAAACAGTGCGGCAGATGACCAGATACGTTGTAGCTAGGACGGCGCAAGGCAGCCCTATGTGTAGTCAGTTGTGTGTGTTGTGTTGTGTGTATCTGTGATTGTGATAGATATGTGTTTATTATTAGATGCTTATTCCTGCTTCATATATGAATTTTGTTAATTCTCTTAAATATAGTTGTTCTTTTGTTATTAAGATATCTTTTGTTGTATTGGCTCTAGTGAAGATTTTATATTTCCTTCTTAGTGTGTTAAATTTCTGGCATTGGAAAATTAAATGATCTGCACTTTCTATTTCATTACATGTTTGACATATGTCCGTATCAACTTTGTTGATTTTGTGAAGGTACTTTTTGTCATATGTATGACCAGTGAAGAGACGGTTTATAAGTTTTATGTTAGATGCTGTCCATTTAATCTTTTTGTACCATGGGTTCTCTGTTAGGATTGGGAAGTAATTGAAGAATGTGGTGCCTTTGGTTCTGCATTGCTCTTTATAATGGTTATTCCATTTCTGCCATATACGTTTTTTCGCTGCTCTAAAGGCATCACCTACGCTATAGCTTATATTGAGAGGGATGCCCTCTGTACATGCTTTTCTGGCCAGTTCATCTGCTTTTTCATTTATTTTTATTCTTTTGTGACCCGGGATCCATATAATTTCAGCTTTTTCTAATCTTGTCCATTCTAAGATCTCATATATTTCCGCTACCAGGTATGAGGATGAGTGTTTTTGCCTAAGGAGCGCTATCGCCCCCATGCTATCCGTAAATATAACGTATTTGGCAATATTTTTTTGATGCGCTATTTCAATTGCAGTTTTTATAGCCATAAGTTCCGCAGAGGTGGAGGAGATTATTTTGTTGCTGTTGAAAATGTGTTCTTCTTCGTCGGTAACATTGTATACAGCTAATCCAACTGCGTTTTCAGTTACAGAGGCATCTGTTGCAAAAATTCGGTATCCATTGTCTTGTAATTTGTGCAGTGTATGTTTAAAAGTGGATTGTATTTCTTCCAGAGAGATTTCATTTTTGTTATTGCTTAGTAGTTTAGTAGTTAATCTTAGATATGGGTTTGAAGTATAATTTACTGTTGGTTTTGTGCTGTCTAGTATGTCTTTGTGTGCTTCATATGTTTTCCTGTATGAAGATTTGTGATCCGTTGATTTTACTGTGTTGTAGAGGTCTTGATTGTATTTTTTGAGATTGAGTATTTCTTTAAAAGTTAACAGTTCAGCTCTGAACAGGGGAGGCAGTTCTTCTGCTAGCGCATATATAATATGAGTCGGTGTGGAAGGTGTGACTCCCATACATCTCCTGAGTGGAATTGCAAGTAGTGACGTGAGGTTTTTTGTAATGCCTTTGTTCATATTTAGCGTTGTGCAGCCATATTCTACTTTGCTTCTAATGAAGGTTTTATATATATTTATGGCAACATTTGGTCTAAGGCCCGCTTTGATAGAAGTTGAGAAATGTAGTACCTGTTGGCTCTTAAGTATTTTTGCCTTGACATCTTTGACATGATTTTTTAGCGACATGTTTGCGCTCAGCGACCTTCCCAGAAATTTTATCTCCAAAGCTTGCGGTATGTTCCTCCCATTTATGACTAAGTTTATCATTCTTTTCTGGCTTATACTCATCGATAAGGATGCCGTTTTGTTGGAATTGAAGTTCAAGCCTATATCTTCACATAATAATTGGAAAGTCGATAACTTTTCCTGTAAGTTCTTCACTGCATTTGGGAAGGACCGTTTGCTAGATAGGATTATGAAATCATCTGCATATTGGTATACTTTAGTGTCTGGGTCTTCTATTTGATGCAATCTTTTGGTATAAAGGTTGAAGAGTATCGGAGACAGGCAACTTCCTTGCGGGATTCCTCCGCTTACTTCTAGCCTTTCTTCTCCCATTTTGAGAATTCTTCTGGACATGAAATTCATAATCCACATAACATACTTTGAGGGTATGCCCTCATGTAACATAATTTTACTTAGGAATTCTAGACAGACACAGTTGTATGCATTGTTTATGTCCAGACTAGCTAGGACTACTGCTTTTTTCTGTTGCTTCAGTAGCGAGATTGTAGTAAGCAAGTCATTTATGCACATGGTCGTGGATTTGTTCTTTCTATATGCATAGGATTTTATGGGTAAAATTTTATTTTCTTCAACATATTTGGAGATTCTGTTCTTTATCATCATGTTGATTGTTTTGGCTAGCACCGAGATGAGCGATATTGGCCTATAGTTTTCAAAATTTATTGGGTCTTTGCCTTGTTTGAGTATCGGTGCTATGTTGATGATTCTCCATTGAGGGGGAATTAAGCAATCTATAAAGAGGCCATTGTATATGCTGATGAGATTTGCTTTCCCTGCTTCATTTAATGCCTTGAGCATGTCGTATGTTATTTTGTCCTGTCCACCCGCCGTGGACCTTTTATGCTCCAGGGCTTCAGTTAATTCCGACATGGAGAAGAGAGTATTTGCAGGATTCTGTTCTTTTAGAAAGCTTAGTTCCTGGAAATTGGTTTCTCGTGATATCTGATTTTTTAGCATTAATAAAAATTGTTTGTGCATAGATGGGCATAGTTTGGAAGGCTCTGGTTGTGGGCAATTTTTCAGGGAATTGAGGAACCTCCAGGCCGTTCTCGTGTTAGGTTGTTTATCCAACATGCTGATTTTGTTGATGTAGCTTTCTTTTTTTGCTTTGGCCACTGCTTTCTTCCAGAGTTTTTTTATAGCAATGGCTTTGTTGAAGTTAATAATGGAAGGAAACTTGTTGGCCTTTGCTTGCGAGGCTAAGACATGTCTATATATTTTTTGTAGATCATCAGTCCACCAGTATTTTGGGATCTTATTTTTATGGATAATATAAGATGATGTTTTGATTGCAGTTGATATTTTTTGATTGAAGTCTTCGAGATCATTACTGATTGTGAGGTTGGCTATTTCATTTAACAATTTTTTCTTGGCCAGGAAGGTAGTTGGCTTGACTGCTGTGTAGTCTATGTTGACTGTTATTGGGAAATGGTGGCTTCCCCCTAACTGGATTGGCCTGACCAGCCAGCTTTGAGTCGCATTTATTTTGGTGAAAGTTAAATCGAGGACTGAACCTGCGTTGCTGCCAATTTGAGCTTGGAATGTAAAAGCACCTGTATTTAGACATGTGAATCCTGCATTGTTCATGCACTCTTCCAGAAATTTCCCACGTGCATTTGTAATGTTTCCGCCAAACACAGTACTCTTGGCATTAAAATCACCTGCTATTATTATATTTGTTATATGCTCTGTATGCGCTAGAAGCATGGAAATCTCCTGTTTGAACTGCTCAAGGGGAATTCTCGGCTCAAAATAGACCGAGCATAAGGTTAGATTTGTGCTAAGATTAGTAGTAGTCGCCATGATGACATCAAAATTTGTGTTAAATTGCAATTTTCTGAATTTTATATTGTTTTTTATGGCTAGGGCTACGCCTCCATATCCATCCGCTCTACATTTTTTAATTAAGTGGAAGTTAGCGACATTTCTATTGTTTTTGTTTTCATCATGTGAAAAAATTTCCGAAAGGAAGGCTATATCAAAATTTTCTGTATTTAGAACAAATTCTAAATTGTCTCTATTTGCTTTCAAGGACTGAATATTGTTTTGGAGTATCTTAATAGGCATCCTGATTTTGGCTATTGTTAGGTGATGAGTTTAGTGGGTCATTTTGAGGTTTGAGTGCATACTCGAATTTGTCTTTTAATAAATTTATTTTTGAATTGAGCTCGTTGTTGTCATGGAACAGTGGAGAAATTAATTGAAAAAGTTCTTTAATTATTTCTGTTGGTTCATCCTTCTTAGGGTATTTGTAGGTCCAATCGCTTGCATCATTGGTGTATGGGGGTAGACTGAAATGTGGGCGTGGCTTGCTGAAGCCTACGACCTGCTGCACCACCTTGCTGTATTTTGTTTTGTTAATTATTTGATTTACACTTGTGTCATTGCTGATCACATTTTTAATTTTTGGATTTAGTTGGGGAAAATTTTCTTCATAGTTATTGTGGGTGTATATTTCTCTGTTGTTGAGAGAATAACTTTCAATAACCTCTTTTCTGGCCAATTTTTTAATTGTCATTATTTTCAGAATGTCCATTTCCTTACTGGGCAGGAACCCTTCTCCCAGGAGTGATGACCACTGCCATTGCATAAGATGCATTTGCCACTTTTGCAAACGGGGGGACATCCGTTTTCTTTACCTCAGCTGAGACATCTCTTTTTAGACTTACACCTAGAGTTTGTGTGTCCTAGTCGACCACAATTAAAGCATTGCCTAACATTGGGGAAGAAGTGCAAAACTTTCAAGGAGCAAATGTTAAAGAGTTGAATCGATTTGGGTATTTCATTGTTAAGGAAACCTATTTTGATTGTTTCTGTTGGTTCTAATATAATTTCCTTTAGTAATTCACCCGCTTCATTTTTTTTCCTCCTCATAATTCTCTCTACCGATTTAATTTTGATTTCTGATTGGATGTTGTTATAGATTTCCTCATCTGACCAGCTTGTTGGTACCCCACGGATTACACCATATGTCTCAGTGTAGTTCCTCGGAATGAAGGTCTTGTAGCTTAATTGGCTAAGACTGTCATTCTTAATTATTTGATTTGCATTGGTAGCATTATCAAAGTATAGTTTGTACAAAGTTGCTCCTAGCGCCGTTATGCTTTTTAGGCCTTTGAGTTTAAGGTGACGGATTTTTTCAAACAGGAAAAGGCCATTTTTTGTGTTCTTGTTTTGGATGCATTCGTTTTGGCTTGTGTCTACTAGCACACAAGCAGCTCCTACATGTTCTGCATCATATAGGAAGGTAGGTTTTTCAATAGTAGGTCCATTTGTGCTGGTACCAGAGTTATCTATATTTGAATTTAAGTCCTTTTTCTCATTTTTGTTATCATTGTGGCTGTTTGTTATTGGGTTCTTCAGGTACATGATTGCTGAGTTCGGAAGTTTTTTGAGATAATTGTCAGCTGAGCCCATGTTGACATAAGTGAATTTAGGAGACTTTGTAATCGAGTGTGCACTGTTTATCGATGTGTCACTCATTGAGCTGTCACTAATCTCTGTAGAAGAAATGTCTTTTTTTTTTTGTTTTTTCTCTATTTATGTTCTCTTTGGAATTTGTTTTTGGTGATTTTGTTTCATTGTTCCGCTTTGCTGTTTTATTAGATTTGTTGATGATTTGATATGGCAGATTTCTTGAGTTCAGGGGCTTCTTCTTCAGGGCCAAAAATATCAAAATTATCTGCATACCTTTTTGTGGCTGACGCCGATGGAGCGGCGCCCGCCATATCCCCACTTCTTTTGCTCACTTCTTAATCTAGAGCTTACCGCAGTTGCAGGAATTTAGTTTAAAGGCACTTATTTATTTGTTGAGTTTTTTTTTTTTTTTACTGGCTATCTAGACTTCCGTTCAGTCCGGTTGACGACAAGCGAAATATTCTGTTTTAATGCCTTTTAATTTGTATGCCCAGGACCGAGTGTTTCAGTAAATATCGTATAAAGGATAATAACCCTGCCAGCACGCTATCAAGGACCCTAGATAATTAAGAGGACACAAGGCTTGACTCAGATACAAAAACCCCAAAAGAGATTGCCCTGGCCTGGAAGTGAGAGAGAGGCAGGTAGTGCCCAATGCATAATGTGCCTTTAATTAGTGGAATGACAAAAAAACCCAACCATAAAATCAACTTAGGCTGCAAGTGGCCACACCCAAACGTCCGCCAACTCCCATCCGCTTTGTCAAGTGGAATGCTTGGTGTGCATAATGTTTGTAATGCTACGTAGCCTCAATTAAGTGACCTTTCATAAATTAGATATCAGCGACAGCAGCTGATGCCCACCGCTGCCTGTCCCTGTCAGAAGGAGTGGGGGCTCAAAAAACATGCGGCATTTAAGAAAAGATTACCTCAAGAAAGCAGCCAGCCACTAAGCGGTATTTTAATTTGTGCCGACTTATTGTAGTTTATTGTTTGAATTATCATTACCGGACACCGCAAAGTATTTTAGTCCTTATGCAAATTCATAACCAACAGCTGGCCGCATTTCGGCTTAAAGCGTGATTCATGCCCTCATTGCTCTATATTTTTATTTTTCCTGTCTAGCAGGTACCACTTAGTAGCGTAGAGTTACGCGTCCATCATATACGATACTTTATTTTTCTTCTTCTTTAAGGGGACTGCGTTAATGAGTTCAGCCTTGGCTCATAAAATTCAGTTATGAGCTGAAAATAGATTGGTTAGGACTCGTATGCATTGTGATGAGAAGTAAGGCTTCCAACCGTTTAAAGTTGGTCGCTGCTTCAGTATACGGCTCGAACCTAAAGTTTCGGTTTGATAAATTTTCTAATTTCTGGTTCAAACTGGTTCGGTTAAATTATAACTACCTTTTTATTTCTCAAAAGGACTAGTAAGTAAGAAATATGAATTCCATTCTTTCAGGAACAACTTAAATACCACAAGGATAACAAAGACAAACAAGTAAGAAGCTCAAGCAAGGAGTTCCCGACTACTATCAAGAAGCTACATACCAGATTTGGTGACTGTAGCTCTCAAAACATAGGAGCATGGCTCAAAAAGCTAAAAAATAAACGGACAAACGGAAACAAACTCTTAATGCGCGGGCAGTTTGTTTCCAATTTCAAGTCTCTAGCTCTTATAGGTTCTGATAGCATTGCGTTCATACAAACGGACGGACGGACGGACGGACAGACATGGCTTGATGGACTCGGATATTGATGCTGATCAAGAGTATGGGGTCGGAGATGCTTCCTTCTGCCTGTTACATTCATTTGCACAAATAAATTTTACCGCTTTTACCCATTTTTAATGGGTCCAGGGTATAAAAATAAAATAATGTCCCGATACTGAGGTGACAATATCCTTTACCCAGCGCCACGCAACTTTAAGCCTTCATGTTCCTTCCTAAGTTATTTCGGTATTTATAGTCCGATTGTTATTAAATTTTTGGGGCTAAATATGTTTAATTTAAATGCTTTAAATTTAAAATGTGTTTTTTCCAATAGCTCGCACAAAACAACTTGATTTGATGATGATTGATAGCTCCATATTTAATAGCTTCCATTGGTTTGAAATCGATAAAAAAAAAGAAATTTAATAAGAAGTTTCTAGTATAAAACACGCCGATACTTTTTTGGATACCTATCCTTCCAAAGCTAACTTTGAGAACATTTGAAATGGTTCAGCTTTAATAAATCTTAATTAACTTAGCTCTTGCCTTCAGGCACATTCAAAGAGCTCAACGGAACTCAGGGTACCCAAAGAAACGATTGGAATACAGCTAAGCAGCCGAGCTAATTTAAACAATTGCAAAGGCAAGCGAGCCTCAGGGCAAACACAACTGCCGACACCACCGCCCATGCCCAAGCCCATGACGACGGTTCTGTCATCTAATGCATATTGCATTGTAGCAGCGACAGTTTCGCTAAAAATTGCCTGTTTTATTTTTGGCTGTGTGATGAGCGGACAGCTGTCGGTGATACTTACCACCCCCGGAAGCTTGTTTGAGTTGCATTCGATGTTGTTAACGTTGTCGCTGATGCGTCTCAAAGCGACCCAGCTGGCAACTTTGAGTAAATGAGAAACGCAAAGAACATCATAAAAGTTTGTTGTTAACTTAGAGCTGAAAAAGATTCACAAAGTGTATTACATTAACTGGCCTAATAAGTAATTCCCGCAAATTAAGTGGCTAGTAAATTAAAATTAACAAGTTGTTTGCATTTGTGGACGACCAAAACGCAACTTAGGATCAGCACAAAAGCCAAACACATTCAAATCCCGAAAGGCAATGTAAACAAGAATTTTTTGGCATCTTTGTTGAGTGCGATTCGCACAAAAGACCATATGAAAATTTCTACACGGAATACTTCCAGAATGAAGCTAAATTGTTCACAGACTAACTACAGGTTAGAGTTGAGTGCATATTCAAAAGTCAGCACTCGATACAATACGATACAATACAATTCAAATGACAAAAGCGGCCCATTCGGATGCAACTTCAATAAGCAAAGGCACAGCTCGGGGTCGAGAGTCGGGTCTGTTGGTCACACAAATGCAAACATCATGGTTCAGGCACACACATATTCAGACACAAAGTGCCAACTTTGCAATTTTCAGTTTATTTAGAGAAACCAAAAACTGAAGTAAACACTGCCAGACTAGGCCCAAGCCCCTTCTAAAAACAAATCACCCTGCTGCAAGAAGCGGAAATGACAAAAATCTTTGCAACAATTTTCTAAACGAACTCGCATTTGCTGTCCTCACATAGCCCATTGCTATTACATGGTGTATGCGAAATATTTGATTTGACTGCTTTTCTAGCTCTTAAGCCAACAGCTTTTGATTTATGAAAAGGCTCTGGATTCTACAGGATGTACATGCGAAATGCTTATTAAGCAAAACCAGTTGCCGATAGCCGAACATTATGATTAATATTCAACTCATCGACTTTGAATTAAATGGACCAAAATCATTTGTCTAATCTAATCATTTGTCATCTAATAATACTTTCCAATCTAATAATTTTTGTGTTAATTTTTTCTCAAATATAGCAGTTTCTGGGGAATAGAGTAAACGGAAAAGATTCAAATTTGCCCTGGGCAGGAAAAAATTCAAAGCTCATGCTTAAAATTTTATAAATTTCATTTGCGTTTATGTTTTTATACCCTGAACCAAAGACAATATAAACACTAAGATGAGTAACGCCATACAACAAAATGTTTCTATGCAGCTTGATTTTTTGAAAATTGAGAATGCAAACGAAATCTGTATCATTGCGCTTTCACAGCCGAGAGAGCGTAAAAGCTAAAAATAGAATGTACTCTCTGCTTCGGCTCTATGAGGGCCGTGCAAGCAATTATGTTTGTATGCGTGTGAATATACATTCATAACAGCATATTTGAATGTGTTGTTATCCACTGCTCTGGCACAGTCTCTGGCTGACAAATAAATAAATTTTCTTAGTTTTCTAGCGCTGATCACGACCTACCCTAATTTTTTATACACATATGAATGCATGTTGACCCATTAAAAATGGGTAAAAAGGGTATATTGTATTTGTGCAAAATGTAAATGTATGTAACAGGCAGAAGGAAGCATAAGACCCCATAAAGTATATATATTCTTGATCAGCATCAATAGCCGAGTCGATCTAGCCATGTCCGTCTGTCTGTCCGTCCGTCTGTCCGTATGTATGAACGCAAGGATCTCAGAACCTATAAAATCTAGAGACTTGAAATTTAGATGTAGGAGCTCCTAGAGCCGCCGCAGATCGAGTTTGTTTCCGATAATCGATAACTTACCCCGGTTCCAAGCAATCGATAAAAATCGATATCGACATCCTGTTTTTTTTTAGCATATTGGGTAAATAATATGAGCTAGAAATGTTGCTTCTAGAATATTATCTCTATATATAAAACTGCTTGTCCTGACTGACTGTCTGACTGACTGACTGATTGGTGATCAACGCACAGCCCAAACCGTAAGAGCTATGAAGCTGAAATTTTCACTGTAGTTACCTTATGTGATGAAGGTGCACGTTAAGACGGGGTTTCGGGAAATTCCACCCGCAAGTATGGAAAAATCGCGAAAAACGTTTGTATGAAACTTTTTTGTTTACCATCCGATTGGCCTCAAACTCAATTTCAAAGTTCTTTATTCAAATTCATTTGAGGGGTGTTTCACACTTTTCCAAAAATGTATTCCTCTTTGGTGGAAATGGGGGTCAAAGATTTGGTGGGTGACGTTTCGCGCTCAAATTCATTTTCAAGAATCAACATAAGAAATCATTTGAGACGTGTTTCAGATATTTCGTAAAACCTAAACTCCTTCGGTGGAAAGTGCATTTTAAAGATTTTTTTGGTGCATTTTAAGTTTTGTCCGATTTTTATCAAACTTATTTTCAAAGCTCTACATAATAATATGATGAATATGTGTTTTCGCGATTTGGGAAATTTCACTTGCAACAGTGGTAAAAGGGTGGAAAACTTTTATAAGAAAGTAGTTGGTTTACCATCCTCTCAGTTTTAAAATCATTTTCAAATCTTTTTGAGAACATTGATTTTATAACATTCGTGCCACGGGCAAGGCCGGGCTATACCCGCTAGTATACCTATCGCCACCTCCCCGCTACCACCGCATAGCTATAAATCGAGTTAATAACCCAACTTGTGCCAACCATTTTAAGGCACAATTTAAATGCAATTTACTTTTGAAGAATACACAAAAATTCGATGGTGCAAAAAGATATACTGTAGAAAATTTCATTAAGTTCGGTTTTTGTTTTGTTTTTCGGTATTTTGCGCACTACTGCGCACGTGTTGCGACGCAATTTAAAGAATTTCTATATACATGTACAGTGTACATTGTACACACACACATTTATGCGCGTCTGCTTCGAATTCTGTCTTCACTGCGATTGTTTTCTGTGTTGCTATTTCAATTGTTTTTTTTTTCTCTCAATAATACTCAATTATTAGTGTGGACGTTGAGTAGTGGCAGTGGCAAGAGGTGCGGTGTGTCGCGAGTTCGAGTCATACTGAGGGAAGTAAACATGCGGTCAGTTGCGCGAGTTCAAACCCTGCCAATTGATCTTTTTTTTTGTTAATTTATCTTCATTAATTCAAACGAGCTCCATTTGGTGTTGGAATAAGAGGGTTCAGGGTATTCCCTACTCGGGAGCTCCCGACAAGAACCTCTTACTTGTTATGTGTGTATGTTTGTATGTTGTGCGTCTGTGACTAAGTATGTACGCAGAGCAAACTTATTGCCCGCTGCGCTGCAAATAAATAATTATTATTCATGCGTTGATTATAAGATTATAAGCTCTATCATTATCATTACATACAGCTACTATCACTTCAATTTACTCTCTTGCAGTTTGCCCCAAATCTCTCTCGTACTCCCTCTCCCTGTCTCACTTATTGTCTTCCTCTTTCTGCAACTTTTTCGCACTTTCATTTAGTAAGGTGTATTTATACAATGATCGTGCATGTGTATGACGACGAATTAAGTTATAAACATCTTAATATATATTTATACCCTGCACCCATTAAAAATGGTTAAAAAGGGTATAATGTATTTGTTGAAATGTATGTAACAGGCAGAAGAAAGCATCTCCGACCCCATAAAGTATATATATTCTTGATCAGCACCAACAGCCGGCTCGATCTAGCCATGTCCGTCTGTCTGTCCGTATGTATGAACGCAAGGATCTCAGAACCTATAAGAGCTGGAGACTTGAAATTGGGAACCGTTTATTTTTTTAGCTTTTTGAGCCATTCTCCTATGTTTTGAGAGCTACAGTCACCAAATCTGGTATGTAGCTTCTTGATAGTAGTCGGGAACTCCTGACTTGAGCTTCTTACTTGTTTGTCTTTGTTATCCTTGTGGTATTAAAATGTTCCCGGAAGTATGGCTTGAAATCTGCAAGAATGGAATTCCTAATTCTTACTTACTAGTCCTTTTTGGGGAATAAAAGGAAGATATAATTTTACCGAACCAGTTTGAACCAGAAATTTAAAAGTTTCTCAAACCGAAACTTTAGGTTCGAGCCGTATACTGAAATTTTAGTTGTAGGTCCTCCAGGTGCCTGCGCAGATCGAGTTTGTTTCCGATAATCGATAACTTACTCCGTTTCCAAGCAATCGATAAAAAGCGATATCGACATACTGTTTTTTTTTTAACAATTTTGGTAAATATTAAGAGCTAGAGTTACCAAACTTGATATGTTTATTCTAAAATATTATCTGTATATCAATTATCTTTCATTTTATACCTATCGCCACCTTCCCGCTACCACCGCAGAAGTATAAATCAAGTTTATAATCCAACTTGTATTGCCAACAAATCTAAGCCACAATTTTAATGCAATTGACTGTTTGAGAATACACATACATATATTCTATGGTAGAGAAGGCGGCAAGAAGTGCGGTTATTTGCGAGTTCGAATCCTGCCAAGAGAACTTTTTTTTAAATTTATCTCTCTTACTACAAGCGAGCGCGTAGCGCGATCTGCATTTGGTGTTGGAATAAGAGTGTTCAGGGTATCCCCAAGTTGGGAGAACCTCTTAATTGTTCTTTTTTGGCTAGTGTGTCTATTGAGTAGAGTCGGAAGCAAGTAATACGGTTAGTTGTGAGTTTGAACCTGCCACGGGAACTTTTTTTTTTAAGTTATCTTTATTACCAAAAACGAGCGCGTAGCGCGAGCTACTCGGGAGCTCCGGACTAGAACCTCTTACTTGATTTGCTTAAACTCGTAAAAAATCAAAATTTATGATCTCAAATGATTGGGAACAAATCATGTAATTTTACATAGTAATTTTTGGACAATCGCTCGGAGAAGGGGATAATGACAACATTGGAGATAAATCCAAGTTACTAGGCACGGACAAAAGGGGTGTAGGTGTTTAGACGGACGGAGAGGGCAAATGAAAAAATTGAGTTTCTAACCGGCGTGGAGACTCGAATTTATATTTACTAAGCAACTCAAAACTCGAGTCAGTTTTAAGAAATGATTTCTCCCAGAATTTAACATTCTGAAGAAATCAATTTACTTGACGATGCATACTGGGCACGACCAACGCAAGCCGCCGCAGCCCTTCTTGGCAATTGCAGCGATCTTGTCGCAATCACGCCCAGTGCAACCTACACATTTACCATGCATCATATTCTCACTCAGCCACCAATCAACAAATTGCGGCTGTGCGGAATCTTCAGTCTGCTTGAACGTGCAGGGTTTCTTGCACGACATTCTTTCTACTGGGGTTTAAGTTTGAAGCGAACAGACTTGTTTTTTGGACCCCTTGTTTCTCCGGTAACTGTGAGGTCTGCTGTGGAAACAAGTTCAGTTCCGCAATGTGTGACATAAATGCTTTCTTCCAATTATACATACATATGTCGAAGCGGCCGTAGGGTGAGAATACTTCACACTTTGAGCAGCGAGTCCCGGCATCTTTGTTAGTAGCATTTGCTTCTCTTTTGTAAGTTTCGCAGTGCGCAATCACGTCCGTTCGCTCAGACCATTTACTTCTGTCTGTCCACATCAATCCTTTGCCTCGCAACGCAACGAATAATAACGAAAACCAGCGGTAACCGCTTTTGCTTCTTGCAACGCATCGAAAACCAGCGGTAACCGCTTTTGCTTCTTGCAACGCAACGAAAACCAGCCGTAACTGCTTTTGTCCTTACACGAATCAGCTGACAAAGAACTGCACGCACACCAACAACTCTATGCACGGGTCTCACTCAGTGAGAGAATTAACAGTTAGTCCTCTCACCGACTCTCGGTGATATAAGAAATACAAGTCGACAATGACAGTTACTCTGTTTTCTCTATTCTTCTTTCTTTTAATTTCGACTCATACAATATTCATGTTGCTGTACTTAAATTCGAATAACAATAACAATAACAATAGCAATGCTCCGACACATACATATTCTTGATCAGCATCAACAGCCGAGTCAATCTAGCCATGTCCGTCTCTTCGTCCGACTGTCCATCCGCCTGTGCGTCTATTCAACAGTCCGTATGTATGAACGTTAGGATCTCAGGACCTATACGACCTAAAGAAATTTTGAACTTAGGTCCTCCTAGTGCCCGCGCAGTGCGAGTTTGTTTCCGATAGTAGATAACTTGTCCTGATTCCAAGTAATCGATAAAAATCAAAATCGATATCTAGTTTTTTGAGCAAATTAGGTAAATAATAAGCGCTAGAGTCACCAAAAATTGATATGTTTCTCCTAGAATATTATATATTAGCGGGTATAGCCTTGTGCCTTTGGGACATATGTTATAAAATCAATGTTCTCAAAAAGCTTTGAAAATGATTTTGAAACTGAGCGGACGGTAAACAAACTACTTTCAAATAAAAGTTTTCCGCCCTTTTACCACTGTTGCAAGTGGAATTTCCCAAATCGCTGAAACACGTATTCAACATATTATTATGTAGAGCTTTGAAAATAAGTTTAATGCAAATCGGACAAAACTTAAAATTTACCAAAAAATCTTTAAAATGCTCTTTCCACCGAAGGAGCTTAGATTTTACGAAATATGTGAAACACGTCTCAAATGATTTCTTATGTATATCCTTGGAAATGAATTTGAGGACGAAACGCCACCCACCATATCTTTGACCCCCATTTTCACCAAGGAGGAATATATTTTTGGAAGTGTGAAACACCCCTCAAATGAATTTGAACAAAAAACTTTGAAATTGAGTTTGAGTTTGAGGCCAATCGGATCGTAAACAAAAAAGTTTCATACAAACGTTTTTCGCGATTTTTCCATACTTGCGGGTGAAATTTCCCGAAACCCCGTCTTAACGTGCACCTTCATCACATAAGGTAACTACAGTGAGGCTGTGCGTTGATCACCAATCAGTCAGTCAGTCAGGACAAACAGTTTTATATATAGAGATGTATTGTTATTCACTGCACTGGCTTTTGCAGGCAAAGAAACCATGACCATGACTTATTCCAAATTTATATTCAGCGAATACTATTCACATATAAATGTGCTTCTTTAAATTAGATTAACAATTAAATCATTATTATATTCAAAAAAAAAAAGTTTTTAAATTATTGACATTAATATATTTAAATATGGAGGTTTTTACTATTTGGCTGCCGCCATCCACATAATAATATATTTATTTGAAGAAATTGTATTCGATTTTTTACCAAACCAAGAAACATATGGAAATACAAATTTGGGATAGACCATGGTAAGCGCAGAAAACTAATAAAACTAGTTTTTTCAGTAGCAAACGCCACTGTAGGGAATAGGTACACATTCAAATATGCTGTTATGCATGTATTTTCACACAAGGTGGGAGTACATTCTATTTTCAGTAAGAATAATGCATATACATACATAAACATGCTTTTTGAAAGTCAGCTGGTGGTCTGACTGCTTGTTAGCATTTTTGAAAGTTGCGTGATGGGACAACATTGAAAAGAAGCCCCAGCTACACATACAGTTCCTGTCAAATCATCGCAAGCAAAAGAAAGTGAGCCTGAGAAACACAAAAACGAACCACTGGCTATGCCCAAATATGTTTGCGTTAAAATAGAAACATAAGTGTCCAAGGATGGAGTGAAGTTACCCTTCCGTTGTCCATGGCAAGCCAAAAATCCGTTGAGCCAATAACCAAAATTAGAGTAAAAAGTAAACAAGTAGAGGGCTCTAGTCAGGAGTTTCCGACTAGGGGATACCCTGAACCCTCTTCTGCCAACACCAAGTTTAGATTATGAGAATCTTGCATTCATACTTATGGCCGGACGGACAGACAGACAGGCGGACTTGGCTAGATCGACTCAGCTATTGATACTGATCAAGAATATATACTCTATGTGGTCTATGTTAAACATATTTTACTATTTAACACTAGGAGGACCTACAGCTAAAATTTCAAGTCTCTAGCTATTATAGGTTCTGAGATCCTTGCGTTCATACATACGGACAGACGGACGGACATGGCTTGATCGACTCGGCTACTGATGCTGATCAAGAATATATATACTTTATTGGGTCGGAGATGCTTCTTTCTGTCTGTTTACATACATTTACATTTTGCACAAATACAATATACCCTTTTTACCCATTTTTAATGGGTTCAGTGTATAATAAATAAACTGTTGTATGTTTAATGCGCGGTTCATGCATAAATTAATGAAAACATAAAACAGGACCGCGGCCCTGCGGCTGCGATGGGGTCAACAGGCGAATAATGTTATTTTTACTTCGAGGCCCGCAGAGAGACCACTAGGTCAAGAGTTGGATGGGGCATCTACCGGTGGCAATTTTTGTGGTTATAAATAAAATTTCAACCATCAACAAATACAAATAAGTAGCACAGGCAAGGGTCAAGCAGGAATTTCGTAATATTTTCACATCGACTGTTTATGAAATGACCGCGCGATAAGCAAACCAACAATCTTTTACTTCGCAATGAGTGTGCAGATTTCAGTTCAAGCTACTTGTGATTGTATGTGTGATCGGTGAATGTGTCAGTAATCAAATTACAGCTATCAGAGAGGAATTCTGTGCACTGTGGCAGAAAATGTTATTAGGTATATAAAAAGATTGAAACTTAATTTAAAAAAAAAATTTCTCCAAAAAGATTCATTTTACTGTTCGTGAACACAATTTAAATATAACATAAATTTACTCACTTAGATAATCTACTTCAAGTGTTGTGGGGTATTTGCAATATAATTATTTAGGCATGCCACAAATAAGATTAAATCAATACCAAAAAAAAAGTTAGATCATAAAGCTTCGTACTCAATTGACAAATGCTTAGCGAACTCATGCAATTCAACAATTTTTTATTTATTTAATGCAGGTTAATTTCAGCGAACACAAAAACAGTGAATTGTCAAAGCATAACAAAGAACATAATACAAATAGATCCGGTTATTGGTTGCTTTGTTAAACGTTCATTGATTCAATATATATGCTTGATTTCCCCGATTTCCTTATTGCATTCCTAGCCTTTTACTCCTCCTGATGCACTCAAATGCCCTCATCTGAATGCCATGTCTAGTCAAGTCAAAGTTCGGAAAATTTTATGTTGCATGTAAAGGAACGCCTTAGGAATTTGCCCAGTCTGTCTCTGTGAGCAAAAAGCTCACATAATTAATACTTGTTCGGATATTTTGAGCCGTCTTTTCTTCTTTCTTATTTTTCGGTCCTGTGCACTTAAGTGGCACATTAATGTTTTTTGTCGTTGTTGCTATCTAAAGCGCTTGGATGATAAGTATAGCACGCTTAAGTTGTTTAACGGCAGTTAAATGCTTCATTATGCATAGTGTGTGGTTTTCAACTATTTAGATTTATGGCAGCGTTTTTTAAGTGGAAGGCCTTTATGAAGATTATATTTACAGATTAATAATTTTTTAAATTTGATTAGAGACTTAAAGCCAAGTCCCATAGTTGAATATTTGTATTATAAATCAATCAAGAAAATGGTTCACACAGCCACTCGAGCCTAATCAATTTAGGCCAACTTAAGCGAAAGCTCAAAGCGAACCTTTTTCATATTTTTCGTTAATTTTTTAATTGGTTTGTAGGGAACGTGGCTTAAAAACAGTAAACTTTGCATATAATTGCATAAAATTCGCAATAAGCTTGCGATGAACTCAAAAGCTTTTGTCAAAAAAGAAGCCGCATAAAAAAATAGGTCTCCAAATAAAATCAACCAAGTTGAGTAAAACAATGAAACATAAATGATTTTTGCTGACAAATGTTTGCTTGGCTGTGTGTATGTGTTGGTGTTTATGTGTGCAGAAATGAGAAAAGCGTGTGAGCAATACAGAAAAGACAAAAAAAATATATAAAAATTATGAGATATCCATTGGCAAGCCAGCCTAACGTTCTCTCTCACATCATCTCTCTCAGCCTAAGCCCATCCCGGCCATATTTTTGGCCTTCTTATCTTCTTGCCTTTTTTTGTCACAGCATGAAAGGAAAGCGCCAATCCCTAGCCCATCCAGCCACAGCACAATATTCGATCTCTCCGCCGTACTGTGTTGTCTGATTCGACAGTTTTACTGTGTGGGTTTATTTTTTTGGCTTTTTATATATATTTTTTTTTACTATTTCGGCTATACAGCAAACGGAACTGGCATACTAAGCTTGCCTTTAATATAAATGTGGTTCCTTTTTCTTGAGGAATAATTGCTGGTTTTTTTGAGAAGCGCACATATGCCTTGTCACCCGTTGGCCAGTTTTTCAACTGTCCATTTGTCTATCTGTGCATTGCGCAGTTAGTTGGGCTTAACAAACTATTTTATTGACCACAGTTGTGGTGGGTTGGCTTGTGCAGTAAGACATAGTAAGACGAACGATTTGACGTCATAAAGTGTCACCTTAGCACATTTTTCTACTCCAGTAAATTATATGTATAGCAAAACTATTGAAATTAAAAAAAGTGTAAGCTTTGGCATATTTCAATTCAAAAGTATTTTCACAAAATTAAATATTTAACTGATTAACTTATTATTTACTGTAAATAGTCGACAAAAAAATGAAGATGGAAAGAAGATCAAAGACTAATTACAACAAGTAAGAGGTTTTAGTCGGGAGCTCCCAAATGCATCTCGCGCTAATAGATAGAGAGCAGCGGGGAGGTCGCGATAGGTAATATGTAAGATACTTGATATATATATAATATTCTAGAAGCTACATGTCAAGTTTGGTGACTCTAGCTCTTATTATTTACCAAAATTGCTTCAAAAACGGGATTTCGATATACATTTTTATCGATTACTTGGAAACGGGGTAAGTTATCGTTTATCGGAAACAAACTCGATTTGCGCGGGCACCTGGAGGACCTACAGCTAAAAGTTCAAGTCTTTAGCTTTTATAGGTTCTGAGATTCTTGCGTTCATACATACGGACAGACGGACGGACAGACAGACAGACGGACATGGCTAGATCGACTCGGCTATTGATGCTGATCAAGAATATATATACTTTATGGGGTCGGAGATGCTTCCTTCTGCCTGTTACATACATTTGCACTTTGCACAAATACAATATACGCTTTTTACCCATTTTCAATGGGTTCAGGGTATAAAAAGGAGAGATGCTTCGGAGAAATGAAAGCACCAACAGCGCTAGATGCAAATAATATATGGAAATAACTTATATTAAGTAAGACAGAGGAATAAGTAGAGTGAGAGCCCGTAAGCTTGTAACATTTTCTTTTTAATTATGGTAGAATATTGGTGAATTAAATAACCAAACTTTACTACAAAAGCCGCGAATAAAAATTAAAATAAATTTTTTTTCGTTTCTTTGGTGAATTCATTAAATTTGTCAATTAAAGCAATTTAAATTTTTTTCAAAATTTATATACTGTTATAGAATTTAGGTAAAAATATTTTTACACTTATATAGCTTATTTTCAAAGTAATCTGTTGGTGTTTACCTGCTTTTGCCCTCAGTGGCTGATACAAATAGATATATCAGGTATTATATAGTTGTGCCACAAGAGTATAGCATAAGATAATTAATCTTACCAATCCTATCTTATAGCCATATTTACACAAAATAGACTTTAAAATTTTTGTGTTAACAAAATGTTTCGAATTTATTGTTACTTATGGAAACAGTTAAACAAAACCTTGTTCAGCTTTCGTCGCATTAAGTATTCCATTCCATATTCCAAGTGGCAGAGAGCAGCCCAACGGCAAATCTAGCTTATATATTTTTCAATTCGCTCTCAGTTTGGATGGTTCAGCCACATACATGAGTCATAAATATTTCATTGCTGCGCTTTGCTGCTCAGCATGTTGTTGTTGTTTCTGTAGCTGCTGCTGCTGTGGCAGTGTGTCCCAGTAAAATATGTCCAGTTAGGCGGGCAGACCTCGATTTCCTTGCCATTTCCTTGCAAGAATAATTTCTTATATTAGTTTTTCTTTTATTTTCAATATGCTCATTCTATTTACTTTTGCCCCTGCGTCTGCCGCTCGTTGGTCGTTTATTGATGACATGACAAACAAAGTCCGATTTTTGTGAAATCAAATATTTTAACTATTTTTCCTCTCAAGGAGTCCGCCTCTTTGTCTACTTGTATTAGTATGCACATTAACTTCATTTAGCAATCACGCGCAACATAAATTCAATTTAATTGTGCTGCTTACTCGCTCACCCATGCCCATACACACACACGCACGCATGGCTTGGCACACTTCACACTGCGTATACTTAATATTTGTTTATGCTCAGCTCAAAGTAAAATAGACGCACATAAATTTTCTTCGATATCCGTTTAATTTCTTCGCATTGCATTTTGAAAAATAAACTTTCTATAGTGTTGCCTCAGTCTCTACTCCTCCCTTGTTCCACCTGCCCCGACGCCATAGCTTTTCTGACTGAGCTACTAAGAACAATTTTCTGCCAACTTGCACAAACTTTCCAAGCATATGTTGTTGCTCCTGTTCGGCAAGGTCAGTCAATTGTTGTGATTTATGTTTGAATGAAAAGCTATAAATTATATGCTAATCTGGGGTCGCTCTAATTTAATTTAAATGGAATTCAATTTAAATATCAATAGTTGGTTATGGGTTATGCTGAGTGTGCGGTTAAAATACCTTTTTGCCATTTATGAACAATCAATTCAATCTCACGTTATATTAATTCTACAATAAAAAGTATACTAGGTGTGCTGCATTATTCCTTTTTATACCGTTGAAAATGTGTAAAAAGGGTATTTTGCTGTTGTGCAAATGAATGTAACAAGCATAAGAAGTTACTGTTGGCCTCATACAGTATATATATTCTTGATTAGCATCAGAAGCCGGGTCGCTTTAGCCATGTCGGTCTGTCCGTCCGTTCACCTGTCTGTCTGTCCGTATGTTTGAACGCATAAATATCAAAACATATAAGAGCTGGAGACTTGTAGGGACGAACGTCCTCCTAGTGCCCAGTGTGTTTCCGATAGTCGATAACTTGCAACGTTGCCAAATAATCAATAAAAATCGATATCGAAATTTTATTTTTGAGCAAGTATCTTAAGTTTTAAGGCCTAGAGTACCGACTTAGCAATTTCCGCCGCAAGGTGGGCGGCCAAATAACCCCACACTTGACACGTGTGGCAACTTAAATCCAAAAACAAAGCAAGAGGGTCTAGTTTGGAGCTCCCGACTAGGGGACACCTTGAACCCTCTTCTACACCAAACCCTCTTCTACACCAAATGCAGATATATATCCTATTCTAGAAGCTACATGTCAAGTTTGGTGACTCTAGCTCTTATTATTTACCAATATTGCTTGAAAACGGAGTAAGTTATCGATTACCGGAAACAAACGCGATCTGCGTAGGCACTAGGAGGACCTACAGCTAAAATTTCTCTCTAGCTCTTATAGGTTCTGAGATCCTTGCGTTCATACATACGGACGGACGGACAGACGGACGGACAGACATGGCAAGATCGATTCGGCTGTTGATGCTGATCAAGAATACTTATACTTTATAGGGTCGGAGATGCTTCCTTCTGCCTGTTACATAGATTTACATTTTGCACAAAAACATTATACCCTTTTTACCCATTTTTAATGGGTTCCGGGTATAAAAAGAGCTAGAGTCTCAAAATTTGACAAGTAGCTTCTTTTTGGTTTAATTTTTTTTTTTTTGGTGAAATTTTAACAATTGTTCGATTTACTTTAAACTCATCAAATTTCGCCAGTAACAGTGGGAATGAAACTTTTTTTGTATGATACTTTTTACCGTCCGATCGGTTTCGTAATTATTTTTAAAGCTTTTTAAGAAAATGCATATTATTAAGGACAAGGCAGGGTTATACCAGCTAGTAATATTATATAATTATATATGAATCAAGTATTTTAGAACTAAATGAAATTAAATGAAAATATTTAAGCCTGATATTTAAAAAGCACCTCTCGTACATTCATATAGAATCGACAGCTTGCTTGATACAGTTGCGTTAATGTTGCGCATACGCCGCATTCTCCGTAAGTTTGGCAATTAACGTAGTTCCCCTTTTTATTAGCTTCTAGTGTGGCTAAACAGGCTATAATCCCACGGTCAATGTTTGATGGCGTTGTCAGCGAGTGAAACAGCTCTGCAGCTCAACTTGTCGTTTATTCTGTCAATCATCATTAATTTCTAAATGCTCATATTTTCGCCAAGATTGTCCCACCTTTTGCACGCCCTAGCTTTGCGGCACGTACGCCGCAATATAAATTGTTATTGCTTCTGCGTGTAATTTGCCTGTCTGTTTGCACAATCTCTTAAAGACCGGCATAGTGCAACATCAGATGACATTTGTTGGTAGTTTGAGAGTTTTGGCTAGATGTTTCTATTAAAGGACTAAGGAAATTTATTTTAATTGAGTTTGTAATGGGTGTTATTTTTTCTATTTTTTTTTACCGATCTGAGTAATTAGTTTGTATGATATCAGTATTAAATTTAACATTTAAAGATAATAATAAAAATTAAATTAAATTAAAGTAAAAATTTAATCCTTACAATTTACAAAGATATGACTACTCAAGATTTAAAGCAAAACATGTGGTAATTGATTTTTAAACCAGGCTCAAACCTGAAAGCAGGAAAATGGTGTGAGCCGTGAAGTAAACAATCAAAATTTTTTTTTTCGTTTTGCAGCCCTGATTAAAAAGGGAAATCTTTAATGCTATTTTAAACGGCATTTAGATAGGTGCATCTCTTTCGTAGATTCGAATCAGTTCTCACAATTGTGATCAACAATATTGTATGGCATGATGTCAGGCTGGACCAAATAAAATTGAGAGGTTCGGAGGAAAACATGCACAAGCTGCAGGTGACAAAACTTTTGCCAAAAATCATAAAGTGCACGAAAAGTTTATGCGAATAAAACAAAATGTCAACCAATGTCCGTCCACTTTCATGTGTATTTGCATTGCGACAACTGGCAACAAGAATTTTGCGGTTTGTTTTGAAGAAAACTTAAAAAGTTACTTTCTTGAGGCTTGCCGCTTTGTTGGCACCGATTTCCCTCCTTCATTATTGTAATGTTTGCTTTTTTAGTGTTGTGAAAGTAGTACTTTCTTCTATTTCTTGATATTGTTGTTGTTGGTACAGAGATTCCTATTTTTTATCATGCTGGCTGGATGCCAAAGTATTGGCCGGAATGCAAGTGACAGAGACTCGGGATACATTCTGGCGCTGCAATGCGCAGAATGTTTAAATTAAGACAAGAAATCTGGTAGCTATGACTATTGGGCACACTTATCGAACAAATTGTTAAACGCAACTTTTCGCATAACTTTTATTTTGAGCAAAAGCACACGAGCTCTCTATCTTGCGCCGCTCAGAGCTGGAGCATCAGATTCATATATATTTTTCCCAGGTGGACAATTTTGTACTCGTTTATTGCGCAACATTATTTATAATTTAATGATTGTTTTTATTTCACTTTCTGCTCGTTAACTTTAGTTTTATTTGGCATATGTGAGAGATAGTGGGTTATGTGGTTGTTGTTGCTTTTTGTTTTTTGTTTATGATTTCACAATAATGTGGCAATAATTGAATTATAATTGTTGGGGCAATGCAAACACAAATCTCTTTAAATGTATCAACAGAATAACAAGATAAGGTTTGTAATCTTATAAATGAGAGATTGTCGTATGGTAAATACCTCTTTCCGATGTAGCCTCTGACGAAGGGAATGAAAATGGCCGAACATAAATCCTTTCGTATCAAGCAGAAATTAACTTAAAAGATTAGGCAAAACCAGTAAATCAAAATCAGTACCACAATGACTTCGCTTGCGCACTAGAAACGGTTTACGGTACAACGCTAATACGTTTTGAAATGAAAGTTTACAAAATTATCTTAGTTATATGATATCATAAATTGTATGTTTATATTGAACTGAATATTTGTATAAAAGTGTAAAAGCTTATAAAAACAATATTATACTCTTCCCATAAAAAATAAAACGAAGACAGAAAAATAAACTAGAATTACTATAAGGAATGATTTATTATTTGAATATTATTTAACAATTATAAATACATATGTGTTTCGTGTCGTGTTTACAAATCCGCCCAAATCTAATTGGTCGGTTATTGAGTAAGCATACGCGTAGGATCTATAGATCAGTCTGATGAAGCTATAATCAAGCTATATAGTATAATACTAATAATTACAAAATAAATGATTAGACGTTTTGTTAAATGCTATCTTTCAAAAGCTTCAAATTGGCAAGCCTTGCTGCTGCTAAATGTAACAGCAGGCTCACTCAGGCCGGGCAGATGCAGAAGAGAGAAATGTACATGTACATTATATTTATATTCTCAGCTGAAAATATTTTCATTATAATCGGTACGATAGGCATATTGTGCACGGTGCTGAGCGCAACGGAAACGGAAATGCGCCGTTAAGCCGGCAAGTGAAGTCTATTAGCTGCAACAAAAAATAATAAGCTGTAAAGTTGTGTTTCAATTATGGCTTAACCGCCAAGCAACTCAAGCGAGCAGGACACAGCAGAACTTCAAGAAACTCAGCCAGTGAGTGTATGTGTTAGTTTATCTACTGGGGCAATTTTACTTACAGTTGAATGTGTGAGCTAAGTGTGTTTGCTCCGGTGTGTGTATGCAGAGAAATCTTCCTCCAGCTTACAACTTTTTTTCTGCCTTGGCTCTTCTTTCATTGTTCGAAGTGTGCTGTGTGTGGATGTCTGTCCAGAATCCAAGGACGCTAAAGCAAAGTTAAGAAATTCTAGTTTATTTTATTTTCTTTTATAATTTGTTTAACAGTATGTTCTCAGTTGTCGCAAAAACCAAAATTTTAGCTGCGTGCTATCACAAGGGGTTAACAAAAGGACGAGCTGTGCATGGCACTGATTACTTGACAAATTGATAATATGTATTTCAATACAGCTGTGCTATAGAAACTGGCTTATAATGGTTTTTATTGTATCTTAGAAAATATAAAATATAATTTGGCAAGGGATTCCCAGAGCTATTCAATTTGTGACTGATAAAATGGGATATACATATTATCTCTATATATATAACTGTTTGTCCTGACTGACTGACTGACGGATTGGTGACTGGTGGAAATGGGGGTCAAAGATTTGGTGGATGACGTTCCGCGCTCAAGTTCATTTTCAAGGATCTATATGAAAAATCATTTGAGACGTGTTTCACATTTTCCGCAGAATCAAAGCATCCTCGGTAAAAGTGCGATTCTAAGACTTTTTTGGTGAAGCTTTAAGTTGTGACCGATTTACCTCCAACTTATTTTCAGAGCTCTACATGGGTGACGTTTCACGCTTAAATTTATTTCGAAGGATCCATAAGAAAAATCATTTTAGACCTTTAGCATTTTTCGCAGAATCAAAGCATCCTCGGTAAAAGTGAAATTCAAAAATTTTTGATGACGTTTTATAATTTTGCGATTTGCTTCAAAATTATTTTCAAAGCTCTACATAAAAACTTAATGAATACGTGTTTCAACGAATTGGGAAATTCCACCCGCAGCATTGGTAATTTGGCGGAAAACGTTAGTATGAAAGTTGTTTGTTTACCGTCCGATCAGTTTCAAAATCATTTTCAAGTCTTTTTGAGAACATTTATTTTATACGTGCCACGGGCAAGGCCGGGCTATAACCGCTAGCATATCATATATGTGTTAATATCAAAGTGCTATTATAAAATTCAGCATTATTGGAAACAATTTAAATACATTTTAACATATGATATTATAATATTAATAAATATTAATACATTTTCCTTTAAAATGAACCATTTTTATTTTAAAATCGATTTGTATTAAAACACAATACGAAACAATTTTAATTTAAAAATGATTGGTATTTAAAGTAACATGCCTTCAAATTTCAATTAAATATTTTGCATGTACATTAAAATCTAGAATTTTTTAATTTAAATATTATAAATTAAAAAAAAAAATTGAAAGTATTTGAATTTAATATGCATATTTAATATTTTTCCACAGATAGAATTAAATATGATAAACAATAATTTAAATATGTTCATCTTAAATATGGCAATATTTAGATTTAATTAAACACCTCTTGGCCGAAAACCATAGGCAAAAATATTAAAATCTAGATGTAAATATTAAGATTTACAATGATTTTTTTTTGTGTGTATAATGATTGTTATTATTATAAGTAATTTCAGATGGCACCAATTACTACTATACGACTTCCGGAGGCACGTCTGTTCAAACTGTCCACTTATCTATCTCACTCGCCTTTGACTGGTAGTCTGTTCTCCTGCATTTTGGGATATTTTGAAGTCTGCTGTTTTTCAACATTCGCCAGAACATTTCTTGTCACAATTGCTTTTAAAGTGTATACGATAACAAATATTTTATTGATATTTCAAGCCAACATAAAAAAAACAAGTAAGAGGTTTTAGACGGGAGCGCCCAAGTAGAGAATACCCTGAACTTTTATTTCAATACCAAATGCAGCTTGATAAAAATAAATAAAGATAAAATGCAAAAAAAAAGTTCCCTTGGCAGGGTTTGAACTCGCAACTGACCGCATGACTTGCTGCCAAAAAAAGCCACACCAGCCAAAAAAAAAACAAGTAAGAGGTTCTAGTCGGGAGCTCCCGACTAGGCGATACCCTGAACCCTCATATTCCTACACCAAATGCAGCGCGCGCTTATAGATAGAGAGTAGCGGGAGGTGGCGATAGGTATAAAATGAAAGATAATCGATATATATATACTTTTCTAGAAGCTACATGTCAAGTTTGGTAACTCTAGCTCTTATTATTTACCAAAATTGCTTAAAAAACAGGATATCGATATACATTTTTATCGATTACTTGGAAACGGGGCAAGTTATCGATTATCGGAAACAAACTCGATCTGCGTAGGACCTAGGAGCACCTACATCTAAAATTTCAAGTCTCTAGCTCTTATAGGTTCTGAGATCCTTGCGTTCATACATACGGACGGACGGACGGACGGACGGACAGACAGACGGACATGGCTAGATCGACTCGGCTAGTAATGCTGATCAAGAATATATATACTTTATGGGGTCGGAGATGCTTCCTTCTGCCTGTTACATACATTTGGATTTTGCACAAAAACATAATACCCCTTTTACCCATTTTTAATGGGTTCAGGGTATAACAAGTAAGAGGTTCTAGGCGGGAGCTCCCGACTAGGGGATACCCTGAACCCTCTTATTTCATCCCCAAATGCAGCGCGCGCTTATAGATAGAGAGTAGCGGGGAGTTGGCGATAGGTATGAAATGAAAGATAATCGATATATATATATACTATTCTAGAAGCTACATGTCAAGTTTGGTAACTCTAGCTCTTATTATTTACCAAAATTGCTTAAAAAACGGGATTTCGATATACATTTTTATCGATTACTTGAAAACGGGGAAACTTATCGTTTATCGGAAACAAACTCGATCTGCGCGGGCACTAGGAGCACCTACATCTAAAATTTCAAGTCTCTAGCTCTTATAGGTTCTGAGATCCTTGGGTTCATACATACGGACGGACGGACGGACGGACAGACGGACGGACGGACAGACAGACGGACATGGCTAGATCGACTCGGCTATTGATGCTGATCATGAATATATATACTTTATGGGGTCGGAGATGCTTCCTTCTGCCTGTTACATACATTTGCACTTTGCACAAATACAATATACCCTTTTTACCCATTTTCAATGGGTTCATAAAAGAATAGAATAGAAGAATAAAAAGAATAGTTTCTTTGGTAGGGCTCGAACTTGCGACATACATCAACAGCCACACCCAAAATTGAGTCTTGTCGAGAAAGAAACGAATTAAAATAGTAGCACAGACAACGATACATTTCCAATTGGAATGCTGTTGATATAATTCGAAGCAGACGCGCATGAATGTGTGTGTGTACAGAAATTCTTGGAACTGCGCTAGCTGCAAGCACGTGTTTCTTAACCGATCTTGATGAAATTTTCTAAGTATATCTAATTGTATCATAGAATATTTGTGTATTCTCAAAAAGTTAATTGCATTAAAATTGAAGTTGAAATTGTTGGGCAATACAAGTTTGGTTATTAACTTAATTTATAGCTATGTGGTAGTACTGGGGAGGTGGCGATAGGTATAAAATGAAAGATACTTGATATATGTATATATACTATTCTAGAATAAACATATCACTTTTGCGCAGGCACTAGGAGGACCTACAGCTAAAATTTCAAGTCTCTAGCTCTTATACGTTGTGAGATTCTTGCGTTCATACATACGGACAGACGGACGGACAGACAGACGGGCATGGCTAGATCGACTCGGCTATTGATGCTGATCAAGAATATATATACTTTATGGGGTCGGAAATGCTTCCTTCTGCCTGTTACATAATTTTATATTTGCACAAATACATTATACTCTCTTTACCCATTTTTAATGGGTATAAAAACGATACAAAATACCAGTATGTGTACAGATACAATTACTAATAAAAATAGAACTGACTACTTGCTAAATAGTTTACAATAGAAGACTTTATACGAGGACAAGAAGACTCCGAGCATAGCACTCTGTAATGTTTGTTATAGTCAACGGTTCATGCAAAGCATAATTAGTTGAGCAAAATTGAAGCGATAGGGGTACAAAATTACGTGTTGGTCTAGAGGAGATGGAGAAATTTAACTGGCTAGTGAACACCGACGAGTCGATTTCACCAGTAATTAATTTATGAATAAATATTACACCCAGCATGGTTCTACGATTAATCAAAGAAGGAAGGTTAATCATCAAAAGTATGCTGGAGTATGACGATAACCGCACACGAGGATCCCAATTTAACCCACGAAGGGCGAAGAATTGTTTCTGAACGGATTCAATTCTGTCCTGATGGATAGCATATTGTGGTGACCAGATACATGAGGCATACAAGAATAGGTTGTATCAAAGATATATAAAGTGTTTTTGTCGTGTACGTCAAACTCCTTAGACCATCGCTTGATGAAACCCATAACTATTCTGGCCTTATTGACCACGGTCTTAACATGAGAGTCGAATTTAAGTTTATGATCAAGGATGACACCTAGATCATTAACTTAATTAGAAGAACTGTTAGCCCGTTCGAGCGGCAAGCTATCAAGGAGGTAAAAGACCAAATGTGGAGAGCTTCTATAGAACGGCACCTTACATTTAGAGCATTTTTAAATTTAAGAGGTAGGCTAGGCACCAAGCCTGAAACGCATCAAAGTCAGCTTGTAAGAGATAACATGATGACATATATTTATGTGCAAGGCATAATTTAACATCATCAGCATACATTAATACTCGAGAGTGAGACAGTATCGAGGGAAGGTCATTGATGAAAAGAGTAAAGAGCTGCGGGCCAAGATGACAACCTTGAGGAACACCGGAAGTCACCAGGATACGTTTAGAAAACAAATTTCTGAAAAGAACCTCTTGGGTTCTATCACGCAAATACTTTGAAATCCAGTTCAAAAGAGTGACTCGGAAGCCGAGAAGGCATAATTTAGGAAGCAGCAAGGAGTGGTTGACAGAGTCGAAAGCCTTACTGAAATCAGTGTAGATGACGTCAGTCTGCATTCTTTTCTTTAACCCATCAATTACAAACGAAGTTAACTTCAGAAGATCTGCGCTTCACGAACCCATGCTGGGAAGGTGAAAAAACATTTAATCGTACTACACCTTATCTTGTCAGTTATACAATCGACAATACCCCTTTAC
This sequence comes from Drosophila ezoana, assembly GCA_035045725.1. NCBI lineage: Eukaryota > Metazoa > Arthropoda > Insecta > Diptera > Drosophilidae > Drosophila > Drosophila ezoana. Next base: position 56,634 of record JAWNOU010000201.1, read on the forward strand.
AACGTATACTAACAGTTAAGGATCTAGGCGTTCTATTTGATTCAAAACTCTGTTTCAATCTTCACATAGATACCATCGTTAATGAGGCAAAAGGTGTACTTGGATTCATTAAACGATGGTCTAAAGAGTTTAACGATCCTTTTATAACGAAACTTCTGTACATCTCTCTTGTTCGCCCTATCCTTGAATACTGCTCTTGCATCTGGTCTCCGCAGTATAACAATAGCCAGGATCGTATTGAATCTGTTCAGAAGCAATTTCTGCTTTTTGCCTTACGAGGTTTAAATTGGGACCCTAATCTTCGGTTGCCATCCTACTCCAGCAGGCTGCTTCTTCTTAACCTTCCGTCGTTAACTAACCGTAGGACAATTCTCGGTGTTGTCCTTCTACATAAGTTGATTATTGGCGATATAGATTCTCCTTTTCTGCTAGGGCGTCTTCAATTCTCTGTTCCGTCTAGACCAACCAGAAATTACCGCCCCTTATTCCTGTCTACATGCACAACAGACTACGCTATCACAATCCTTTTCGCGTGTATGTAATTATAATAGTTTGCATCACGTTTTCTCTACCGAACTTTCTTACCCCTAATAAAATCGTTGCTTTCAGGATACCTTGGGAAAACATGACCATTCCCAGTATGAGCAGGGGCATACTGCCGGACAGGCTGTATTTCCCCCACCGGGTCGGGATTTCCCTTACTTTTCTCTCTGTCCTATCTACTTAACACTCTTATTTAGCCTCCATTTCTTTACTTATAACTTATTCTTCTTACTTTCTTTTTTCCTATTTATTGTATTTTATTAATTAATATAGAAACTAAGATTATTTTTAATTTTACTTAAGAACACTTTTTTCCTTCTTACACCCTTCTGCTTAGATGTAGGCTCTAATAGGTCACTGAAAATTTAGCTGTGAAAGGGGGCACAGCTGGCCGGACTGGCAACTAAAACACCTCATCGGTCGGTGATGCTATTTAGAGAATATGTTATCTAACTAGGCTTTTAGATATAATTCTATTATCTATTGTATGTATAATCTACGGAATAATGAGGAAGACACTCGTTTTGTCGACCTTAAATAAATAAATAAAAAAAAAAAAAAAAAAAAAAAAAAAAAAAAAATTGAACTACATAAATGTTGCTGTTGAGACGTTTTAATTTTATAGCGGATAATTTGGAAATTCCTCTATAGTTTTCGACATCGGACTTACTCCCTTTCTTATGGAGAGGGATAATGCATTGATTCCTTCCAAATGGTCTGAAAAGATGAAGTGTTTACGGACAATTCAAAAAGTTTTAAAACAGGTTTACATAATGCTGCAGCGCAGTATCTAAGCACACAAGCAGGAACACCATCAGGGCCCGGTGAGTAAACCGGCTTGATAGTGTTAATGTCACTAAGATGCGAACCTTCGAACCTAGAGGAGTAGGTATTTTGAAAAAAGTTTGACAAAATTAAAAAATAGCTTAGGATTAAGGTAATCGCCGAAGGTAATCCTCATAACAGATGGAATTTTGAGTTGAAAAATTTGATCTGGCAACTGCATAATGGGAGAAATCAGAGTGACTTCCCGATTTCTTAAACTTTTATAACACCTCGACTTCACATTTTTTAACCTCATAAGTTCACTTGAGAGTCAGGGAGGCCTATCAGGCCTCGCAGGGTGTTCAAGAGGAACGCAGACATCAAAATTGACTCTGTGGTGCAACAGTTTTGTGAAGAGGGCGCGGCTAATGAGTTTAGTTTAGTTTCCTGGCGATTTAAATGGATAGAAGAGAACGATGAAGGAGTTAATGTTTTGGCTGTGGGATCACATGATGAAGTGGGCAGTCCTGTTTTCGCATTTTGTTGTTGTTTTGATCGCTTGGAGTTCCTGTTGCTTGACGAAGACATAGCACCTTTTGTGCATTGAGGCTTATTGATTTGGGGACATGTGTTGGTCTGTGCAGTTAATGCACCATTTAGGTCTGTTATATTTTTCATTGGATTCCAGGTTGATGTGGCACCCAGCACCACAGTTGTAGCAGAGTAGATCATTTTGACACGATTTATGGTAGTGTCCGTAACGGATTCACTTATTGCATCTTATTGGAAGTGGAATGTATTGACGAAGTGGTGTCCTTTGATAGCCAACCATTAGGTGTTCAGGTAAATTGAGAATGTTAAAAGTCAAGATTATGAGGCCGGTTTCCTTAAGATTGCCGTTTTCCTTTTTAAGATCTTTTGTAGTTTTAATGACGTTTTGGCTGGCCATTTCTTGTAACATTCTGTTGTACCCCCTGCCCCTCAAGTCATTCGAATAGATGACCCCTTTCGTGAGGTTAAGAGAAGGGTGGACGATGACCTTGATGTTGATTTTGCTTGGCAGAGAGGAAATTCTCATAAGTTTGGATGATTATAGATTGGTTTTTGTTTTAACTAGCACTTTGTCGTTTTACTTTATTGCAAAATTCCGCTTCACCGCCACAGGCATAGTCTATTTGCTTCTTAATAAGATACGGGGAGACACTGAATAGCTTTTCACTTGGGTCTGTTCTAATGATGGTAAGGAACTTCGGTCCTGGTATTTTCAGTGGTAATAGTCCTTTAGATTTGGACAGTTGTTGTATAATCGAGGCGGTTGCACGACCTAAATTTGAAAGGAAAATTGCATCTGCAAAGTTTCGCTGCAGCTCCCGCTTGCCCCGCCGAATCGTTGAACGTTATTCTGATTCAAAATTATTGTGCGGCTGTCAGAAAGTTTTTTCCATCACCTTCGGCAAATGCCCATTGGCAGTTGTAGTGCGAACCAAAATCCAATAATGGCTCTCAGCTCGCTCTTGATGCAGATTTAGCAAGTCATACACACATAGACACTCCTATACTGTCCGCATTGCTTTCAAATACAAATCTACGAGCGCCATAATTGAAAAACTAACAGTTTCTGTACCGATTTTATCGTGCTTTTACTGCAAGTGCTTGTGCTTTTCGGTTTGTCTTTAGTTGTGTGGGAGCTGCACTTCGTGTGTGAGTGACCTCTTTCTTTTTTATGCGCCCATTTGTGCCACAAAGTTCGACAAGCATTTTTTCCTCGACGTCACGAATTTCAGCTGACTTTGTGCCTTGCGAAGCGAAGGAATCATCAGAACACTACGCAATTTACAAGTTTATTTAACCACTTCTATCTTCTCTTCACTGCTCTTGGAAATTTTAGTATATTTAAAGTTATGTGTCTTTCGTCTTAGTCTCCTATAGACCGTACCAATACGAAAGAAAGCAAAATATTTGCATGAAAATAAAAAAATTCACAGTGGCATTTTGAAAGCATGGAGAATCTGAACTGTTTTCGACGGCCACTTTTTATACCCTGAACCCATTAAAAATGGGTAAAAGGGGTATTATGTTTTTGTGCAAAATGCAAATGTATGTAACAGGCAGAAGGAAGCATCTCCGACCCCATAAAGTATATATATTCTTGATCAGCATCAATAGCCGAGTCGATCTAGCCATGTCCGTCTGTCCGTCCATCCGTCCGTCCGTCCGTCCGTCCGTATGTATGAACGCAAGGATCTCAGAACCTATAAGAGCTAGAGACATTGACTGAAATTTTAGATGTAGGTGCTCCTATTGCCTGCGCAGATCGACTTTGTTTCCGATAATCGATAACTTACTCCGTTTCAAAGTAATCGATAAAAATGTATATCGAAATCCTGTTTTTTAGGCAATTTTTGTAAATAATAAGAGCTAGAGTCACCAAACGTGACATGTAGCTTCTAGAAAAGTATATATATATCAAGTATCTTTCGTTTTATACCTTTCGCCACCTCCCCGCTACTCTCTATCTATTAGCGCGAGCTGCATTTGGTGTTGGAATATGAGGGTTCAGGGTATCCCCTAGTCGGGAGCTCCCGACTAGAACCTCTTACTTGATTTTTTTTGGCACGGTAAATGGGCGTGTGGGTATAGCGAAGGTTTGGCTTTTTTGCGTCAGCGAATGTTATCAACTTTGGGCATATATTGCGGTCCGGATGCATTAAAACAATAATTACGAGTGGAACGACTGCAGATTTTGTATATCCTTACCTTTAAGACATATGGGCTATATTGCGCTTATATTATGCCTAAAAAGAAGAATAAGGTGAAAAATATTGTTATCGTTGGACTACAGAAAATTGGGGAACTAGCTTGCATTAAAATAGACAAGCATAGGTAAATATGTAAATCTTGTGCAAGGTAAAATTGAAATTTATTGACAGAAAATATAAAAACTACATTTCACAATGCTTGAATTTGTGAAGATTCAAGAAAAGGTTATTTAAAAAGATAGCCCAAATAAGTATACTTACCTTCTTTTTTTTATGCACCGGTAGGTTCAAGTAAAAAATGGCTTAATGGCGCTAGTTAGCCATACACCCTTATACGCACATACACGTATGCACACTCAGAGATACTCGTACACATACGCGGCCTGGTGATTATGGCTTTTTGTCACGATCTAAGCCGCGGGTTTTTGTTGATTGTTCGCATTGTGCACAGCAATTAAGTCTTTTCGATGGGTTTTTATTCATTTGTCTCATACTGGAGCGTAGTTGAACCTAAGAGACTTTTCTGCGAGTGTAGCGTGTGCTCATAGCTCAAATTACCTGACCAAGTGGCGAACATTAAATAAAATAAATTTTCTCTAACCCTACATTGAGCTTTTTTTGGGAAGGGATGGTTAACGAAAAAGGGACAAACAGTGCTTTGCTTCCAGTGAAACCAAAATGGCGTCAAAGGTAATTCAATCATTTCGCACGTGACATGATTATTTTATGCTTTTATGTTTTTATTTATTGTGTATGCCTTTCCCTTATTTTGTATGTTTGTTTTTACCTTTTCTTGTCACTCTTTAAAGTGTTTCTGCTTTCAAGGTTGAGTAGAGTGTTTTCACTTTACAAATCATCTTTTACGAACTACTTGGAAATTACATTTAAATTTAAAATTAACTTTACATGTGGATATTAATATAACTAATAATATATTTTAGAATTAACAATATTCTGAAATAAATAATATACTTCAAGGGTAATATATTTTTAAAATTATTGGAGCGCAAATAAGTAATGCGGGATTGAAAACAGTTGGCATAGTTCGGGATATACGCGTCAGACAATACTGAAACTATATTCATGTCATAACCTCATTCCATAGCATTCATTTCCAGTATGTGTCATTTGCCCGGTGTGTAAACAACATAGTTTTTTTTTGCTCTCAATATGTCAAGTTTTGTGCCCACAAAACAGCATTTGCGGGAAGTTTTGATTTACTTCTTTAATTTGGAGAAAAGTGCAACTCAATCACATCGATTACTCTCCGAAGCTTATCCGGAGTATGCTCTTTCGGTTTCAACGTGCGAGAGGTGGTTTGTGCGTTTCGGAAGTGGTGATTTTGATGTGGAAGACAAAGAACGTCCAGGACAGCCGAAGAAATTTAAAGATGCTGAATTAAGGGCATTACTCGATGAGGACTCGTGTCAAACGCAAGAAGAACTTGCCAAATCGTTTGAAGTTACACGCCAAGCCATTTCCCATCGATTGAAACTATTGGGAATGATTTAAAAGCAAGGAAATTGGGTACCGTACGAGTTAAAGCCGAGAGACGTCGAAAGGCGATTTTTCACTTGCGAACAGCTGCTCCAAAGGCAACAAAGGAAAGGTTTTTTTGTTGCAAACCCCGTACAAACTTATTTGGAAACACTCAAATGAGAGGTCCTACCCCACCCGCCGTATAGCCCAGACATTGCTCCTTCTGATTACCACTTGTTCCGATCGATGACGCATGACCTGGCTGATCAGCATTTTCGTTCTTATGAGAAAGCCAAAAATTGGGTCGGTTCGGTGGATTGAGTCAAAAGACGAGTCGTTTTTTCGTCGCGGTATCCGTATGTTGCCAGAAAGATGGGAAAAAGAAGTGGCTAGCGATGGACAATACTTCGATTGATCAGTCTGTTACAATTTTTTCGAAATAAATTCTCAAACATTTGAAAAAATCCCACATTTTTAATTTGCGCTCCAACGCACAGCCCAAACCGTAAGAGCTAGGAAGCTGAAATTTTCTCTGTAGTTACCTTATGTGATGAAGGCTCAAAGTTCTTTCTTCAAATTCAATTGAGGGGTGTTTAATTAAACAGCCCAAAAGTAGGCAATGTAAATCCAGTCAAGGTCTTGTACTTGCTTACCCCGATTAGCTATAAAATAAAATAAAAATATATGAAATTTGTAATATTGTTTAAATCAAGCAATATCAATTTTTATATATATTTTTTTCTCATATTTTGTTCCCTTATAAACTCGGAGGTTTTTGAAAAAGCAAGTTCTTCTGAATATCGTATAGTAGATCTCGCCATCTATGGCTCAACCCGGGCGTGATATCGCTTGTAACGAGTGAAAGATAAAAGTAGTAGAGGAGGTGTCACTGTAAAAAGCTTTCCCTAAGGCGATCGGAGCTCAGATCTTTCTTTTACCTTCTGTCCACCGTGGAGAAAAGTTGACCCAAAAACAGAAAAAAGTGAGAAAGTGCGCCAATTTACAATCGTGCTTAACCTCTGGAGAAACAGTATTTCCTGAAGCATAATTTTTAATAGAAGTAATTTCAAAAATATCTAAGTGCGCGTATCGATGAACCACTTCTCAGCCGCCAGTTGAACACCATAATTAATTGAGAAACTAAATTAAAGAAAAAGTGCCACACCCAATCAGGGGTAAGTTAGATTTTTTTTTTGACCCAAAAGACAAAAAAGCACTTATATTTCAACCTGTCTATTGCAGGTAGGGCGCTCCGTAATATTCTCATAAACAAGGTATAATGAGATATTATAGTCTTTCGACTTTCTGCAATTAGCAGCGGCAAACATTTCTTTTTTTTTCGCCTGCCGTGCCCAAAATATGCAGAGCACCTGTACTGTCATCATTAATTCGACTTGTCGCAAACAGCTCAATCAGCTGCGTCCAGCTTTATAGCATCTCGTCAAATCTTGTTCGTTCTCCCTCGCCTGCTCAAAAATGGGAGTTCGAAAGACGAATAAGTAAGAGACGAACGCCGTCGCCGAAACTCCAAAATTAGTTGGAAATCGATTCCCGAATGGCTGACGTCGTCAGAAGCAACTGCCTTTATCTTGATCGCGCAATCGTTTTCTTTATACATAAGCGAACCGGAACCTTGTTATACCCTGAACCCATTGAAAATGGGTAAAAAGGGTATATTGTATTTGTGCAAAGTGCAAATGTATGTAGCAGGCAGAAGGAAGCATCTCCGACCCCATAAAGTATATATAATCTTGATCAGCATCAATAGCCGAGTCGATCTAGCCATGTCCGTCTGTCTGTCCGTCCGTCCGTCCGTCCGTCCGTCCGTCCGTCCGTCCGTCCGTATGTATGAACACAAGGATCTCAGATCCTATATCGAAATCCCGTTTTTAAGCAATTTTGGTAATTAATAAGAGCTAGAGTCACCAAACTTGACATGTAGCTTCAAGAAAAGTATATATGTATATTAAGTATATTTAATTTTATACCTATCGCCAACTCCCCGCTACTCTCTATCTATAAGCGCGCGCTGCATTTGGTGATGGAATAAGAGGGTTCAGGGTATCCCCTAGTCGGGAGCTCCCGACTAGAACCTCTTGTTTTATACATGTAAATACATTATATGTGTGTACATGTATATATTTAAAGCTATAAGCAAACACCCATTAAATAATTTATAGTTTATTTAGACATATATGTTTATGTGTATGTGTATTTTTATTAAATATTAAGGTTAACAATTAACAATGCATGCAATTTGGTTGGTTACACACAAGCACAGAAGTGCATACATGCATATCCACAAAAGACACTTTGGCGGATTTTATTCTGTTCAGTGGTCGTGGAAGAACATGTGCGAAAAAATTGCTTAAAAACCGGGATTTCGATATACATTTTTATCGATTACTTGGAAACGGGGTAAGTTACCGTTTTTTGGAAACAAACTCGATATGCTCGGGCGCTAGGAGCACCTACATCTATTGATGCTGATCAAGAATATATATACTTTATGGGGTCGGAGATGCTTTCTTCTGCCTGTTACATACATTTGCACTTTGCACAAGTACAACATACCCTTTTTACCCATTTTCAATGGGTTCAGGGTATAAAAAGTGTTCTGTGGAGAGCGAAACTGAATCTGCTTGAGTAGGATGGCAACCGAAGATTGGGGTCCCAATTGAAACCTCGTAAGGAAAAAACAGAAATTGATTCAATACAATCCTGGCTATTGTTAGACCAGATGCAAGAGCTGTATTCAAGGATAGGGCGAACAAGAGAGATCTATAGGAGTTTGGTTATGAAAGGATCGTTAAATTCTTTAGACCAACGTTTAATGAATCCAATTACACCTTTGACCTCATTAACAATGGGATCTATATGAAGATTGAAGCAAAGTTTAGAATCAAAAATACCGCGATTGTATAACTGACAAGATAAGGTGTAGTACGATTGAAGGTAATTGAAGCATAGCTTAGAATCAAAAATACCGCGATTGTATAACTGACAAGATAAGGTGTAGTACGATTGAAGGTAATAAACATACACTTTGAACAATGTATATGTAATTGATAAGCCGAACACCAAATTTCATAGCGTTCAAATCATCTTGGAAACGAGCGTGATGAGGAGATCAGTGTATGATATATGATGATAATTTCATGGGCATGTGATGTTTTGATGTAGTCAACTTTAGCATTACTCTTTGGCTTCTGCCACTAACCAAACAGCAGATGGGACTTGCCGTAGTCGGTGACATCTGGTCCAACTCAGTGCTGTCTCATGTTTAGGGATCGTTAAAATGAGTGTGTGTGTATGTGTCCGCATAAGTAAAAATGCGCATAAATAAAATTGTTCTCAAATGTCGGATGCATTTCTACCCTTTTGAAGGGACGAGGAATATGAAATAGTGAAAGGGTTTGCCCCGTTAATGCGAAATAGTGGTTATACCATTTAAATGAGAACCAATTCAAAGCAAAGGAGAGGGTGGGAAACCTAATCGGTCAAGGTTAAGGATTAAAATATCGTGCTGCACAGAGTCAAAAGCCTTACTAAAGTCAGTGTAAATGACATCATTTTGCATTTTACAAAGGAAAGCATCATTTACCAAGGAAGTAAACTCTAGCAGATTGGTCGTAGATGACCGATTCTTTACGAACCCATGTTGAACAGGGGAGACAACTGATTTGCAGAAATGCTGCAAAGTAGAAGTTGTTATTTTTATACCCTGAACCCATTTGAAATGGGTAAAAAGGGTATATTGTATTTGTGCAAAATGCAAATGTATGTAACAGGCAGAAGGAAGTATCTCCGACCCCATAAATTATATATTCTTGATCAGCATCAATAGCCCAGTCGATCTAGCCATGTCCGTCTGTCTGTCCGTCCGTCCGTCCGTCCGTCCGTCCGTCCGTATGTATGAACGCAAGGATCTCAGAACCTATAAGAGCTAGAGACTTGAAATTTTAGCTGTAGGTCCTCCTGGTGCCAGATCGAGTTTGTTTCCGATAAACGATAACTTGCCCCGTTTCCAAGTAATCGATAAAAATGTATATCGAAATCTCGTTTTTTAAGCAATTTTGGTAAATAATAAGAGCTAGAGTCACCAAACTTGACATGTAGCTCCTAGAATAGTATATATATATCGAGTATCTTTCATTTTATACCTATCGCCACCTCCCCGCTACTCTCTATCTATAAGCGCGCGCTGCACTTGGTGTTGGAATAAGAGGGTTCAGGGTATCCCCTAGTCGGGAGCTCCCGACTAGAACCTCTTACTTGTTGTAAATTATTAAGGGAGAGCGGACAGTTGCACAATATAATCTTTTCAAAGAAATGGAAAGACAGACATCTTCCGAGACAGGAGCATAGTAAAACTTATAAATGCCGATTTTGGTCAAAATATCTTGAATGACAAAACAGTTTTTCATACAACAACTTAATTTTCGGCCGATCGTTTCTATGGCAGGTATATGATTTAGTGGTCCGATCTTAATAGGATTTTGCATTTATATGAGGAGCATAGTGAAACTTATAATCGCCGAGATTCGTCCAGATATATCGATAAACAAAAATGTTTTTTATACAACAACTTAATTTTCGACCGATTGTTCCTACGGCAGCTATCTGATATAGTGATCCGATCTTAATAGGATTTTGCATCTATGTAAGGAGCATAGTTAAACTTATAAATGCCGATTTTGGTCAAGATATCTTGATAAACAAAAATGTTTTTCATACAACTTAATATTCGACTGAGACCATCACGACGGGCTCTGGTCCACAAAAGCATGACGCCCGAGAAATAACTACGTCAATATTTTGCCAATATCTGAATATCGCATCTAATCTCAATTGATGGAAACACCCCATTTGCACAATACTGTTAGCTGAACCGCAATAAAAGTGTCACAATTGTTGTTTTGTTTGTAAAAACCGAAAAAATAAATATACGTGGAAACTTGACTTATAGACTTTTATTTATTTATTAATTAAGTTTATATGAAAACCATTTAAAGCAAGTGAAGTAAATAAATAAGTAAGTCAACTGCTCGTAGAGTGTGTTTGTGGCATGTGCCCCAATCAGACTTAAGAACAACGAGCCCAACATGCTCTTAGACGACTCATTAAAGTCTTCAAGTGCCTACGCAAATCGTTTAAAATTTCAATCCCTGCCCAAGACTATAACAAGCGACAATCGACGAGCTTCAAGCTGTCACTAAGGCGCGACCTCGACTGCGACGGCGACTGCGACGTCGTCCTTCGGTCGGCTGGCGTCTCGTTTGTCAGGTGCCATTTAGCAGGTTGAACTCTAAAGGCGCCGAAAAGGCCTAATTATCTTAATTAATGAGTACGAAAGTGAAATTCGTGAAAGACAAATATGCCGGAGACAGCTGTCGGCCCAAGCCGCAGTTACTGGCGGGAACCGCAAAGACGTTTGTGGCTGACATATTTATTGTCTCGCTTTGTATATATATATATAAATATACTTGCGGGTATTGCCAGGCTTTGCCCGTGAAACGTTTTGTGCTAAAATTTTTAGATATTTTCTTGCGACTAAGTGCACTCCCGTGGAAAACTGAAATCTACCGTTACCATTTCGATCTCCACTTCTATTTAAAAATATAATTAAAGTGCATCGAATAACGAACCAAATGTTTGACTGACTGACTAACTAATTGGTGACCAACGCACAGCCCAAGTGCGTTAAATTGGCGGGAAACGTTTGTATGAAAGTTGTTTGTTTACTGTCAAAATCATTTTTAAAGTTTTTTGAGAAAATTTGTTTTCAAATGCCACAGGCAAGGCCTGGTTATACGCGCTACTATATATATGTATATATTTGAGAGAGGGGGAAAAGGGTTTGTGCTTGTGGGTGATTTTCATTAATTTTGCTTCGTTTTTGCTGTGGCAACGGTGTAAGATTTTGGCTTATTTCCTGCGCCACTTGCTGCTGCTGTTCTATTCGCGGTTTGGGGCTTGCCGCAAGGATTTGCCGGATATGGAGCTGGAGACGGCTGCTAGACGCCAGGCACTGACAGTAAGAAAGCAAGAAAAGCTGTAGCTGTGGCTATGGAGAAAAAAAATTATGTCCAAAGATAGATGAAAACAGACTAACCGTTGAATTTAGAAAAAAAAGCAGACGCGCATGAATGTGTGTGTGTACATGTATTCAAAAAATCTTAAAATTTTGCGCTAGCTGAATGAATATTTCTACAGTATATCTTATTGTACCATAGAATATTTGTGTATTCTCAAAGAGTGAATTGTATTTAAATTGTGGCTTAAATTGGTGGACAATACAAGTTGGGTTATTAACTTGATTTATAGCTCTACGGTGGTAGTGGGGAGGGGGCGATAGGTATAAAAATGAAGATATTTATTATAAATAACTATTCTAAAAGCAACATATCAAGTTTGGTGACACTAGCTCTTAATATTTACCAAAATTGCTAAGAAAAAAAACAGGATGTCGATATCGATTTTAATCGATTGCTTGGAAACGGAGTAAGTTATCGATTATCGGAAACAAACTCGATCTGCGCAGGCACTAGGAGAATCTACATCTAAAATTTCAGGTCTCTAGCTCTTATAGGATCTGAGATCCTTGCGTTCATACATACGAACGGACGGACGGACATGGCTAGATCGACTAGGCAATTGATGCTGATCAAGAATATATATACTTTATGGGGTCGGAGATGCTTCCTTCTGCCTGTTACATACATTTGCACTTTGCACAAATACAATATACCCTTTTTACCCATTTTCAATGGGTTCAGGGTATAAAAATAGTCGCTTGCATTGAATATTTTTGTGTAGTTTCACTAAATAAATCATTATAACAAAGATATACATACATATATGCTTGTTGGCACACGCAATTTAATAAAATATTTAGAAATTTATATATAGTACAGAATAATTGATTAAAAGTTAATTAACAATAGAAAAAGGACTACCTTAGGCACACAAACACACCGAAGCACATGCAACCCTTAATACATATCATAAAACAAAAGTGTAGCACACGTTCATGCGCCCCCAGGGCGAGGAGAAACAAACTGTCACAGGTGAGCATATGCTTGTGTATGTGTGTGTGAGTAGTTGTGAATTGTAGATGTGTTAATTAAGACTTAAATAAGAAGTCCTCGCGGATTTTCGTTATGACTTTATTTTGATTATTTGATTATTTGGTTTATAAAACACTAGGCCGATACGCCGTAGCGAGTGAGTTAATTTATTGGCGAAGTCGCTGGGCCGATGTGCCTCAGTGAAAGCCGAATTAAAAACTAAATTTACAAAAGATTGATCAAAATTACCTAAGCTATTGTGTGCTTTTCACAACGGCCGCTAGAATGCTTATCTTGCGAGTCGTGCGCTGCCGTCGTGCAAGAACATCCGGCCCAGAGCTATGTCAGCATCTGTGGCTGGTGTTATATTGCATTTTCTGACCCCTGTTAACTCGTAAGAACATCCGGCCAAGTGCTATATCAGCATCTGGATCTGGTGTCGTTGGCCTCTGTTAACTTGTACACCTACAATATAAATCATAAATCATATGGAAAAAGTCCACAAAGGCAAGTTAATGTTCCACAACATAATTTACATTTAAATTTATAATTCCAATATATATAGGAATGTATGAGTGTGCGTGTGTTGATATGTATACATAAGTGCCCACAAAGATTGATTTCCCATTGTTTGCCTTTTAGCGCTGGGATATGTTCACCTCAATACTCAGCGCCTACCTATGCAACGTCTTCTCAATCCACCCACCACACCTACTCCCAAGTGCCCCGCTGCGTTTGGCCCATAAGCCACACGACAACACATATAATGTGTACATATTATCTGCTAAAAAAATAATTACGAGTAGTTAATCACTTGCTGGATCCGATTCTTGAGTTGCGTTCTTTTTATTTGGCTGCGAGGTGAATGACTCCTTCTAGGGCAAATAATTCCCAGTGGAGTTCATGTGCGTGGCAAGGGCGGAGAAGGGCGGTTGCATTTCCAAGTAATAAGGTAAAGTTGTTATTGGCATGTAATGCCCTCGTGGCGTCCAGGTGCTACAACTTGATTAGAGCCTGTATAACTCTGTGTCTTTTTCTTTCGCTCTGATAATTGGCATTTAACACTGATTAAAGGATTTCATTACACAGCAGCGGAAATAGCGACCGGAAATGACTGCCAGTGCAATTTAAAGCGATTCGAATGACTGAAGGAAAAGCCAATTGGAGATGTAGATTACATTTTATTTAAAATTCGATGCCGTATTAAATGATCAACAAATAACAGCTTGACAAAAAAAAGGAAAACCCACAGCATGTCTTTAAATTACAAGAACATACACGGGATAATTTAAAAGCTTATGCAAAAGCTGTCAATTTTAATCCATTGAGACATTTGACTCTGTCTTACCAAGCAAAATCGAAATTTTCGTATTTGCGTTTGTTAGTTGGAATGGAGAAATTGTATTTTATGCGGGGCATATCAATTATTTGTTAATTGTTATTGATTGCGGAAAGCAAAGATTCAGCTTTAAATACTACTTACTTATTAACAATTTTATTATAATATATTATGCACAATCTGTGTGAGTTTTTCGGTTAATTATTAACCTGTATGATATAAAGTCTTGATAAAGGTGAACTGCCGAGCCGATGTCTAGTCTCTCAGTTTAAAAGCATATTTGATAATTCTTGTGCAAAGAACTTATTTAGTCAACATCACAACTTCCCTATATTCAAACATATTGGCAAAACCATACCAAACAAACTTCTTTATCACATCGACGATATTGAAGCAATGGGTCAAAAATAACGATTATATAAATACATATATGCCATACAATTAACCTTTGCCGTGTTTAAGAGGATGTTCTGTATTTTTTATATATTTATCATTTTGCTAAGCTGGAATGAGGACTCAGATTAATACAAGTGACCTAATTAAACGCATTTTAAGCTTGTACTTCTGTTCTGGTGTTGGATAACTTTTTGTTTTGCGTGGGTTCTATCTGTTTCTACACACAAGCTAATTGCACATTGCGGTGATTGATGTTGTTGTGGCTGCCAAATGCTGACTGCTGCTGTTAGTTGCACCAATAACCATACAACATATTGAATGGTTAGTGGTTGAACTTAAGCATTTCCGTTTACATTATTGTTGTGATTTTTGCTGCAGCAGCAGTAGAAACAACGGTGGGCAAAGCTGCGACTTAACTGCAATGCGTTTTGTGCATTGAAGCAACATCAGCGACAACAACAGCAACAACTAGAGCAACATTCCCCAAAACAAAAACAACAGCAGCCCTAAAGGTATAATTTCAATTTCAACACTTAACAAGCACGCCACAGTTCCGTCATTAACTATAAAGTTTGCATGCGAATCGCGTCTGCTGTTGCATAGCTGTATTGTTGCCTCTCTCTCTGTGTGTGTGTGCGTGCTTTTTGGTAGCCTTAGTGCACTCGTTGACGGAAATGGCCGGCAGCAACGACGCCATCGACGCAGATAAGTTTAACGTAACGTCAGGTGCAGCAGCAAGAAAGTGCGTAATAGAAACTACGACGTGCAACAAGCAACTAGCTACTTGCAACATTGCAAGGAGACTAGATGCGCTTCTATTTGTAATTTTAAAAACTTTACTGTTACCTAGCTGCTGCTCTATTTGTATATGCATAACAAATTTGTTTCTGCCCCACTCCTTTTAAAACAATTGGCAAACAGCAGTGACTGCTACTGACGCTTAGCAACAACGGCAACAACACAATTGTATCAAGTTCTGGACAGCACATGCATGTGTCTTGGCTGCGGCGTTTGTTACTAGTGCTCTATTTGTGAAAATCCTTGAGGAAATTTTTAAATTGTTAAAGGTGGTTTTCACGTTTGCTTCCGTCTTTAGTGTAGATGTTGAATACGCTTGATTTTATATTGTTTGCCATGAATACGCTATTATTCAAGAATATTAAAGTTGCACAGAGACTTTTTTCCCTCTTTTGATGGTGCAGTTGAAATTGGGTTGGGTAAATTTTGGAAGTGAATTTATATAGGCCACTGAATGGGAGAATGAGAGATGTAACATTTTTTTGATTTTATGAAATGCTGCCTGAAATGTAATTGATATGTTTAATCATTTTTCACTTACAGAAATTTAAAAAATTTAATTCAAAACTTTGATTTCAAAGCTCATATCAGTTGAGGGGATTGGAAAACTGACAAGGTCTGTCCACAATAGATGCCACATTTTATGAATTAAAACAATAAAATAAACAAGTAAGAGGTTCTAGTCGGGAGCACCCGACTAGGGGATACCCTGAACCCACTTATTCCAAAACCAAATGCAGCATGCGCTACGCTATTGTTTGAAGTAATAAAGATATATATAAAAAAAAGTTTCCGTTGGCAGGGTTTGAGCTCGCAACTGACCGAATTACTTGCTGACGACTCTACTCACCAGCCAAAAAAAATAGTTTCCCCGGTGGGGCTCGAACTAGCGACAGACCTCACCACTTGCCACCGCCTCTACTTAACTGCCACACCTATAAGTCTTGAGTCTTAATGAGAAAAAAGCCAATAAAAATAGCAGCACAGAAAAATCGCAAAAAAATACGATCGCAATTGCAATTCTGTTGACAGAATTCGAAGCAGATGCGCATGGATGTGTGTATACATGTATACAGAAATTCTTGGAATTTAGCTGCCCCATCCAATTGTGCAGTAAAAAACATAAATTTTGGGTTTTTGTTGACCGATCTTAATGAAATTTTCTACAGTATATCTTATTGTACCATTGAATATTTGTGTATTTTCAAAAAGTAAATTGCATTGAAATTTTGGCTTAAATTGGTGGGCAATTCAAGTTGGGATATTAACTTGATTTACAGGTGGCGATAGGTATGAAAAAAAGATACTTGATATATATATAATATTCTAGAGCAACCTATCATGTTTGGTGACACTAGCTCTTATTATTTATCCAATTTGCCCAAAAAACAGGATGTCGATATCGATTTTTATCGATTGCTTGGAAACGGAGTAAGTTATCTCGATCTGCGTAGGAACTAGGAGGACCTACAGCTAAAATTTCAAGTCTCTAGCTCTTATAGGTTCTGAGATTCTTGCGTTCATACATACGGACAGATGGATGGACGGACGGACGGACGGACGGACGGACGGACGGACGGACGACGGACAGACGGAGGACGGACGGACGACGGACAGACGGACAGAAGGACGGACGGACGGACGGACGACGGACAGAAGGACGGACGGACATGGCTAGATCGACTCGGCTATTGATATTGATCAAGAATATATATACTTTATGGGGTCGGAGATGCTTTCTTCTGCCTGTTACATACATTGACATTTTGCACAAATACAATATACCCCTTTTACCCATTTTTAATGGGTTCAGGGTATAAAAATGGAGGCTCCGAGAAAAGCAACGCTAAATTTGATAATCAATTGCCATTCTAGGAATAGAGTCTGTAGGCAGGAGAAGGCGTAAGTGTCACATATGGCCCACACTTACTGCAGGCAACTGCATAAGAGGCAATGGCAATGGCCACATGGTACATACACAGACACGTACAAGGGCATTCACATTGACAATCTAATCTCAAATGTAAATGGAAAGGCAAAAAAAAAAAACACTTGACTTTCCTCCATGCCAGGTGTGAATGTGCGTGTATGTGTGCAGTTGTGTATGAAAAAGTATGTAATATATATAAAAGGTATATATTTTCAGAATATATTACAAATTGGTTGTCTGCTTTGTACAGCTGCTGTTTTCCGACAACATATGCAATTTTATCTTTATATCTGTTTAATCTGTATCTATATCATTGTTTGTCTTAAGCCAATTAATTAATTTGCCTGCTACATTACCTAAACTGCAAGGCCAGCAAATAATATTTACGTGGCTGGCAAAAGGATCTGGATTTATAGCTTCCAGATGCCACCAGGTGGGCACTTCGTGAAGAGCGAAAGAGAGGAGGAGATAGAAGAAAATGAAAAAGTTTTGTTTCCGACATTGTTAAAAATAACTTTAGATAAAGCTAAAAAAAAGGGCTGTGTCTCGATAAGAGGCAAGAAGGGTTGAAAATATGGACTAAAATTTGATATTAAAATTAACTCGTTATTACAAAGTAGCGCAAAAATAAATCAACAGAGTGAAATGGTAAAATTCTTGTATTCGATTTTGTTAAATATATATATGTGCCAAGAAAAACCAAACAATTTCTTGTTAAGTGCCAAAAGCCACACCTATATTTAGCAAATAATACATTTAAGATTGTGAATTTTGCTATGAACTCCGGAATTATCTATTCTTAATATCCGTGGTTACCATGACGGTACTTGTTGTCTAGTTGCCATTTTGACTAGGTCGGAAGTGCTTAAATAATTTAGAATGTCAAATGATCTTATGTTGGAACTTTTGAAAAAAAGGTTCCTAATTTCTCGAGCACAAGTAAAATATCCGACTAACAATGTCCGTATTTTGTATTTTTGTATCTTATTCAAAGGGTTGTTCAATGAAAGTTTCAAGTATTTAATTATTTTCAATGAAATGCACATTAATTTTTTTGTTGCCATTGACCATCTTTTGCTTGCCAGGAATGGAATTTATTCGCATAGAGAATATAATTTAAGTACACTTATACCAATTAACGAACGCTGCTGCAACGACTGGACCATAGACGCGCACCAATCATCGGGGTTATTTCCATTACTCGGGCCATATAATGACAACGCAGTAAAACACGAATAACAAGTAAAATTGAAAGAAATAAGTTTCCCAAAGAAAGTATCATATGAATATAATGTACACAATCTCTGTTATTTGGCTAAGTTTTTGTGCTAGGATTGTAGGGCAAACTGTTTGTAGTAGTAGTTTGGCTTCGATGATCCATAGATAACTGTCTCAGCTTGTTTTTTATTGCCAAGTATCCGCTGATGATGGCCAACCACATCATTATCCACGGCGTTGAATACATAAAAGTTGCTGATGAGCCGCAGCCGGAAACACGTAAGCGGACAGATTACTCAGAGTTAATCAAATTAAGTTTCGGCTGAAACTGTGCCAACAAATGTCCGCTCTATCACAGTGGATGTGAAAATAAATGACGGTTTTTTACATTTTTTTTTTGTTTTTTTCTTTTTGCTTTGGGTTTGCATTACTTGTGTTTTGAAAAAGTCGCTGGAACTGTTTTGTTTTTCAAGATATCTTAACCATACTCGGCATTAACTATTACCCCTGTGCCTTTTAGATACGGGCAAAGTACTATGAACATTATGAAAACGTTGGTTCTGCAAGGGTATCTTGGGCGTGCCGGAGATAGCCCTTCTTTCTCGTTTTTATAATGTCGTTAGTTTATCTGAGCTTACAAATTTTATGACAAGTATATTGAAAAAGACGAAAAATCATTCGGTGGTTATAGAAAAATATTTTGATTTGTACGATCACTCACATTTTTTTATTCATTAATAATAAATTAAATGTAGAAGAACGATTTATTGTTAGCTTTAGGGCAATCTAAAAACAAGTAAGAGGTTCTAGTCGGGAGCTCCCGACTAGGGGATACCCTGAACCCTCTTATTCCATCACCAAATGCAGCTCGCGCTTATAGATAGAGAGTAGCGGGGAGTTGGCGATAGGTATAAAATGAAAGATAATCGATATATATATACTATTCTAGAAGCTAAATGTCAAGTTTGGTAACTCTAGCTCTTATTATACCCTGAACCCATTAAAAATGGGTAAAAGGGGTATTATGTTTTTGTGCAAAATGCAAATGTATGAAACAGGCAGAAGGAAGCATCTCCGACCCCATAAAGTATATATATTCTTGATCAGCATCAATAGCCTAGTCGATTTAGCCATGTCCGTCTGTCTGTCCGTCCGTCCGTCCGTATGTATGAGGGGTATCCCCTAGTCGGGAGCTCCCGACTAGAACCTCTTACTTGTTTTATATAATAAAGTTTTATCTATTTAAAGATTTTCTTTTTGTCAGTCATATACGATTAGATCATATCGTGTTATATTGGTAATTGGGATCATATACTTTATATACTTGAACAAGCATATGCACTCACATTAAAAGAAAACAAGAAATAAGGGCTATCTTCGGCACGCTGAAGATCTAATACCCCTGCATCTGCATATCTTGATAAACAAAAATGTTTTTCATAAAACTTAATTTTCGACCGATTTTTCCTATGGCAGCATATAGTGGTCTGATCTAGCTAGAAAGAGGGACTTCCGCAAAGTTTCTTAAAGATAGCTTTAAACAAGTAAGAGGTTCTAGTCGGGAGCTCCCGACTAGGCAATACCCTGAACCCTTTTATTCCAACACCAAATGCAGTTCGCGCAACGCGATCGTTTGAAGTAATAAAGATAGATAAAGACAGCAAAAAAAAAAAAGTAGTTTCCCAGGTAGGGAAACTATGCCTCTATGCTATGCCTCTACTCAACAGCCACACCAATAATTAAGTATTATTGAGAAAAAAAAACCGAACTAAAATAGCATTACAGAAAAAAGTCGCAATTACAATGCTGTTAGAATGCGATAGAATGTGAAGCAGACGCGCATGAATGTGTGTGTGTACACTTGATGTTTTCGCTAGCTGTGCCATCCAATTGCGCAGTTATATATAACATTGGTTTTCTCTTAACCGATCTTAATGAAATTTTCTACAGTATATATTAATGTACCATAGAATATTTGTGTATTCTCAAAAAGTCAATTGCATTAAAATTGTGGCTTAGATTGGTTGGCAATATAAGTTTGGTTATTAACTTGATTTATAGCTCTGCGGTGGCGATGGATATAAAATGAAAGATACTTGATATATATATAATATTCTAGAAGCAACATATCAAGTTTCGTGACTCTAGCTCTTAATATTTACCAAAATTGCTAAAAACAGGATTTCGATATCGATTTTTATCGATTGCTTGGGAACGGAGTAAGTTATCGATTATCGGAAACAAACTCGATCTGCGCAGGCACTAGGAGGACCTACATCTCAAATTTATCTAGCTCATAGGTTCTGAGATCCTTGCGTTCATACATACGGACGGACGGACGGACGGACAGACGGACAGACAGACGGACATGGCCAGATCGATTCGGCTATTGATGCTGATCAAGAATACATATACTTTATAGGGTCGGAGATGCTTCCTTCTGCCTGTTACATACATTTGCATTTTACACAAATCCAATATACCCTTTTTACCCATTTTTAATGGGTTCAGGGTATTAAAATGAGTTTGAGGCCGATGGGATGGTAAAAAAAATAAGGTTCATACAAACGTTTTTCGAGATTGGTCCACACTTGGGTGGAATTTCCCGAAACCTAGCTTCCCAGCTCTTACGGCTTGGGCTAAGCGTTGATCACCAATCAGTAAGTCAATAAGTCAGTCAGCTAGTCATTCAGGACAAACATTTGTAAATAGTGAGATTATTTGTATATGTCATTTATATTTGTTTTGGATTTGAACAGCGAAATTATTTACTATGAACCAACGAGAGAGATAATTTGCATTGTACTATGAAACAGTCCATGTCAAATTATCCACTGGTCAGAAGCATATTCAGCTGTCTGGTTTTCTGATTTTGTTTGTTTTTGGTTAGATATCCATTTTCTTAAGCCTTTTTGCTGTTATTTCTGCCCTTGCGGTTTAGTCTTAAGATAAACTACTTTTCCGCTGCAAAACTTATTAAGGAATTTTTTAAGTCACGCCCTTTTGACCTCTGCGCTGCACGAAATAAGTTTGTTATGCCAAACAGCGTTTTCCATTAAGTGCTAACCCCTTTATGACTCAATTTTTCGGCTAGCTCTCTTCACACTGCCTGTTCCTATTGTCGTTGTTGTCGTTGATCTTTCAGCTCTGGTATCATTGGTTGCCAGTTTTTGTTACTTTTACGAAAATGCTGTGCATTATGGAAAGCTTGCTCAGATTTCCGTCGTGTCTGGTGTGACATTTATTCATTATGGCTTGCTCATTTTTGAGAACTTTTCTCTTTTTCGCCTATAAATAGCACCGTTAATTGGGAGACTTTTGGATGCCTTTATTTACAAATAATAAATAGCTCTGGGCAGGTTAGTCCGCTCAGACGCGCGAGCTGTTAATATATTTATTGACCCTTTTAACACTTTAAGCATATCATTGTAGGACATACAAAATGTTGCGGAATTTGAGTGACCCACATTGCGCTTTTTGTGTTTTGAATTCTTATGACCCATCAGATTCGGCTGCTGATTTGGGTACGATGGAATCTTGTGTGTTACTCCATCCCTGTTAAACGGGACTTTTGAACTCAATAATTTTACGACTAGTCGGAGGCTCTAGGCCGGAGTTCCCGACTAGGCGATACCCTAATATACCCCATATACCAACACCAAGTTATTGATTATTGGAATCTTGTACTGCGCAGGCACCAAGTGGACCTAAGTTCAAAATTTTAAGTCGCTAGCTCTTGCGTTCATACATACAGCCGAACGGACAGACAGACTTGGCTTGTTTGAGTCGGCTATTGATGCTGAACAAGAATATATCCCATAAAGTATATTGTCGGAGATACTTCCTTCTGCCTGTTACACACAATTTCACAAGTACGTTAAACCGCTTTCCCCATTTTCAATGGGTTCAGGGTCCTGAGCAAGATCCCAAAAAGGTACAAGTCTTTTCTAAAGCTGCAGATAATGCACAACGCAATCCCAGTTTGTATATGTTACACTATGGCTATCGCACACTTATACATACACGCCAAGAAGTAACGGCCGAAAACTACTTTTATCGATAATGTCCTGTTTTTATAAAAATGATCGGTAAAAAACGCCAAAATATCAAATCGACAATCGAAAATCGACCGCACGCAAAAGACTGTAGTGTGATGGCAATCGCAGCTACTAAATCGATTAATGCTTCTTCTAAGCGCATTTGAAGAGGAGTGTTGTATAATTCTCCAAACAGTACAGTTCCCGACTAAGGACTAACCTGAACCCTCATTTGCTTCAGCAGTGATAAAAATAAATTTAAAGAAAAAACTGTTTACTCGATAGATCTCAAACTCGTAAAAGACCACACTATTTACAAACGCCTCTTCTCAACAGCTTCACCAAGAATTTAGTCACCATGAGAACAAAACGGATTTAAATCGCAGTACAGAAAACAATACACTCGAAATTGCAATGCTGTTGATAGAATCCAATAACGATGCGCATAAATATGTGTGTGTTCATGTATTCTTGAGATTTGCGCTAGCTGCCGCAAACACAGGTGGGATATACAAATTGGAGTATCTGGATAGCGGTGTGGTGGCGATAACTATAAAATGGAAGATACTTGATACATACAGTGGCTCACAGCTAATTTCAACCAGTACATTAAAATAACTTTGGGAAGCTATAAAAACTAAATTGAGAAAGATAGTCAAATTATATAAATGCAGGTTTTTAAATTATTGTTTCAAGTTTAAAATATGACTTCATATACTTAAAAAAAATTTTTTTTACACCTTATAACAATTAAAAACAAAAAATCAACCCAAAACAATGTCACAGCTTATTTCAACCAGTTTATAAATTCACTTTTAAATAAAAAGTTTACAGCGAAACAAAATTTCTTAATATTTAGTATGACCACCTTTGTGGTCAATAACCATTTTGAGCCTTTTTGGCATGGATTCTACCAACTTTTGGGTAACCTGTGGCCTAATTTTGGCCCATTCCTCAACCAATGCAGTTTTGAGATCTAACTTATTAGATATTTTGCGTTTACGAATGTTTGAATCCAAAATGGACCACAAATTTTCGATAACATTTATGTCCGGCGACTGTGCCGGTGGCTGCATAACATGTGGGCAGATCCAGATCAACCATGTCTGAACAATACCCGACTTATGTTTCGGGTCATTGTCTTGGTAAAATCTGAGCACATCCCGTATGCCCAGATTTACCGCACTTTCTATTAAATTTTTCTTCAAAAGCTCAAGATATTGAGATTTGTCCACTGTCGTCTCAATAAATTAAAAATTTCCAACGGCGGCCGCCGACATACAGGCCCAAACCATAACGGTCCCACCGCCATGTTTTACTGTAGCCTTCAAATTTTTTGTTTGCAGCTCAGTATTTGGTTTACGCCACACATATGAGGCTCCATCAGAGCCAAATATATTAAATTTGTACTCATCGCAGCATATGACGGTATTCCAAAAACTATTGTCCTTACTAAAGTGCTCCTGGGCAAACTTTAAGCGGCACTTCTTATTTTTGTCACTTATGAAGGGCTTCTTGCGTGCTATTCTGCCATTGAAATCATGCTCCCTTAGCACCCGGCGAATAGTTTCTGAGTGGCATGACTTGCCCAACTCTGCCTCCACATAATTGGCTACTTTTGGAACCGAAAGCCTTATAACGCTCGTCGGTTGAATTAAAAATTTTATTGGGAGCATTTCTACCCTTATCGTGGGTTCTATTTTCTCGGACAAATCGGTATATAATGCTTTGCACTGTAGAATCACTCAGTCGAACCATTTCACAAATTTTCCTGCGCGAGTTCTCTCTGCTCGATAGTTGTTCGTGGTCCCATTTCGCTAAACACATTTTCGTGAAAGATCTATCCTCAAAATTCTGCTAAAATATATTTCACCATATTGCGAATTTAATAATTAAAGCAAAAAAAGAGGAAACAACCGTTGCATCGTAAGATAACGGATATTGCCCAATTGCAAAGTTTCTGGTTGAAATAAGCTGTGACATTGTTTTTGGTTGAATTTTTAGTTTTTAGCTGTTATAAAATATTTGTAAAAATTTTAAAAAATTAACGTCATCATATTTGATGACTTTAAGCATCAGACTAACAACCTGCATTTCAATAACGTTGATATATTTTAAAGTTTAGTTTTTATAGCTTTGCAAAGTTTTTTTAATGTAATGGTTGAAATAAGCTGTGAGCCACTGTATATACTATTCTACACTAGCTCTTAAAACCTAGAGACTTGCCCAAAAAACACGATTTCGATATCGATTTTGATCGATCAGTTGGAAATATGTCTAGTAGAGCAGGAAATAGTTGCCGCTGGCATGTGGCACGCCAATAAGAGCGAATCTCTATATATAAAACTGTTTGTCCTGACTAAGTGACTGACTGATTGGTGATCAACGCGCAGCCCAAGCCGTAAGAGGTAGGAAGCTGAAATTTTCACTGTAGTTAACTTATGTGATCAAGGTGCACGTTAAGACGGGGTTTCGGGAAATTCCACCCTCAAGTATGGAAAAATCGCGAAAAACGTTTGTATGAAACTTTTTTGTTTATCATCCGATTGGCCTCAAACTCAATTTTAAAGTTCCTTGTTCAAATTCATTTGAGGGGTGTTTCACACTTTTCCAAAAATGTATTCCTCCTTGGTGGAAATGGGGGTCAAAGATTTGGTGGATGACGTTTCGTCCTCAAATTCATTTTCAAGGACCTATATGAAAAATCATTTGAGACGTGTTTCACATTTTTCGCAGAATCAAAACATCTTCGGTAGAAATGCGATTCTAAGATTTTTTTGGTGCAGTTTTAAGTTTTGTCCGATTTACCTCAATCTTATTTTCAGAGCTCTACATAATAACTTAATGAATACGTGTTTAAGCGATTTGGGATATTCCACCCGCAAGTATGGAAAAATCGCGAAAAACGTTTGTATACAAGTTTTTTGTTTACCATCCGATTGGCCTCAAACTCATTTTCAAAGATCGTTGTTCAAATTCATTTGGTGGAAATGGGGGTCAAAGAATTGGTGGATGTCGTTTCGCGCTCAAATTCATTTTCAAGGATCTACATAAGAAATCATTTGAGACGTGTTTAACATATTTCGTAAAATCTAAACTCCTTCGGTGGAAAGTGCATTTTAAAGATTTTTTTTTTGGTGAATTTAAGGTTTTGTCCGATTTGCATCAAACTTATTTTCAAAGCTCTACATAATTATATGATGAATACGTGTTTCAGCGATTAGGGAAATTCCACTTACAACAGTGGTAAAAGGGCGGAAAACTTTTATATGAAAGATGTTTGTTTACCGTCCGCTCAGTGTCAAAATCATTTTCAAAGCTTTTTGAGAACATTGATTTTATAACATACCTAACACGGCAAGGCCGGGCTAATCCCGCTAGTAATATATATAGAACAAGCAGAAAAAATTTTAAGAAAATCACTTAAAATTCATGGCATGCCGCTTAACTCAAGTTGGGTTGGGGCCTAACACTTAAGCGTAGACACATTGTCCAAATGTGAGAATCTTGTATATATTTGGGCTATAAATAAGCACTACGTGGCACTTGCGGCAAAGGCATTTGGTAAAAACCTCGGCTCTTTATTTATGGGGAACCGGATCTCCAGATTGTGCCAAATAAGTGTAAACCATATCTTTTCTTTGTGCTTGTATGTGTTTTTTTGTTTGTGCAATAACGAGGAAAGCCAAAAGCTTGTAAATGTATGTCTTCTGCTGCCACATCCACAACCACATATATTTCCGGCTTTTGGCTTGGCTCGATTCATTTTCATGCCTTGCGCTTTACGTCCACAGCGCTTGTTACAGCTTCACTTTATGCTCCAATTATGCGAGCAGACAGCACTCAAGCTATCCGGTTCAACCAAGTACCGGAGTACAGGATTGGGATTGGTTTAACCAAGTATCGGATTACATTTGGGATTTTTGTGTCTACCTCTTTCGTTCGCGATTACTGTTACTTTGTCTGTTTGTTTATTTCCGCTAAATGAATAGCGTAAACAGCTAATACTTCACGGTTGTGGCTGTTAAAGTTAGGGCTACTTTCTGTGGCTTCCAACTCCACACCAAACGCTGCCCACACTGCCTACGTACAGCTGATTTTGCCACACACATAAAGACACACACACCCACATCTTTCATCTACTGCTTTTAATAAGCATTTGACCATTATCCTTTTATACGCGCCTCTGATTATGAACACCATTAGTTACTGCTAGCTGATTCCGTGGAGCCGCATCTAAGATTTATGGCTCTGCAACAGTGCCGTCACCTCTGACGAACCCTACCCCCCCGGCTCTGCCCTAGCCTTTGATCCACATAATTGTGGGTGTAGCAACTCCTTATGTAAGTCCTTTAACTCAACTGTCTAGGTACACACAAGTCGCTCAGCACCCTCAACAGGTTGAAATGTCAACGAAATTAGACACATACAAATTTAGGAACTATCTATAAATAAAAAGAAAATCCCCAATTGGAGATATATTTTAAGTCAATTCGCATTTATTAAAAACAGTTGGTTGCCTGCGGAAAATATCTTTACATTTAACTGCAGTTAAAAACTATTAAATTAATATTTATCAGCTTTAGATACTGCAGAAATTTTGACTTGGTTGTGTTAGTGTTAGTTTTAGTATAATACTTAAGCCGTTTTCCGTTCTGCATCGTAAGGCAGCATTAAATTTTTGTGCGTATTATTAGATAGAATGCCAAGGATAAGCCAATAAAGAGCTTTAAGATTATCAATCAAATATTTGTATTAATTTTAAATGGGGCACACTAATTTGCATCGTTGTGTGTTGTCAAGTTTACAGCACGCTACTGATAGGTTAGCATGCGCTTAAAACCGAAATAAATAAGCTTGTTGCTGTGCGTTTTGTTTGCTGATATTTGTCTGGCTGTACAAATTTATAACAGTTCTTCAGTAGTCTGTTTTTAGACTGAGATGAAGTTTCCGCAAGTTCAAATCATTTTTATATAATTTTTATTTATAAAAAATTTACCATTCTTAGGTGCTGTTACGTGTGAATTTAAAAAATGATATTGCTATGTGGCAGTATTGAAATTATTTTTTTTTGTGGTTAGACAGATGCGGTCATTGGCAAAGTAACAGTCTGGCAACATTACCATGCACATTTGACAAGCAGATTCTGCTATCATGAACATGATAAACCTAAAGGCATTTTCAAGTTATTGCTTTAAAACACTTTGCTCTGGTGAAAATAGATTTTAAATAAAATGTATACAGGAATTGTAGATGCTGAAATCCAAGAGACGAACATTATATGTCAGCAATTTGTACAGCAATAACTTTGTACCGTTTTGTAGCCTTGAGGCCTATTCAATACGTTTGCAAGCGGTTATTGTGCTCGAACATAAGTGCCAAAAGTTCAGCTGACCCCAGTGCCAAGGCATACCCCGCCCCAGCACTTCTTTGTCCCTGGCTACGCAAAGTATCGCTTAGTTGATAACTATGTCAAAAACAGGACACAGACCATAACTCAGACGAGGTTTTATATGACAACAACCATCAGCAGCAGCCGCCAAAGCAAAACCAAACGAAACAAAAATTATTTTCAAGTAAAGCTTCCAATTGACATCAAAAACATTGAAATGACCAAAACAATATGGCGACCAACATGGACACATATGCAGACAAATGCAGACAAACTATTTTCCAAACAATTATTACCATTTGTGTGGCGAGTACTTCAATTTACGGATTAGCCGCTTTTCATTTTATACCAAATCTGAACAATGAAGGGTATATTACAACCATTTAAATGCACATGCCAGAGACTATTGTATTGACCATTGTAAAGAATGATTTGGAATATTTTTGCTCGTATTGTACAATACTTTAGAATAATGCAAATTTCTTTATTCAAATACATTTGAGGGGTGTTTCACACTTTTGAAAAAATTCCTTCCTTCTTGGTTTAAATGGGGGTCAAAGATATGGTGGGTGACGTTTCGCGCTCTAATTCATTTATAAAGATCTATATGAAAAATCATTTTTTGGTTTAAAAAAATTTTTTGGGCAAGGTTTTTCCGCTGTGTTTCAAGCCTATTTTCAATGCTCTACATAAGAACTTAATGATGAAATATGAAAGTATATCTAAAATTTGTATTACCGCGGGCAAGGCTGGGCAGTACCCGCTAGTACTATATATGTTTATGGATATAAGAATTCCTACATTTAAAAAATATATTTCATTGAGAATCAATATTGTCATGGAATGTTGATTCACATGTGTTTCAGACAATATTCATAATGTTTTGCATTTACCACAAACCAAAATTAAATGGATTTGTTATTGTTGCAATTGTCCTTGCTGCCAAGCTTAAATTATTGTTTTTAGTGTCTTTTGCATAATTTTATTTACGTTGGCCATGTTTGCAATAAAGGTCCAGCTGTGCTAAAGCGCGTTTACAAAAAATCAAATGAACACATAAAATGTACACACACACACCCACTCATCATACAGATATAATAAAAAATGAATTATCGAAAGGGAGGCAGGCGAAAATGGCCTTTTCTTCTGAGAGGCAATTGTCGGGCCAATAAAGTTGTTATATTCAGTCTATTACGAGTTCAAGTCCTATAGGAGAAAGTGTTTTTATTTTTATACCCTGAACCTGAACGACTGATGTTGCGCAGATGGCGACGGTAAAAAGGATCAATTTAAGTTTTTGTATAATTCTTCAACGAATTAGGTACTTAAGTTGGAGTCCTTGTAGAAGTCTAACCAATGATTAGCAAAAGTATCTGCCATGATTTTAGTAGAAGTTTCGACATTTCCACTTTGTGTATTTGTTATGTAGTAGGACTTAGCCCACAAAAACATATAATTTTTTACTAGATTTTATCTGGCGGCGTACATGGTTCTATTGTCGTTGTGAATGTCTTATTAGCACCTATTTTCCTGAGTCTTACCTGCCTTTTGAAAAGGGCGTTGGCTCGTCTGGTATTTATTATATTTTCTGTATTAAGGTTGCGCTTTAATTGTATCCACATCTTATTTTTATTTATTCGTAGTCCATTAAGTTTTGTGTTCCAACGGAACTGCGTTTAAATTTGTGGGTATGTATAATAATTTTAGTTGTGTAAGCTGCTTCTTTATTGATGTTTGAATTAATTGGAGTATTTTTGTGTATTATGTAACTTTTATAATGACAACTTTTCCCAACAGCTTCTTTGGTTTTAAAATATGGTCTACAGCTTTCTTTGCTTTTGGACTTGGGAATAAAGAAATCAGAATATGTAAATAAAAGTTTGCTAACAAAATTTTCTCTTTTATTGTTGTGAGGTGAGCCCCAGCTTTGGTGCCAACTATTGAAATCACTTGATTATGGCTGGAATATTTTAATGGGGAGTGCTATCTGTTTTGGGAGTGCTTTGTCATAAGATCGACCATTTAGAGGTCCCGGTGTTTGTTAGTGTTGTCTTTTATCGGATTTCGTGCCTCGTAGGAACCGCAGTTGTTCGGGTAGCACATTGTTTTAATTAAGTAAGAATTAGAAGTCTTCGTTAGAATATTAGATTTATCTTTAGCGTGATTTCTAAGTTTACGGTCTGATCCTGCTTGATTGTTACATTCTTGTGATTCCTCGATTGGAAGGATAACCATTGATTCTATGTTATGTCGGAGTCGTAGGTGGTAAGTGGTCAGAGGTTCCTGGACTTGATTTCGGCGTAGAGAATGAGTTGGTTTGATGTTGTGATGATAGGTTGGTGTTGTATTTGTTTTAGATAATGTATCTGGATTGGAATTTGTTTGGGAGGGTTTCGTAGTGGGATTGACTGTTTTTGATTCCTTTGCTGATGATGGACCTGTAGAGTTTGAGCGTATAACGTTGGTTGTTGTTCATTGTGACGCGTGTGGTAGATCGTTAGGCAGTTTTAGAGTTTACCTTTTCTTTGATTTTAATTGCGGTGATTTCTTGTTCTTTTAAAAATGCTGGGCATTTTCGTTCTAGTGGGCTAAGTTTTAATAATACAGTTTTTGTCCTTATTGCATATATTGTTATCTACGGTGTGTGCTTCTTCTGAACAGTTTATACACATTAGGTTTTTTTGTTTACATGCCTTGGTTGGGTGTCCCATTCGAAGATATTTTCTGCACCTTAGAAGCAATGGGATGTATGGGCGGACGTGTACAGTTTCGTAGCCGATCTTTATTGTATCAGGCATTGTAAGGCATTGTAGTTTTACAGCTTGTTGGCTATTAGTGGTTTTGATTATGGGTGTGCCGACTCTAGTTTTTTTGCAAAAGTCAACTTCACCACCGCATGTGTAGTCAGTACTTTTTTATACCCTGAACCCATTGGAAATGGGTAAAAAGGGTATATTGTATGTGTGTATGTATGTAACAGGCAGAAGGAAGCATCGCCGACCACATAAAGTATATATATTCTTGATCAGCATCAATAGCCGAGTCGATCTAGCCATGTCCGTCTGTCTGTCCGTCCGTCCGTCCGTATGTATGAACGCAAGGATCTCAGATCCTATAAGAGCTAGAGACTTGAAATTACCTGAAGGTCCTCCTGGTGCCCGCGCAGATCGAGTTTGTTTGCTCCGTTTTCAAGTAATCGATAAAAATGTATATCGAAATTCCGTTTTTAAAGCATTTCTGGTAAATAATAAGAGCTAAAGTCACCAAACTTGACATGTAGGTTCTAGAATAGTATATATATATCAAGTATCTTTCATTTTATACCTATCGCCACCTCCCCGCTACTCTCTATTCTATTAGCGCGAGCTGCATTTGGTGTTGGTATAAGAGGGTTCAGGGTATCCCCTAGTCGGGAGCTCCCGACTAGAACCTCTTACTTGCTTTATGAGTGTTTTAGTAGGTCGTCCGCAGGGCTTCCAGGTAAACTTCTGTTGAATTGCTGAATCGTTGGGGGAGCGTTTATGCTCTGCACAAAAATATTTTTCGTTGGCTTAAGAGAAACTCGTTTGTTCACTTTTTAGGTTATTTGTCGTCTGTATTTTCAGATTCTACGTTACAATGTTTTTTTGTGTAAGTGTAAGTGTAAGTGTAAGTGTAAGTGGTGAATATGTTTTTGTTCTGGTTCCGGAGTCAGAACCAACTTCATTGAAGTAGCGACGGCTAGATACACTTCTTGTGTGAACAATGAGGAATGGAAATATGTTTTTAAAAGCGTTGTTGTCGTTTATATTTATAACAATATATTATGGAATATTTTACTGTTTGTGGGTGTCGCGTTAATAACCAGTCTTCACTCTCCGCGCTCTGTAGTGGAGCTGCGTGTTTAATTAGGTCTTTTAATCAGTCACACAAAAATGAAGAATTTTAAAGAAGAAACCATTGTTTTGTTTTTATTTGAGAGAAATTTACTTCTGCGTTTGACAAGCAGTGTTTTAAAGGTGATTTTCTGAATATCCTATTCTAATATACCTTGTTCTGTGTCAATGTACATATACGGACATAAAATATTAATTCATAATCATTTAATTTTAGCTTCAACATTTGTATACCTTACTCAAGGATAAATATAGTAATTTTTGGTCGACTTTAATTTGTTAATTGATTATAATATTTAGATTGCTGCTTACTATCAAAGTAATACATAAAATAATCTAGCTCACATCATTAGTAGTAAGAAATTTTGTAAACAAATTGACTTTTAAAATCATAAGATTGTGTGTTCTTGTAAAGTTGCGGTTATGATGCCAAAATAATACATATGTATTGTCAGCAACAAATTGGCATTAAATTAATGATACAAATTCAATTTTTTTAAATCTGCGAGAAACGCTCAACCATTAATTTTAATTTTTTAACAATTTAGAATGATTCGTGCATATCTGACATGAAAGTGGGAGTCATCGTGGCGATGTGCGTAAGTGGAAATGCGTCTTTGTCGTTGACGGTATTTGCCAATAGACAGACTGATTGATGGTGTGGCTGCGACTCATACGTAGCAAATCAATATTTAAATACACAGACGAACCGAAAGAAAGGGGTACACAGTGTGAGAAAGAGATAGTTACACAAAGGTCCAGACTGGCGGGCAATAGGGCCACACGCCAGCAATTTAAAAACCATTTGTATAATGCGCCAAGATCTGAGGCGGTGTCTAACCCTCGTTTTGTTTTCGGATCTGCCCATCATATGGACCATCCAGATTACATTACCAGTACCACGCTGGTTCAGAAAAAAAGAACTACAACTACAATGCGAGCGAAAAAATTCCATTTCCGTTTGGCCCGCCCTGGATACAGGAGGAAGCTAGACTCTGTTCACATGCGTGTTATTATGCATGTGGCCGCTGCTCAAATGGGCATTAAAAAGTTTAGTTTACACAAATCTGAACGCAAGTAAATTGTAGCCGCTGTCCCCTACCCCGGTACCTTTCACCAAATTTAGTTGAGGCGTACGTCATTTGGTGATAGTTTTTAAGCGCGACTTGTTAGTTCTCAACATTTTATGTTCATATTTTTTGCATTAAGTACTCTATTAAATATTATTTGTTTGCCCTTTTCGGCTAAGCTATTTCGGCTTGAGCAACGCGAACACTCTGTACTGCTTCTACTTTTTATGGGTGCTTCTAGATTAGAGTTCTTGACATGTGTCTTTTATAGTCTATACGGCGTATGCGCGATATTTATTTGAAATGGGTGTTACCAAAGACAATATAAACACTAAGATGAGTAACGCCCATACATTTGAATGCGACGCAAAATTTCTAGCCTGGCCTTTCATCTGGCCTGCCGACTGACTGTTCGTTATCCAAAGACCAGCCGAACGAATGCCGAAGTCGCGGCTTGCTGATGCTGACACGAGCAACGAAGTTAGTCGCCAGCCTGCCTTCAGAAAAGCTGTTCGATGGTGCTTTGCGTCGCTTCGTTTTCAAAGTACATTGAGCGAAAAAGTTTAAAACTTACGATCGACGCAAAGTGCTTGTGCTTTATCCATGAAATGCATGCTTTATTTAAATGATTTATTACTCCAGATACTAACGATTAATTTTACAGGAAAATTTAAGAATTAAATAATTTTTACACAAGGCGCATCTTGTGCAATAACTACGATAAGAAAATAGAACACATAGATTGATTTCACTTTTGTTTTTGAACAGTGTATGCTCGAGAAAAGTTCTTGTCTCAGCAAATGGCGTGCAAGCACCTTTGGTTGTATGCGTGAATTATGCATGCATAAGAACTTAAAAGTATGTATGTACGTGTTGTTATTCACTGCTCTGGCTTTAGCTGGCAAGAAATTAATTTAGTTAGTTTTCTAGCGCAGATATGTATTTCTAAGTCGATGCAAATATTAACATAATTTCTTTAAATTAAATAATATTACTTTTATTCTCCAATTAAGAAATAAAAGAGTGGTTAAAAAAAACAATTACATATTTATTTGTATAAATAAATAATAATAATAAATTACATAAATATTTGCATCGACTTAAAAATATGTACATATTTTGTACGGAGCCAACCTCAGTACACAAAATGCATTCATACATATATCAACACAAATTTGGGGTAGGTCGTGATCTGCGCTAGAAAACTAAGAAAATTGTTAATATGGTCTTTGCCTATACAAACGATCTGATGCATCACCGTTCGTTCGGTGATTCGCCAACGAACGGTCATGCGATGGCCCCCAGAAAGGATGACTACTAACGATCTTATGCAATGTTTATTCTATGCTTAATCAAACATTAGACAAATTTCTAGATTATGCAGACGAAAAGTTTTATTGGCAACAACAATGTACATTTTCAAGGTCAATATTGGTGTAATTTCCTTTTTTATACACTTGCAGAGGGTATTATAATTTTGTCGTGAAATCTGTAACGAATAGAAGGAGACATCTCCGACCCCATAAAGTACACAATATATTCTTGATCAGTATCAACAGCCGGGTCGATATAGTCATGTCCGTCTGTCTGTTTCTATGCGAACTAGTCTCTCAGTTTTAAAGCTAACTTATGAAACTTTGCATAAGTCCCTCTTTCTGTTGCACGCATCACATACGTCAAACCCAGCTGGATTGGACCACTATATTATATAGCTGCCATAGGAACGATCGGTCGAAAATTAAGTTGTACGAAAAACATTTTTGTTTATTAAGATATCTTGACCAAAATCGGTATTTATTATACTCCTAGTAAGATCGGATCACTATATCATATAGCTGCCATAGGAACGATCGGTCGAAAATTAAGTTGTTGAATGAAAACTTTTTTGTCATTCAAGATATTTTGATTTAACACGGCAGTTAAAGATTTGACTATGCTCCCTTCATTTTTCAAAAATTTTATTTACATCGGACTACTATATCATATATGTGCCATAGCAACGATAAGTCGAAAACTAGGTTTTTGATTAAAAACCTTTTTTGTTTATCAAGATATCTTGATCAAACTCGGCATTAACTATTTTCCATGTGCTTCTTAGATACGGGCAAAGCACAATGAGCATTATGAGATGTTGGGTCTGCAAGGGTATTAGATCTTCGGCGTGCCGAAGATAGCCTTTCTTCGGATAAAACTAGTTAGTTTTCATATACTCTATGGGGTCGGAGATGTCTCCTTCTATGCGTTACACATTTCACGACAAAATTATAATACACTCTGCAAGGGTATAAAAAAAATATAGAGTATATACGCTTTAAAGGTAATACTCTTATTGTTGCAGATTATTTGGTTTTCTACATGATTTGCATGCTCTGTGAAGACCTCAGAGAGCACTCGAATTGGCATCACAATTCAACAAAAATCGGCTTGAAACTTATTCTTCCACCAAGTAAGCACGCACACACAAGCAAATCGAAAACAGCGAAAACACACAAAGCCATGCAGAGAAAGCGTGCGTGATTTATGGTCTCCCAGCCCTGCCTGCCATTTCTCGGAACACACACTTTCTAAAGTCGGCAAAACCAGAGATTTGGGCCGCTTCGACTTATGCAGCTAATGCAACAGAACAGCGCGGGATTAGTTGAAAAAGTTATTTACGGCAAACTTCCGTTGGTTTGTAGGGAGGCTGGTGGGGCGCATTGTAAGTGTCAAGAATAGCTTGTCGCAGTTTTTAAATAATTTTTGGTATATTCCTGTTAATTTTTTCTATTCGAGCAGCACAATTTACTTAAACTTGCAGCCATTTTACACTTTGCGTTACTACAGAATTTAAAATGGCGTTATTCGAAAATTATGTTACTTTAGTTAACTCGAATAAATCTTGGGGCCTGTGCGCTGTGCTGCTGTTACCAGCACACACAAATCATGGGCAAATTAGTTACTCCCTCTCGCTGCACTCTCAGCCCAGCCATACTTGTTGAGTTGCCAGTTGGGACTCTTATATACGGCTCTTCGAGTACCCAAAACTTGGCGCTAATGGGTAAATGTGGCAAAAGTTTAAATTAATTTTTGAAATGTGTTGCTAGTATGCCGGGCAGGGGGCCAATAATATTTATTTCCATTATGGCCACGGCTCGTTAATTACATTTTTAACACTTGCTGACCCCTGACCCTAAAGCCCATTTGGCCACAAACAAAACCATATCTTTATCAATTTGCAGGCTGAATTTAACTGATGGGTCTATACGCCAATTGTGGTCGAAAGGCAATCGACTCCGCTTAATAGCATCCAGAGCGTTCTTGTCCTTAAAAAAAACCTTTTCAAATGTTCTGTAGCAATCTGTAGACAAATAGACATTATGCTATCTGCTTGTATCTTCTCGGCATTTTCTTTTTTCCCATTGAAAATGGGGAATAAGGGTATAATGTATTTGTGTACATGTATGTAACAGCCAGAAGGAAGCATCTTCGACCCCATAAAGTATATATATTCTTGATCAGCATCAATAGCCGAGTCGATCTAGCCATGTCCGTCTGTCTGTCCGTATGTGTGAACGCAAGGATCTTAGAGTCTTGAAGTTTGTTTCCGATATTCGATAACGTTTCCGTTTCCAAGTAAGCGATAAAAAACGATATCGAAATTTGTTTTTGAGCAATTTTGGTAAATAATAAGAGCTAGAGTCATCAAACTTGACATGTACCTTCTAAAAAAGTGTATATATTTCAAGTATCTTTCGTTTTATAGCTATCACAACCTCCCCGTTTCTACCTTATAGAAATAAATGAAAAATCAAATTAATAAAGCCATTTTTACTGCCCACCAATATAAGCCACAATTTAAATTCAATTGACATTTTGAGAATATACAAATATTCCATAGAACAATAAGATTCACTATGGAAAATATAATCAAGAAAATATAATCATGGTTAAATAAAAAAAAAGAATAACTTTTAATGTCTCGTGTACTCTAAAGGTATTTTAATTGTATTACAGACCAGCCCAATCGAGCCTCTCTCGAAACAAACAAGATATAATATGCACAATTTGTTAGTTTAAAAGGCATGAAGCGACTGATCTCTTGGCACTTTTAAAGATTGTTTTAAAACTTTTAGTTTTTATGTTTCGATTTTTTTGGACTGCAGCTACTAATATACTAGATTGTTTACCGAAAAGAATTAGATGTTTTCCGTTAGGTTTGCAATTCTCAACAAGTTAAGGCAGGAGGAAAAATATTTTCAATTCTAGATTCGATAGGAATTTTTACGAATTATACACCCGGTGAGCTCATAAAATAGACAGTAGACAATGAATAAAACGTTTTTGGTCATTTATACCTTAACATACAAATTAGTCAATATTGACCTAGTGTCGGCTAGCTTAATATTATAATATGCACTAAAGAAGGCACTAAAACCGAATTTCAACACATACGGCTCAGTCAAGCATTTTTAAACAAAACCTTAATCAATGTGAATCGATATTTTTTTAATTTAATATTCATAAGAAGTTGTTTAAGGTGTCTGTATTAGGACAAGCTGTATTAAAATATGGATTATTAAGTGCAGTCGAAACACTCTCCTTCCCAAAATAATGTGCAGGTGGGTCCAAAGTATTGCACGACATAATACATACATATCTCTATATTTTAACTGTTTGTCCTGACTGACTGACTGGCTGATTGGTGATCAACGCGCAGCCCACACCGTAAGAGCTAGGAAGCTGAAATTTCCACTGTAGTTGCCCTATGTAATGAAGGTGCAGGTTAAGACGGGGTTTCGGGAAATTCCACCCGCAAGTGTCGAAAAATCGCGAATAATGTTTGGATGCAACTTTTTTGTAAACCATCCGATCGGCCTGGAAATTCATTGTCTAAATGTCTGAAAAACTTGCGCGCAGAAATATCAGCAGGCCAAAATTTACTTGCGCATTTACGCACCTAGGACGTCAGTAACAACTGATCAGGCCAGCGGCAGCAGGTAGAGGGAACGACATCCGCTTGCAAAATGGAGCAGACGAGAACGGCAACAGCAACGAATGTGCCGTAATAATACTTAGTAAGGATAGTAATAGAAGAAAAAGACGACGGCAGCGATCACGATGCCCGCCGAGACGACGCCAGCGAATGGACTTCAACAGCATTCCAATTGGCATGGATTACGTCTGGATTGCGTCTGTTCGTAATTGGATTGCTCAGTTTGAGAACATTTCTGATCTACATATGTATAACATACAAGCCGACTGATACGCATCGAACCTAATGCAGTGCATTGAATTGGCTGCACGCAGATCCAACGCGAATAACGAAACCGATTGCAGAACTGCTGGACGTATTAACTGTTATTTTGGCGGTAAGTTGTCACATACCGATCTTCGACGTAAATTTGAAATACATATGAACAACAGAGAAGGTAAGTCTGAAACAGATTAATCTTGATGGCATCTGGAGAAATATCAGTTTGCTTGCACTGGTTGCGAATGCACACTTTTGACCGCAACGGTTGTCAGCATAATATTGTTAAATTGTCGTAATTTATGCATTATTGCATTATAATTTGACCGCTACGATTGCCTTTACGATATGTTGAACAAATGAGGTTGGCAGGTGCCGGGGAAATTTCGGCTTACATAGCAAAACATATACATATGTATATGGGCGTGTGTGTGTGTGAGAGTGCCTGTTTCTGTATTTGTATATCCGGCTCAGCGTGTGCTGGGGCACTTTATGCATCGCTGCGTCGCCTTAGCTGTCAATCACAACTGGCTACAAATTGCTTTCGGA
Source organism: Drosophila ezoana (assembly GCA_035045725.1). Taxonomy (NCBI): domain Eukaryota; kingdom Metazoa; phylum Arthropoda; class Insecta; order Diptera; family Drosophilidae; genus Drosophila; species Drosophila ezoana. The sequence continues at coordinate 95,084 of JAWNOU010000201.1, forward strand.
CTAGTCTGGCGTGTTGACATCAGCACGCACAAATATTCAGCATTACGTCGCTTAGATGGCTAACACTTTTTCAAGTTAAAACGTATGAGGAATACATTTAAACTGGGAGCTAAGCTTAAAATGTATTTATCTTTAATGACTTGACATTACTAGCCAACACTGACCGCCGGTTGTCCGTCCTGACTTGGTAAACTTTTGCCATTTCCTGAGCTATCCAGTTGGAGAAACTCAGAGAAAAAGGTTGCATTTGGCTAAAAAGCAAAAGGATGAAATAACAAGTAAGAGGTTCTAGTCGGGAGCTCCCGACTAGGGGATACCCTGAACCCTCTTATTCCAACACCAAATGCAGCGCGCGCTTATAGATAGAGAGTAGCGGGGAGGTGGCGATAGGTATAAAATGAAAGATACTCGATATATATTTACTATTCTAGAATTCATAGAATAAATTGCTTAAAAAACAGGATTTCGATATACATTTTTATCGATTTCTTGGAAACGGGGCAAGTTGTCGATTATCGGAAACAAACTCGATCTGCGCAGGCACTAGGAGCACCTACAGCTAAAATTTCTCTAGTTCTTATAGGTTCTGAGATCCTTGCGTTCATACATACGGACGGACGGACGGACGGACAGACAGACAGACGGACATGGCTAGATCGACTCGGCTATTGGTGCTGATCAAGAATACATATACTTTATGGGGTCGGAGATGCTTCCTTCTGCCTGTTACATACATTTGCACTTTGCACCAATACAATATACCCTTTTTACCCATTTTCAATGGGTTCAGGGTATAAAAAGAATGAATTAAAAAGGAGCGCCCACTAGAAGACTGAGTTTCGAAATTATTTTTTCTTACTATCATTATGGATTTCCCTAGGATATCTTAGAGTTTTAAGTTTTGAGATCAGAGACAGTCACTACTGTGGAAATCTGAAATTCTAATATGTAGAAGAACATATATTCACATATTCCGGCTAGGGAAATCACACTTGCAACTCGCAATGAAATTTTAATTATTTTCAATGTCTATAGTCTGATATATATTTAATTTTCTGGGCCTAGTATAGAACATACTATACGAAAATCTGCATACAAAGTTCGATGGATCTCTTTTAAGTTTTCAGTTGTCGTTGAATACAATGTCGTAAATTCGACATTTATAGATAATGGGATATGGAGAAATAAAAAAGCAACTTGTTTAGTATACGATAATAATGGTATAATAATAATGATATATATAATAACTAGCGGGTATAGCCCGCCCTTGCCCGTGGCACGTATGTTATAAAATCAATGTTCTCAAAAAGCTTTGAAAATGATTTTGAAACTGAGCGGACGGTAAATTAACTACTTGCATATAAATGTTTTCCACCCTTTTACCACTGTTGCAAGTGGAAGTTCCCCAATCGCTGAAACACGTATTCATCATATTATTATGTAGAGCTTTGAAAATAAGTTTGATGCAAATCGGACAAAACTTAAAATTCACCAAATAGATCATTAAAATGCACTTTCCACCGAAGGCGTTTAGATTTTACGAAATATGTGAAACACGTCTCAAATGATTTCTTATGTAGTTCCTTGGAAATAAATTTGAGGGCGAAACGTTAATCATCAACTCTTTGACCCCCATTTCCACCAAGGAGGAATCATTTTTGGAAAAGTGTGAAACACCCCTCAAATAAATTTTAACAAAGAAATTTGAAATTGAGTTGGAGGCCAATCGGATGGTAAGCAAAAAAGTTTCATACAAACGTTTTTCGAGATTTTTCTTTACTTGCGGGTGGAAATTCCCGAAACCCCGTCTTAACGTGCACCTTCATCACATAAGGTAAATACAGTGAAAATTTCAGCTTACTAGCTCTTACGGTTTAGGCTGTGCCTTGATCATCAATCAGTCAGTCAGTCAGCCAGGACAAACAGTTTGTTATATAGAGATAATATAAAAAATTAATAAAAATAATAAATGTAAAATATATAAAAGACTGTTAATGTTCACACATGAAAACCTGACACCGAGTCTCACTTTGACCCTCGGTAATAATATATCTCACACCATATGGTACAACTGCAGCCAGCAGCATAAAAATAGATAGCGCACTTGTGGTCGCTTAAGATTCTAAATGTGACATACGCTAAGAAATATCATGTTAGAATAATAAGTAGCAAGGGTAAAAAATACCCTAATTAAACACAATAGTTTACGACCGCTGCTGCCGATAATGCATCGACTGCAGACCTAAAATAAGACACTCTGTTAGTATATAAGACCTAGGATTCGTAAGAATAAACCAGTATCTTACAAGTAATCAAACGATGAACACTCTGGTTCAGTTAAAACAAACAGATATGATAGTAGATATTAAGCAAATAAAGCTTTTACGAAAAAAATATTTTTCAATCTGTGTGTTTTACGATTGGTAAGTATCAGCATGCAAACTCTAGCTTAATCTTTAGCAGCCTAGCCCGGCTAAATAAACTGTGTCTATAATGAATATGTGTTGCTTGTAATATCTTTATAAGAATGCCCGGAAATGTGCACTAGGTATGTGCCATCTATCACATGACGACATAATTTCATTTCATTCAGTTAGGCCAGAGCCTGCGATTCAGGCCATCAGCCTGTCTGGCGAAGAGTGTCACACAATGTGATAAATGAGGATTTTATAATCGTTTGCTTGACATGTTTGTGTATCGGGCGCAACTCCTGCACTAAGCTGGAAGGAGGCTGCGTCTGTATGCAAAGGCTTTTTGGGAATGGTCCATTTCTCTATGTGGACGTGGCTGTGTGTATATATATATATCGTGTATCTACGTTTTGATGCAATATGGTGCCCCTGCTGCCTTCTTCTGCCGTGAGTATGATCCATGCCGCAACCTCTGCCTCTGCCCCTGTGACACTCCATGACTCTGTCCTAGCCTCGACTTGTTCTATTTTTTGATTAATTGAATCTCCCTTGGAGACAAATATAACTTAATTAATTGCGTTCTGGCATGCAGGCAACCGTTTGCTGTGACAGTTTCGGCTAGGAAGAAATATATTTAAAAAATTTAATTATTTCCAAGCAAATTTGAATATAATTGAGCTTGCACTCTTAAAAAAAGGTTTAATTTTCAAATAAACAATGTGTTTCTCATAAAGCTGTATATATAAATTTAATTATAATACAACATTGTTGTGAAGGATTATGAATATATTTCTATTGCTAGAGAACATTAAAATTTGTATAGTTGGGTGAATGCAATGAATATTTTATACCCAGAACCCATTGAAAATTGGTAAAAAAGTGTATATTATATTTGTGCAAATAAAAAAAATATTAACAGCTAGAGTCACCAAACTTGACATGTATATGTATATATATCAAGCATCTTTTATTTTAAAGCTATCGCCATCACCCCGCAACCGCCACTTAGCTATAAATCACATTAATAAACCAACTTGTATTGCCCACCAATTTAGGTAACAATTTTGTTGCAATTGACCTTTTGTGAATACAGTTTAGTAAATTTCATCAAGATCGGTTAAAAAAAACACACGTCTGTTTTAAATTCTATCAACGGCATTGCAATTGTGATTGTTGCGTTTTTGTGATACTATTTTAATTCGTTTTTTTTTTACGACGACGAAGTAAGTAATCGATTATCGGAAACAAACGCGTATTGCGTATGGACTACATACCAAATATCAATTTAAGTTTCTAGCTCTTATAGGTTCTGAGATCCTTGCGTTCATACATACGGACAGACGGACGGACAGACAGATGGACATGGCTGGATCGACTAGGCTATTGATGCTGATCAAAAATATATTTACTTTATGGGGTCGGAGATGCTTCCTTCTGTCTGTTACATACATTTGCATTCTGCACAAATACAATATACCCTTTTTATCTATTTTCAATGGGTTCAGGGTGTCATAACACGCTCTTATTTATAGTAACAGTGGTGAAAAGTTCCACTTTGGGGTCTTCTACTACTTGTGGAAAGTAATTAATATGCATTAGAATATGTACATATGATTTAATTCTTCCGTAAGCTTTAATAAAGATATTGATTTTTGAGGAAGGAAATGATGTTTACCGTAAATTCACATTTCATTGATTTAATTTAAAAGTGAATATATAATTATGTTTAGTAATACATGCTTACTTATACATACACAAATACTAATCATTAATAAAGGGTACCACATGAGAAGGACTGTACTAAAATAGCAGCGCATACACAATTGCAATTGCAATTCGCTGTGTTTCTTAACAGACAGTGTTTCAACCACGACATCAACGTTTTCATTTTCGACGTCATCAACGTCACTGTCTTTAAAGTGCATTTTAAAATAAAGTAATAAATATTTACTAGACTGCGTGAAATGGCAGAAGTTGAGAGCGCGCCCACTTGATTGCCCCTCATAATTGCAGATAAACTTTATGCCATTAACCTTAGCGCTGTCTAGTTGCCCGTCGGCGTCTCCACCCGAGCTGGCAAACTGCAAAGTGCTTTTAAAACATTTCATGATAAACATTTGCCAACGTACCCTAACCCTGACAACACCTCTACCACCCCTTCCTTTCCGCTTGCGAGTGTGTACTGAACTTCCTGCGGGCTATGCTATTCGAGCCTTCGAGAACTTTACATTTGTGGCACATATGTACATATGTATTGAGCTGAGCTAACGAAGAAATATGCAGTATATGTATACACGACATATGTATGTCCAGCAACCCGCACTGCCTGCCCTCTTCAAAGGGTATCTCATGTGTTAGTCATCGTTAAACTTGTGCGCAAGCATCAGCAAAATGCATTTCACTTTGGTAAATATTGTTAAAATTAATGACAGCTTTATATGAGGAGGAATCCAAGCACTCGCACTCTGCCTGATTGAATCTGTTCGGACTATTTGGAGCTATACATTTTGGACAGAAACAAGAATGATTTTACATTTTATTTGCATAAAATGAATAAAATTCGACGTACCTCTACAGGTTAAAGTTGTTTTCAGCCAATAAAAAATAAAACACTTGTTTTTTACTAAATGAAAAATCATTTCTTTAGTATATTTTTGTACCCTGAACCCATTCAAAATGCGTAAAAGGGGTAAATTGTTTTTGTGCAAAATGTTAATGCATGTAACAGACAGAAGGAAACATCTGCAACCCCATAGAATATATACATTCTTGGTCAGCATCAATAGCCGAGTCGATCTAGCCATGTCCGTCTGTCTGTCTGTCCGTCCGTCCGTCCGTCTGTCCGTCTGTCCGTATGTATGAACGCAAGGAGACTTAAAATTTTAGATGTAGGTCCTCCTAGTCCCTGCGCAGCTCGATAAACGATAACTTACTCCGTTTCCAAGCAATTGATAAAAATCGACATCGACATCCTGTTTTTTGAGCGAATTGGGTAAATATTAAGAGCTAGTCTCTAAACTTGACATGTTGCTTTTACAATAGTATATATATATCAAGTATCTTTCATTTTATACCTATCGCCACCTTTCCGCTACCACCGCAGAGCTAAAAGCCAAGTTAATAACCCAACTTGTACTGCCCACCAGTTTAAGCCACAATTTAAATGCAATTCACTTTTTGTGAATACGCAAATATTCTATGGTACAACATGATAGGCTGTAGAAAATTTCATTAAGATCGGTTAAGATCACAAAAGTTGACTGCGACGTGTTAGCGGCAGCTAGCGCAAATTTCCAGCAATTCTGTATACATTTACACACACACATTCATGCGCGTCTGCTTCGAATGCTTTTAACAGCGTTGCAATTGCAATTGAATTGTTTTCTGTGCTGCTATTTTAATTCGTTTTTTTCTCACTAATACTCAGTTATTGGTGTGGCTGTTGAGAAGAGGCGGTGGCAAGTGATGTGGTCAGTTGCGAGCTCGGATCCTGCCAAGGGAACTTTTCTTTTTTTAATTTCTTTATTACTTTAAACAAGCGCGTATCGCGAGCTGTATATGGTATTAGAGGGTTCAGGGTATTCCCTTTGCATATAAATGATTAATTTAAAATTTTCTTTTGTCAAAATATTAGCCGATTTATTACGTAAGAGTGTTCAAGTCTTTAAATTATTAATTTTTTTTTTTTTTTATTTAAATTTTATTATTTTGAGATCTGGTATCCTGTTGCTTAATGTTAGCAACTTTTATCAAAGTGACGTAAATACTTAGCTTAACGAAAATTGTTAATTTACAATTAGATTAACAAATTAGACATATATACGTATATTTACGGAGACATGTTTAGGGGTGTTAATTGCAGTTTGTGACCTAAATGTATCGATCGACCAGGTCAGTCTTCAGTGACCTTCTTCTTCGCCTCCTTAGCAGGTTCCTTGCCAGGACGTTAGGATGGTTGTGGAGCTTTGTTGAGTAGCTCGCAGTTGCCTGTTGACTATGTCGCCCACCATTGGTACCCTGAGGTCCTTTACGATGTCGCGTGTGCGAATTAACCATTCGGCTCCAGTAATTTTGCGCAAGATTTTGGCCTGAATGATGCGAATTTTGTTCAGGTGTGTTTTTGCAGCTATACCATAGACTTGGAGACCATAACGCCACACTGGGGCAAGGATTACCTTGTAGATGAGTATTTTGTTTCGGAGCGAGAGTTTGTTGTTGGAGTTGAGGAGCCAGCTCATTCGTCTTTTCTTGGATTTGATGCTGCTTGTTACTGCAGAGACGTGCTTACTAAATGTAAGTCGTCTGTCGCGAGTGACTCCTAGGTATTTGTATTGACTATATTGCTCTAGAAGTTCACCATAAAGAAAAAGTCCGGGCAAGAGTCCTTGCGTAGAGTGTGAGTAACAGTAGCGCATTTTTTCAGGGTTCCCTGCGATGTTCCATCTACAAGCCCAATTTTCAAATCGTTTGAGGTACTCCTGCAGGAGGTCAGTTGCCGCGTACACACATTTGTTTCTTGCAAGGATTGCCGTGTCGTCAGCAAACGTGGCCACCAGAAGGTCCTGCCGATCATTTCGTGTGCTTGCATTTGCAGTGGGCATATCATGTGTAAACAGGCCATATAACGTGGGACCCAAAACGCTGCCTTGTGGAGCTCCCGTTTTTATGCGTTTGCTTTGAGAGGCTACGCCATCCTACACCACTTGAAAGGTTCTCTCAGTTAGGAAGCTCGCAATGATGCTAAATAGCTGTGGATTTTATTTGTCCTTGATTTTGAAGAGAAGACCTGCGTGCCACACCCGGTCGAAAGCTTGCTGGATGTCGAGATACGCTGACACCACATACTCCTTTCCGTGGAAACCGTCTAGCATGAAGTTAACTACCCGATGAAATTGCTGAGGTGTACCGTGCCTGAGTTGGAATCCAAACTGGAACTTCGGGATTGCATGTCTTATTTCCGCACTTTCAAGGATTCTTTTAAGGAATTTTCTCAAAGGCAGGCAGGAGGTTTTCCGCCGATAATCAGCTATTTTCTTATCCTTTTGGCAATACGACGATAGATCCTGTCAATCGTGGGGTCCTGGGTACGGACATACTCCCTCCTCAGTCGCTTTTTTAGGACGAGAAGACCCTCCAAAATGGGGGAAAATGTCCTTGAGCGCTGGCTTGTAGGGGCTGGGTACGTATGTGCTGGCGCAGCATGTACCTGGTCCAACAGGGTTTGGACTGCAGCGTCGACATCCTCGGCCCTAAATCGTTGGATGTCCGACCCAGGGAGGACAAGCCTGCGTTTTTTTGGGATCCTTTGTGCAGCCGTGTTGATCGTTGTAAGGAGTGGCAGGTGGTCGAAAGATAGATCGTACTCTTCGCCAACCGATAACACACTGTTGGGGATACCCTTGTATATGAAAAAGTCAATACAAGAGGGCGTACTTTGCCGGTTGTACGGAAAGTGGGTAGGTCTACCGGTGGCCAGTACCTGGGCAGAGCAGGGAGTGAGCGCCGCATGCAGCGCAGTGCCTCTGCTGTCAGCTCTGTAGCTTCCCCACGGTCTACTTAGGGTTAAAGTCGCGTCCAACTATGAATTTGGGGCCAAGCTGGCCAAACAGAGAGTCAAATTCAGCTTGGTTCCAGGGGATATTTGGTGGTAGGTATGCTGCCGCAACGAGGATTTCGCCCAAGGGAGTCTCCACCATGATAGCAGCCAGCTGTGTATCACTGAGGGACATGGTCTGCAGGTGGTAGTGTGTTAAATCCTGTTTTGCCAGCACTGCAGCACCACCTCTGGCTCGTTCTGTAGGGTGATCCGCACGGTAACAGACGTACCCCTCCATTGTTAAGTACAATTTTGTGTGTAGATGTGTTTCTGAGATGAACATAATGTCTACATCGTGTTTTCTCAGAAAAGTCTTGAGCTCGTTAGCATTTTGGAGGATGCCGCGAGCGTTCCACGATCCGAGGCGCAACTGGGTAGCCATTATTTGCGGCTGATTGGGAAACCGAACTGCGGAGAACCTTGAGCATCCTTTAACTCTTTAATGGTAACCAAAATGGTTGCAAATGCGGCATTTAGTGCTGCAATGGACTGCTGGAGGCCTTGAAGGATGCTTCCAAGGGACGCGTCTTGCTTTGTAATGGCGCTTGTTAACAAAAATTAGTTGACTATTTTTTTATTGTGCCCAAAAGTAGGCAATGGAATTTTCGTTAATGCAGTTGTGACTAACAATTGGTTTGACACTTAGTAAGTAGTAGATTTCTTTTAGTTTTAGTAGTATTTTTGTTAATTATTGTAGTTTGCCTACCTACGCAGAAAATGACAACAAAAATAAAATATAAATATAAAATAATATAAGATATATAATAATATATATGTATATATATTTATATTTATTTAAAATGTTAGCTGAAATATAAAATTACTCGATTACACTTGGAAATTGCAAACTTGTGTTCGATCTACAAGAAAAAGGCGTGTCTGCGAATTTTCGACATGGTGAGGTTAGATGACACTTCCGCAAGCCAGACTCGACCTTTCTACCAGTGATTGTCAACCAGAGCAGTCGCATTTAATAATTTTGCGTAAAACTTAGCCTAACCTGCAAGCACGTTTTTTGTATTATTTTTTTTTTGTGTGCTAAATTCAAAAAAATACAAGGCTGTAAGTTTAAATACTATAGAAAAGAAATTCATGTTTAATGGCATTGGTCCACAGAACTTCCATTGGCTTGAGTCCATGCAGGCAGCTATCAATTGGTGCATAGCTGACCGTAGTTTGAAAAAGCAAAGCCCACAGTCGGACGGAACAAACTTTCCATGTTTTAATTTTGGTGCCAATCCCAAAAGGGTAAATATTTCTTTTCTCTTGCGGACCAGCCGCTCATTGCTTTTGCGCTGCGTACTTTTTTTTCTAATTATACCCTGAACCCATTAAAAATGGGTAAAAGGGGTATTATGTTTTTGTGCAAAATCCAAATGTATGTAACAGGCAGAAGGAAGCATCTCCGACCCCATAAAGTATATATATTCTTGATCAGCATTAATAGCCGAGTCGATCTAGCCATGTCCGTCTGTCTGTCCGTCCGTCCGTCCGTCCGTCCGTCCGTCCGTCCGTCCGTCCGTCCGTCCGTCCGTCCGTCCGTATGTATGAACGCAAGGATCTCAGAACCTATAAGAGCTGAGACTTGAAATTTTAGACGTAGGTGCTCCTAGTTCCTACGCAGATCGAGTTTGTTTCCGATAATCGATAACTTGCCCCGTTTCCAAGTAATCGATAAAAATGTATATCGATATCCTGTTTTTAAGCAATTTTGGTAAATAATAAGAGCTAGAGTTACCAAACTTGACATGTAGCTTCTAGAAAAGTATATATATATCGATTATCTTTCATTTTATACCTATCGCCACCTCCCCGCTACTCTCTATCTATAAGCGCGCGCTGCATTTGGTGTTGGAATATGAGGGTTCAGGGTATCCCCTAGTCGGGAGCTCCCGACTAGAACCTCTTACTTGTTATCATTTTCTGGTGTACACAGATTGGCATTTATACAGAAACCCCTAAGCTAAGTTTCGCACTCTCTGAAATAATCGAGCAGAATCGGAATTACGGGCACAGGGAGCATGGCAGATCATCGCCACCTGACACAGTAGTGTTCGGCATGTGTTAAACAAGCACGGATCGACGCACACAAAAAAAAAAACAAGTAAGAGGTTCTAAGTTTGGTAACTCTAGCTCTTATTATTTACCAAAATTGCTTAAAAAACAGGATATCGATATACATTTTTATCGATTACTTGGAAACGGGGCAAGTTATCGATTATCGGAAACAAACTCGATCTGCGTAGGAATAGGAGATCTACTCTAAAATTTCAAGTCTCTAGCTCTTATAGGTTCTGAGATCCTTGGTTATACATCGGACGGAGGACGGACGGAGGACGGAGGACGGACAGACAGACGGACATGGCTAGATCGAGGTTCTAGTCGGGAGCTCCCGACTAGGGGATACCCGAACCCTCTATCCAACACCAAATGCAGCGCGCGCTTATAGATAGAGAGTAGCGGGGAGGTGGCGATAGGTATAAAATGAAAGATAATCGATATATATATACTTTTCTAGAAGCAACATGTCAAGTTTGGTAACTCTAGCTCTTATTATTTACCAAAATTGCTTAAAAAACAGGATATCGATATACATTTTTATCGATTACTTGGAAACGGGGCAAGTTATCGATTATCGGAAACAAACTCGATCTGCGTAGGAACTAGGAGCATCTACATCTAAAATTTCAAGTCTCTAGCTCTTATAGGTTCTGAGATCCTTGCGTTCATACATACGGACGGACGGACGGACGGACGGACGGACGGACAGACAGACGGACATGGCTAGATCGACTCGGCTATTAATGCTGATCAAGAATATATATACTTTATGGGGTCGGAGATGCTTCCTTCTGCCTGTTACATACATTTGGATTTTGCACAAAAACATAATACCCCTTTTACCCATTTTTAATGGGTTCAGGGTATAAAAAATGTCATAAGTTAGCAATAGAAAGTGTCGCCGTTGGTAATGTTCCGAGCCATAACCCACAGTGAAAAATATTTTTGATTTAATAAGTTGCTATGCTCGAATAATTGAATTGAATAAGTTATAATAGTTAATTACCGAGCGGCCAACCTGGCGACGAAGAAGCTGCATATTTTTTTTGTGTTTGGATAATATTCTCATTTATTTTTTTTAAATGTTTTTTTTTTTTTTTGGCGTTGGGTATAATGTGCTATAGCGAAAAGTTGCCGATTTAACAATAAGTGAAAAGCAAAGTGATTTTTGTCGGCAAATGAAAATTTTAAAACTGTAATTCATCTAAAACAATGCGTCAGAAAAATAAACCCTGCCTTTAAACATATTTATAAATACCACTCGTATGGACATCGCTGAAAGTACTTTCGTCGCTGGATCTGCTAAATGGTAAGCTAGAGCACCCCATTATAATTTACAATTGTTCTGTTTACCCAGGGTATTACTTGACAGGTTCACGAACCAAAAATAGGTTTTGTTCTCCGCAGCCAAATGAGCATGCGTACGACAATTTTAAACAGTTGTTGTTGTTTTATCATCTTGTTGTGCCAAAGCGTGAACCGAGCTTAGGTAAAACCTGAGTAAACAACGGTAAAAAAAAAAAAAAAAAAAAAAAAAAAAAGTAAGATTGATAACAAATTGGCGAGCGTTTGCTCAGTCGCATGCAATGCATATCAGCTGTGCCCCGTACAGTAGTGGCCCAAAATATTAAGGCCACCTCCAGTAAATTTATAAAACAGCTAAAATGGCCTTTAGCCGCATAATATAACCTGCATGGCTTAATCCTACTTTTATTATAACGATACATATTTGTGCCTTTGACATATTTGCATATATAAAATATACATATTAACCCTTATTGTTTTCAGCAACTTTTCGCTTCGGTATAGTAATAAAATAAATCAACTAGTTTTTGCCTAGAGTAAGCAAAAGATATGTAAAATTTGGTTAGTGGTAGGGTAGGGAAGCAACTATAATATAATAAATTATCATTGCTTCAAATTTAAAGTAAAATTAACTTATTTATATGTTGTAATAGTTTTTGGAATGTTAAGGAATAACCACAACTTAAATGAAAGATCTAATTGACATAAATAAAGAAGTTACCATGAATTCTAACTAAGACCCTTTCCCATTCCGGGATTTATGAAAAGCAGACTTGAGTCAATGTAAACAATATCAAGGGTGTATAAGGGATCGTCTCAAACATGTTTTGGCCCTTGGACGATCACGGTAGGGTGGGCATACGCTGCTTCCAATTTCCATCTCTGGGGTAGCTATCGTACACTATGCATTCATAAATAAGTGCAGACCTACGTTTCTTTTTCTTCTCCTTTCTTTGTCTATGATGATGTTCCAACCGATTGATAGGCGACCTGTTCCCCCAAAACAACACGCGAAATTTTAATAATTAATAATTTGCAAACGAGCATTTGACATCTCGGAATTTTTTTTCTGAACCCCCCCATCGCCGACGAGATAGAGCCGGAAAACTAGCGCGTGCTCCGTAAGGTGTCTATACTTCTATCAGCTCGACTCTGCAACTATCCTACGTTGTATGTTATAGCTTCTGAGGTCCTTGCTGTGGTTGTTTGACGGTGGGCTGAAATTATTAATGAGTTTTAATACATGTAATAATATTAAGTTAAAATTGTTTTTATCCTAGACTTTAATATTTTGTGAAATTTGCAGCCTTGCCAACTTACTAAAAAAATCTCCTTTTCGCAATGTTACGAAAATATTAAAGCACATGTACATACATATGTGGTGAAAGATTAAGGTTTATTTGTTGTTAAAGTATCGTATTTCAATTAGAGCGGCTTGTGATATGGTTTTCTTGCATTTATGAAAGGTTAAATATTAAATAAAAAAATTGTGCAATTGCAAATTTCAATAGCAACAATTGCCGAATTGCACTTTTTTCATGTGTAGCCATATCAATTAAAAATGTTTCCTAATTAATGTGTCAGTCTACATATTAACATCTTATATAAACTATAAGCACAGTTTTTGTGTGTGTGATGTGTGTGTGTGTGTGTGTGTAGATTCTTTTGTAATGCACAGTGTACATAGTGAATCGCATTAATTTCGCTGCATGTTTTATGCTCATTAGTGGACATGGCGGAAGAAGCCAAAGGATGGGCTAGGGATCTGGCTATGGATGTGGGTGTGCGGCCGAAACTTTTCATTGTTTTTATACCCTGAACCCATTAAAAATGGGTAAAAGGGGTATTATGTTTTTGTGCAAAATCCAAATGTATGTAACAGGCAGAAGGAAGCATCTCCGACCCCATAAAGTATATATATTCTTGATCAGCATTAATAGCCGAGTCGGTCTAGCCATGTCCGTCTGTCTGTCCGTCCGTCCGTCCGTCCGTCCGTCCGTATGTATGAACGCAAGGATCTCAGAACCTATAAGAGCTAGAGACTTGAAATTTTAGATGTAGATGCTCCTAGTTCCTACGCAGATCGAGTTTGTTTCCGATAATCGATAACTTGCCCCGTTTCCAAGTAATCGATAAAAATGTATATCGATATCCTGTTTTTTAAGCAATTTTGGTAAATAATAAGAGCTAGAGTTACCAAACTTGACATGTTGCTTCTAGAAAAGTATATATATATCGATTATCTTTCATTTTATACCTATCGCCACCTCCCCGCTACTCTCTATCTATAAGCGCGCGCTGCATTTGGTGTTGGAATATGAGGGTTCAGGGTATCCCCTAGTCGGGAGCTCCCGACTAGAACCTCTTACTTGTTTATTATGTACATTTCTCATTATGCGTTGTCCAAGGAAATTAACCGCCTAATGCTCGTCGAGCGTGTTGTGCGCTTTCGATATCTTCCGGTTTTACCAGCAGCAGCGGAAACATACAATAATTCGTAGTTTAATTATAATCGTAGCTACTATTCTAATAAAACGAATCCTTTAGTCTTAGCACCTAAAGGATTAACGATACATAAATTCATTCTATATATGTATCTATTCTTTTTCGAAAAAAGTAAATTGGAAAAAAAAGGGAGACATTGAACAATATCGAGAGCTCATTTACCTCGGCTGTTTAAACTTGTTCAGAAATATGTTTGACAACCAAAAAACAGGTTTTTAGCGACTTTGAAATCTCTCTATACTACTTTCCCCAAAACTATTTTCAATTGTCATTATTTAAGTTATTTTGTAAGCAGCTTAGTTGTGGGCCGCATAAGGTGTGTGTTGGGTCTGGTATGATAACTGTGTGTGCTCCGAAAAGCTTTTTTGGCAGAGTATATAAAATCAAAATGGATACTTATTTAATATAACTTTGATCCAATTTGCGTGTGCTTAATTAATGTAAGCATTTTGCATTAATTAAGCCAATTTAGTTGCCCAAGGCTGCAGACAATGGCCAAATTCTTCCGGACATAATTATACCCTGAACCCATTAAAAATGGGTAAAAGGGGTATAATGTTTTTGTTCAAAACTTACAAGATGTACATACATTTGTATGTAACAGGCAGAAGGAAGCATTTCCGACGATAAAGTATATATACTCTTGATCAACATCAACAGCCAAGTCGATCTAGCCATGTCCGTCCGTCTGTCCGTCCGTCCTTCTGTCCGTCCGTCCGTCCGTCCGTCCGTCCGTCTGTCCGTCCGTCCGTATGTATGAACGCAAGGATCTCAGAGCCTATAGGAGCTAGAGACTTGAAATTAGCTATAGAACCTCCTAGTGCCCGCACAGATCGAGTTTGATTCCGATAATCGATAACTTGCCCCGTTTTCAAGCAATTGATAAAAATCGAATTCAGCAATTTTGGTAAATAATAAGAGCTAGAGCCACTAAACTTACCATGTAGCTTCTAGAATGGTATATATATCTGCATTTGGTTTTGGAAGAGAGGGTTCAGGGTATCCCCTAGTCGGGAGCTCCCGACTAGAAACTCTACCTTGTTTATTATTAAGATGAGAGGCAGCCAACGTTATGTAAAGGAAAGTTTCGCAGGTTATAAAAACAGATTTAAATATCAAAATATGTGAGAAAATTTTATTAAATATAATTTAAATGTTTCCTAAGCTGTCAATGTTCATTGTATCTGTTGTGCTGAGTTCCCTACCCCTCTCTCTTACCAATTGTCCTTTTGAATGCCGGTAGGTAATGACGTTGATTATACATAAGCGATTTGCCATCCATTAAATGCCGGCACACTGCTCTACTAAGAAACCAAAGATAAAACAGAGGCATGTTCTATCATGTTAAGATGTCTCTTACGTGCGACATGTGTCCCCTTCAATCGTACTACACCTTGTCTTTTCAGTTATACAATCGACACTGCTCTATTGCAGCGTATACTAACAATTAAGGACCAGAAATAATAAGTTAATTGCTGGCGACATAGATTCTTCTTTTGTGTTAGAGCGTCTTCAATTCTCTGTTCCGTCCAGACCTACCTATGTATATGATAAGAAGTTCAACTAATGGGCTAAAAGCTTATATTTAAAACCTATTATTGAAAATTTAAAAGAAAAGAAATCATATTTATATTAACTATTCACAAACTTAAAAAACAAAACATTAAATTGCAATAATTTTATTTGAAATTATAGTATTTTTTCTTTATTAAGCTAAAATGATTCATTGTCTATTCAACTACAGAAAAAAGTGAAGGCAAACGTGTTGTTGTATTAATTTAATATTGATAACGAATAATTAAAAGCTTATGCATTTTTAAATCAAGTTCTCCACACTTCATTATACCCTGAACCCATTAAAAATGGGTAAAAGGGGTATTATGTTTTTGTGCAAAATGCAAATGTATGTAACAGGCAGAAGGAAGCATCTCCGACCCCATAAAGTATATATATTCTTGATCAGCTTCAATAGCCCAGTCGATCTAGCCATGTCCGTCTGTCTGTCCGTCCGTCCGTCCGTCCGTATGTATGAACGCAAGGATCTCAGAACCTATAAGAGCTACAGACTTTTAGATGTAGGTGCTCCTAGTGCCCGCGCAGATCGAGTTTGTTTCCGATAAACGATAACTTGTCCCGTTTCCAAGTAATCGATAAAAGTGTATATCGAAATCCTGTTTTTAAGCAATTTTGGTAAATAATAAGAGCTAGAGTTACCAAACTTGACATGTAGCTTCTAGAATAGTATATTTATATTAAAACAAGTAAGAGGTTCTAGTCGGGAGCTCCCGACTAGGGGATACCCTGAACCCTTATATTCCAAAACCAAATGCAGCTCGCGCTAATAGATAGAGAGTAGCAGGGAGGTGGCGATAGGTATAAAATATACTTTATGGGGTCGGAGATGCTTTCTTCTGCCTGTTACATACATTTACATTTTGCACAAATACAATATACCCTTTTTACCCATGTTTAATGGGTTCAGGGTATAAAAATGAATAAATAAAATTTTTATATTTAAAGAAAGTATAAAAAATAAATAAATTAAAGTTAAAAAAATAAAAAACTTTTAATTTGATTATTTCTTAATTTAGTTTTACTATTATAAATAAAGAATTTTTTAGTTGGACAGCTTTAAGTCAAAGACAGTTAGTTACACAGTACCAATATTTAAATGAAAAATAATTATTTAAAATGTTTTTAATATTTAAAAGAAATATTAGTCATATATAAATTTAAGTCATACATATACATATCAACAATTAACGCAAATAAATGTATGAAATGTATGTACATGCATATGTTTGAATGATCAAAGACATGGTTTCATTTGCTTTCACTGCCTACATGTGTCATACAAACATATGTACATATGTGGATATATATTTCACTATTTCATCAATTTCATCATCTTTTGATCTCCTTACTTGCTAAACGACGCCGCGTTTCGCAGAAAATATCAAAAATAAAGCACGATAGAGATGAGCACTGTACATGACCGTGCAAAACTCTAAGCTGTTTGTGAGCATGTTATTGGTAAAATCATTAATGATGTATTTGCATGTTACATATGTTAAAATATATATTTTGACTAAAATCAGTAAATATATCCCTTTCGGTAATATTTATTAAGTTTTTGATCTATAATAATTGTCATACATTTAAAAAATTGTATCCCCAAAATTCAGGACAATTCTTTTTATTACCTCCATAATGTCAACACTAAAATACTTTTTAAAAGTGATCTACTTCTTGTAATTGGGGTTTCGCCGTGGAGATCAATTATTCAAAGTTAAGATTTGACTCACAAAATGTTTTTAAAAGTGCTAAAATAAATTTCAACAGTGCGATATGTACATGTGTTATAACTTAATGCAGTATTGCGTGAACATATATGTATGTAAAAATACTTATGTATATGTACATGAATGTATGTATATTCTTATTTGTTCACATACGCATGTATGTATTTATGTTTATGATTATAGACATCCAACTAACAATCAGTTATCAATATTTATGTACATATTTCATATTTTTTGTTTTTTGATTTGATATGCTGGACTATAAATTTCTTACTTGTCACTAGTAAAAGTATACATATATATACATAACATATAAATTGGATATTGATACATACATAGAAATGTATGTCCATATATGTATTTGTGTCTGCATGTTTTAGTTATCTTTGGCATTTGTGTACATGCATACATACAAGTAAAATAATATGATTAATATGATCTGAAAAAATGTATGAACATATTTATAATTATATACACATACAGATATGGAGATTGGGTACGACCGAAAATAACAAAACTTCTGAAATTGGACATTATATTTGATCTGGGTATGCTGAAACATGTTCAATGTATCTTATTGTTTTATATTTTTTCTAAAGTTATTCCTTTTTTTTTTAGCTCATGCTATGACTATCATTTCTTAAAATTCATTTCAGTGGATGATATAAAAGAAGTCATACCTAACGTCGGCTTAATATAAACCCATGAAAAATAATATATTTTCTGTAATTAATTATTTATCTTTTCTCTGACTATAGATTCGTCGGATTTTACTGGAAAAATATAGGATAACATTGTTAGATGCGCAGAAAAGTTTTATTCTGCGGTTAATAACGATAAGAAATTATGAACATAAAATGAATCAATTGATTGATAAAAACTATTGAAATGCTAGTGCACTTTAAACTTTTATAATAGTTGCAGGCTTAACTTATAATAAATACCTTTCATTTGAAATAATTAATTGTATACTTTGATAATATCTCTATATATAAAACTGTTTCTCCTGACTGACTGACTGACTGATTGGTGATCAACGCACAGCCCAAACCGTAAGAGCTAGGAAGCTGAAATTTTCACTATAGTTACCTTATGTGATGAAGGTGCACGTTAAGACGGGGTTTCGGGAAATTCCACCCGCAAGTATAGAAAAATCGCGAAAAACGTTTGTATGAAACTTTTTTGTTTACCATCCGATTGGCCTCAAACTCAATTTCAAATTTCTTTGTTAAAATTTATTTGAGGGGTGTTTCACACTTTTCCGAAAATGTATTCCTTCTTGGTGGAAATGGGGGTCAAAGATTTGGTGGGTGACGTTTCGCGCTCAAATTCATTTTCAAGGATCTATATGAAAAATCTGTTGGGACGTGCTTCACATTTTTTGCAGAATTAAAGCATCATCGGTAGAAATGCAATGTTAGCTTTTTTTGTTGCAGTTTTAAGTTTTGTCCGATTTACCTCAAACTTATTTTCAGAGCTCTACATAATAACTTAATGAATACGTGTTTTAGCGATTTGGGAAATTCCACCCGCAACTATGGAAAAATCGCGAAAAACGTTTGTATGAAACTATTTTGTTTACCATCCGATTGGCCTCAAACTCAATTTCAAATTTCTTTGTTCAAATTCATTTGACGGGTGTTTCACACTTTTCCAAAAATGTATTCCTCCTTGGTGGAAGTGGGGGTCAAAGATTTGGTGGTTGACGTTTCGCGCTCAAATTCATTTTCAAGAATCTACATAAGAAATCATTGGAGACGTGTTTCACATATTTCGTAAAATCAAAACTCCTTCGGTGGAAACTGCATTTTAAAGATTTTTTTTTGTGAATTTTAAGTTTTGTCCGATTTGCATCAAACTTATTTTCAAAGCTCTACATAATAATATGATGAATACGTGTTTCAGCGATTAGGGAAATTCCTCTTGCAACAGTGGTAAAAGGGTGGAAAAATTTTATATGAAAGTAGTTGGTTTACCGTCCTCTCAGTTTTAAAATCATTTTCAAAGCTTTTTGAGAACATTGATTTTATAACATTCGTGCCACGGGCAAGGCCGGGCTATACCCGCTAGTATTGTATAAGTTAGGATACATGCTTTTAAATATTTACTTCTTTTAATTTGAAGTATCCAAGATCTTTACGATTTCAGTGGCTTTTTATTAAATGAAATTTAAGAAAAAAAATATTTATGTTTTAAAATGACATTAACATGGGAACATTTAATTTTAATTATGAACGGCTATTGGTTTTAAAATGTATAATATTTTATAAAAAAATTAATGCATTTACTTTCAAATTTAACCATATTTAATTTAAAATCGATTTGTATTTAAATACAATATGAAACAGTTTTAATTTAAAAACAAGTAAGAGGTTCTAGTCGGGAGCTCCCGACTAGGGGATACCCTGAACCCTCATATTCCAACACCAAATGCAGCGCGCGCTTATAGATAGAGAGTAGCGGGGAGGTGGCGATAGGTATAAAATGAAAGATAATCGATATATATATACTATTCTAGAAGCTACATGTCAAGTTTGGTAACTCTAGCTCTTATTATTTACCAAAATTGCTTAAAAACAGGATTTCGATATACACTTTTATCGATTACTTGGAAACGGGACAAGTTATCGTTTATCGGAAACAAACTCGATCTGCGCGGGCACTAGGAGCACCTACATCTAAAATTTCAGTCTCTAGCTCTTATAGGTTCTGAGATCCTTGCGTTCATACATACGGACGGACGGACGAACGGACGGACGGACGGACGGACAGACAGACAGACGGACGGACGCACGGACAGACGGACAGACAGACGGACGGACGGACGGACGGACGGACAGACAGACGGACATGGCTAGATCGACTCGGCTATTGATGCTGATCAAGAATATATATACTTTATGGGGTCGGAGATGCTTCCTTCTGCCTGTTACATACATTTGCATTTTGCACAAAAACATAATAGTTTTTAATGGGTTCAGGGTATAATTATTAGGACTTTAGGCAACAATAACACAAATTTAAATGAAATCATATGCATTTACATTCAACTATGGTACTATTTTATTTAAATATTATAACGCACTACTTACGTTTTTAAAAAAAAAACCCAATAATACAATAAGCAATGATATTTTTATACCCTGAACCCATTAAAAATGGGTAAATGGGGTATTATGTTTTTGTGCAAAATCCAAATGTATGTAACAGGCAGAAGGAAGCATCTCCGACCCCATAAAGTGTATATATTCTTCATCAGCATTAATAGCCGAGTCGATCTAGCCATGTCCGTCTGTCTGTCCGTCCGTCCGTCCGTCCGTCCGTCCGTCCGTCCGTCCGTATGTATGAACGCAAGGATTCAGAACCTATAAGAGCTAGGGACTTGAAATTTTAGATGAAGGTGCTCCTAGTTCCTACGCAGATCGAGTTTGTTTCCGATAATCGATAACTTGTCCCGTTTCCAAGTAATCGATAAAAATGTATATCGATATCCTATTTTTTAAGCAATTTTGGTAAATAATAAGAGCTAGAGTCACCAAACTTGACATGTAGCTTCTAGAAAAGTATATATATATATCGATTATCTTTCATTTTATACCTATCGCCACCTCCCCGCTACTCTATCTATAAGCGCGCGCTGCATTTGGTGTTGGAATATAAGGGTTCAGGGTATCCCCTAGTCGGGAGCTCCCGACTAGAACCTCTTACTTGTTTTTTGTGTGGCGTTTGGATTTATATATTTGTTTTGCTTATATTCTGACCCAGTTAGCATCCAAATATTTAATAGAGAGTGCGCTAACAAAAAGCCGTAAAAAATTTAAATTGTAAAATGAAAACGAATTGATCTGTATATACTTTTCAAGAAACTACATATAGTGACTATAGCTCTAAAAACCTAAGATGTTTTCCAAAAAACCAGGATTTTGACAACGAATTTTAGCTATTGTTTGGAAACGGAGAAAGTTATTGATAATCAAAAATCTTGTATTGCGTGGGCATCACACGGACCTACATTCGAAATTTTCAATGGGTTCAGCTTATAATAACGGTGTTTGTCAATTTAATAGAAACCTTAGAATGGCTAACTAAAATAATTTGGTCAATTTTTAAATTTGTAATTTACCGTTGCACCAATGATGCGTCCCTGTTCCAAGCTGGCAACGACCAAGTCACGTGCTGAAAATACGCATTGCGTATCATTTACCTGAGGCATGGTCTCTTTTTGGATGAATAATCAGAAATGGCAATTGGTGACGCGGGTGCGGGGCATGTTGACATGGCATTGACCAGGCCAGGCCGCGTGCCCCGAAATCTGCTGCTGTCCCGTTTATCGCAAGCTTTTGCCGGTAGTCGCTGGCATCTAAGTCTGATAACATAATTTAGTAGGAAGTTGATAGACGTGGAATGATTTCGCTCGATGATTTTCTTACCTTATAAGCCGACGGCCAAATCATAATGCATGCCATTGGAAGCCGTGGCTAGGGCTGTGGTAGAAAAAATCAACCTTCATTAATTTGGCCAGTGGAGGTAGGAAGCAGGACAGACTCAACTTGATACCTAAAGAAATTAAATCTTATCGTTCGTTACAATTACCTTGACGTCTGGTGTTGTTGACTTTTAATTTCAACCAGACAATGGCAACAACTACAGCAATAACTGCTCTACAATGCCCAAGTCTGTGTACGCACATGGTCTAATCAGCATCGGCTGTGGTGTCATCTTGTGTCATCGGTATCATCATGATGACCATACTGGTCTTAAGCGCATTCATTTTATGAATGGCGGTGTTGCAAGCAGTGTTGCGTACTTAGGTGGGCTAAAATTCAATTAGTAGTTATGCCTTTAAGTAGGCTCGAATTTTGCTTGCCTCGCATGTCCGTGCAAATTACTAAACATTTAATCGGTCGTCGGCTTGCTTAGTTTTATTTTGCTCTCCGATATTCTACATGCTTATAAAACATCAGCTTTATCATAGTCAGCTTTGTGAATTTCGTTCAAATGTTCTTTGGTTGTTAAATAAGTGTGTCCTTATTAAATACTTAATAGATACTGATTTATTCTTACAAATCCTAGGTCTTTTATATTAACTAAATGTTAGTTAATTTAGGCCTGCAGTCGATGCATTATCGGCAGCAGCGATCATAAACTATTGTTTTTAACTAGGGTATTTTTCCTACCCTTGCTTCTTATATGTCTTACATTACAGTCCTTAGCGTAGGTCACTTTAGAATCTTAAGCGACCGCATGTGCGTTATCTATTTGTATGCTGCTGCTTGTTCTTAACTAGGGTAACTTGCAGTACAATATGATATGATCTTCTTTTACAGAGGGTCTTACCAACCAATAATAAACGGTCGGGGCTGCTGCCTAACCGGGTGCAAAGGGATTGAGAGGTGCACACTTCTTGCTAATGCTCGGACAATAGCTCGTCGGACTGGTTTTTCCTCTTCCTTCTGCAGTTACACATAGTTTAAGTGAGTTCAAAACAACAAAAAATATATTTTTAAATAAATCCGTCAAAAAGAAAGCTCCTTATATGTGTACAATTAATGTGTTCCGACCGACATTTAAATTCATACTATTGAATTTCGCTTAAGTGAGATAGCTAAGGTGTTGGTCGTCTCTCGACCATGACAAGCAACAAATATAGGATGTGGATGCTTGTCCCTATTTCAGGTTCTTAAGCCATCACTACAAATTATCAAGAATTATCAGATAAAAATCAAGAATTTAGGTAATATATCATATAAGCTAATTTAAATAATACCTTAATGCTTTGTTTGTTTGTTCTCGAGCATGATGCCAATTAATGGTAGGTATAAAGTGATTCACAAAAGATTTCAAAATCAATATAAAGTTAATAAAAGGTAAAAAGCAAATTAACACAAGTAAGAGGCTCTAGTCGGGAGCTCCCAACTAGGGTATACCCTATCTTTCATTTTATACCGATCGCCACCTTCCCGCTACTACCTTATAGCTATAAATCAAGTTAATAACCCAACTTTTATTGCCCACCAATTTAAGCCACAATTTAAATGCAATTGAATTTTTAAGAATACACAAATATTCGATTGTACAATAAAATATACTGTACAAAATTTTATTAAGATCGGTTAAGATCACAAAGGTTGACTGCGACGTGTTAGCGGCAGCTAGCGCAAATTTCAAGAACTTCCGTATACATGTACACACACACATTCATGCGCGTCTGCTTCGAATTCTATCAACGGCATTGCAATTGCGATTGTATTGTTTACTGTGCAGCTATTTTAATTAGTTTTTTTTTTACTATAACTTAATTATTAGTGTGGCTGTTGAGTAGAGGCGGTGGCAAGTGACGTGATCAGTTGCGAGTTTGAATCCTGCCAAGCGAACTTTTTTTTTTTTAATTTCTCTTATTACTTACGAGTAAGAGGGTTCAGGGTATTCCCTAGTCGGGAGCTCGCGAATAGAACCTCTTATTTGTTTGGATGGTAACTTTATTTTAAAGACAACGCATTGCTATTGCTAAGAAGTCATCAAAGTTTTCCTTTCTAGCTTTGCGGGGCTCCCGAGTCGCTTGCGATATGTTTGCTAAAAGTCAATCGCCTGTCTGAGTGCACCCCTAAATAAAAGGGCTTAAATTGTTTAAATCGTATTTGTGTTGCCATCTGTGCTAGTGCTAAAGCCTTTATCTACCTAGCGTGAATATTTATATTTTTACGTAAACACCATTATTTGTCCCGTTTAGAGTGAGTTTGGTTGGGTGTGCGTTTGCTATTGAGTCTCTTCGCTGTTTGTTTCTGCGCAAAGCATAAACAAAATGTGTTGGTCTGGGCTCAAAAGTAAAAATATTTTATTATTTATGTAAAAGCATCAATAAAAAGGTTTTCACCCCAATCTGATTGTGCGCAGCCTCATTGTGTTTTTGTTGTTGTTGCCTGCTTTTGTTTATTACTGTTGCTGCTGCTTTGCCAGGCTCATTATTCATTTCATATTCGGGCTATGTTATATGGTTAAATTTTTTTTTCATTTTTGTTTTGCGTGCTTTTAGATTTACCGTTTACAGAAAATTTTATTTTGTTTTGAATTGACACCGTTATTACATATATTACATTTTGCTTTATTTAAACGTATACACATTCTGTACTCACGTTAACTGCATTTGTCTTGTACAATTCGGCCGACCGTGTAGCAAGGCCAGCATAGCTTAACTAAAAACAAGTAAGAGTTTCTTAAGCGATCTTCATGAAATTTTTTACAGTTCATCTTATTGGGCTATAGAATATTTTTGTAAACGGATGATACTTAACATATATACACTATTCTAGAAGTTACATATTAAGTTTGGTGACTCTAGGCTCCTTTTATTTAACAAAATTGCTTAAAAAGTAGAATTTTGATATTGATTTTTATCGATTGCTTGGAAACGGAGTAAGTTATCGATTATCGGAAACAAACTCGATCTGTGCAGGCACTAGGAGCACCTACATCTAAAATTTCAAGACTCTAGCTCTTATAGATTCTGAGATCCTTGCGTTCTTACATACGGACGGACGGACGGACGGATGGACAGACAGACGGACATGGCAAGATCGACTGATCAAGAATATATATACTTTATGGGGTCGGAGATGCTTCCTTCTGCCTGTTACATACATTTACATTTTGCACAAAAACATTATACCCCTTTTACCCATTTTTAATGGGTTCAGGGTGCTTCAGGGTACTTGCCTTGCCCGGTAGGGCAATGGCTGTCATTTAAAGTCCTGCACTGGACATAATTATGAATCAAAAACTGCTGTCTCAGTCTTTGGTCGGTTTCGCTTGGCCACACTCACATAACTTGACGCCAAGTTGATACGTTGAACCCAAAATTTAATGCCGAATAGACCTTGACAAGCCATCATCAAGAGCGTGTGGCCGAAGAGGTCTGCCCCTGCAAATATATATCGCAACGACAAGTGTAAATGCCATCTCATCAATAGCAGAGGGTGTACACTCACACCCTTACGCCCATAGACACACTATCTGTGGAACAGCAGATTTTGCAGCAGGACAAATGGTCGCCGAATGATGCGATGATGCGTAGTAATGGAGAAAAGAGGAGCAGAAGTGGAGTTGGACGCGATAACGTGTATTACAAGAGCATCAAATGTTTGTGGCTATGTTGGGCTGAGGTCGTGCAACTGGAACAGCGCAACAGCAACAACAACATCAATGGCAACAAGAATAATGAAGATGCGCCCAGCTCTAACTCGGTCACACAGGCCCCCCACATCGCCAGCACTGGTCACTGCCATACTTAATTTAGCTCTTAGTGGTGTTAGGGAATTCAATTGGCATATGATTTTTGTATGAGACATGTATGAGACAAATACACACGTCCAACCAATTTACGTTTCTTCTATAATTAATAACACATTTGAAAACTTTTCTATTTGTATTTATCTTTGCAAACTTTCAGCTCAAATCGTACGCAGAACACACTCGGAGAGCATATAAGAATGCCAAACGCTCTCTAACACACACATGCACGCACAGACACACACACGCACGCAAACTACACAGTCGTTGCTGTGCGGGCCAGTTACTTGTGATTGCACTTCGGGCCGTATGCGTAGTTTTTCTCTTACTTGGCAGTGCAAATAAAAAACTCTCTTGCGTGTGGGTTTTCCTTTTAGCACTATTCGTTTACATCTCACTGGCAGTTTGAAACCAGCCGATATGTCTTTCACCGTTTTTCCTTTTGTGGAGAAAAAACCGTCAGATATAATGAAAACAAGTAGTCGGGAGTTCCCAGAACATTCTTCTACCAACACCAAATGCAGAATTCAAAGAAGACACGCATGAATGTTCGTGTGTACATGTATACTGAAATGCTTGCAATTAGCGCTAGCCAAAACACGTCTTCTTTGTGTTTCTTAACCGATCTTAATGAAATTTTCAGGAGACATTATTGCGCTATAGAAAATTCGTTCTATTTAAAAAAAAAAATGCTTTAAAATTCTATTTTAACTTGGTGGGTAGCTTAAATGTATTTTCCATTTTTTATAGGTTGAGGGTATAAAAATATAGATCCCCAATACGACTCGAACACGCGACAGAATAAAATAAAAATAGCAGCACAGAAAACAATACAATGTACTCTGTTGCAATGCTGTTGATGGAATTCAATAAAGACGCGTATGAATGTGTGTGTGTGTACATGTATACAGAAATCCTTGCCAAAACACATAACTTTTGTGTCTTTCCTAACCGATCTTAATGAAATTATCTACAAAACATATTAGTGTGCCATAGAATAATTGTGTATCCTGAAAAAGTAAATTGCAATAAAGTTGCAGCTTAAATTGGTGGGCAATACAAGTTCGGTTATTAACCTGATTTATAGCTTTTCGGCGGTAGCGGGGAGGCGAAAGTTATACATATATATATATATATATGTAGGAGTCGGAAATAGAACTAGGAGTGGTCGAATTTATAACCAGTTAAATTAAACAGGCGAGTATAATGTTGACATTATACTCATTTGGTAACATTAAATCACTGATCACATACAACCCTGCTATGGACATCTAATCCACGATTTATCGATAAAAATAGAGAATAAGAGTCAGTCGGAAGCTAAGCGGAAAAATGAAAAAAGTGTTCGCTGTTGCTCGTTTTCTTTGAAATACTTGTCGGAAAATGAATAATAATTATAAGTTAACGTTAGTTTAACAATTTCTTTAAATAAACTACAAAGAACATAAAGAACCCAAGTGCTGGTGAAATCCATCGAATGGCCGTCCCTACAAATTTGGTGTCAGAAGTGGGATAGACAGAACATGTAAAATACGTAATTTGATGAGCGAGTACAAACTGATAAAACGAAGCGGGTGCATTAGAATTCATCAAAATTTGAATGCCCGAAAGAATTGCGAATGGAAAAAATTGAGGAAGGCTAGAATCGTCTAGGATTAATGGCGACAGCGGCGAGTATGCCTAAAGAGCTCTAGCAAGAGCGAGACAGACAGTCGTGTATTGCGTGACAGTGGTCGGTAAGCGCAAGCGAGAAGGAGATGTTTTAAGTTTTGCGCTGCAAAAGCTGGGTAGCGCAAAATTTTCATTTCGTGATGAAATAGGAAGTTGCAGATCTAATTGGCGAAGAGTAAAGAGTGCGGAATCTTTCAATAAAAAGAGCGTGTGACTGGAACGTGCGTCAACACAACCACGATGATCACAGGGTGCATCAAGTTGCAGATCAATAACAGAGTATGTTATGTTGTCATTATACGAAAATAATTAAATAGTTGTTGAGCTAAGAGCGTTAAATCAGTGAAACATTTTCATTTATTTTGAAAAAAAAAAGGATTCAATTTATAACAAAAAAGAAATTAAGTGTAAGCAAACACAAAGTAAAAGTAGAAGCTAATACAGACGAAAATAATAATTTAATATTTCCTAAAGTTGCTAGAGCGAAAAAACAACAAACTAAATTTGATTCATAAAAGTTTAATTACTTATACCATTAAGTTAAGTACATTGAATTGTTTATTTGTAAGACTCAGTTTTAAGCATTGTGAAAAGCGAGCAACGACGATAACAAAATGAACAGAGACGAAATTTTGGCGTTAACAGTTAACGTATTAAAAGAAAAGTTATCGGCACTTAGTTTGGTAACCACAGGTAGAAAGCAAACTTTGCAAGACCGACTTTTAGAATATTATGGGTTGCAGGTCGACGATAATGAATCTGACTATGATGATGCTGGGTCGGCCCATACTGTTCAAAGCTCACCAATGCAGATAGTCCGAACAACGTTTACATTACACGATATTGAAGATTCACTTTCGCAGTTCAATGGGTCAAGTCAACCAGCTGTTGAAAAATGGATTCATGAATTTGAAGATAACGCTAACGCAGTGCAGTGGAACGACTTTCAGAAATTTATTTACTCAAAGCAATTACTAAAAGGTGCAGCAAAATTATTTGTGCGCAGTCAGCATGGAATTTCAGATTGGATATCTCTAAAGCAAGCGCTATTAGCAGATTCCGGAACAGTAGTTTCATCTATAGACGTCCACCGCATGTTGCGAAATAGGCGTAAGCGTCAAGGTGAAGATTATAGAGAGTACCTGTACAGCCTTATGGAAATTGGCGGACCTCTTAACCTGGATGACTCAAGTCTGATAAAATACTTCATTGAGGGAATACCCGACTCGAGGAGTAACAAAAGTAATCTGTATCAGGCAAAGACTCTGCAGCAACTAAAAGAACAGATCAAGGTATATGAGAAAATCCGTAGTAGTCGCTCTCAAGCGTCGAATACGGGTAGGATGCATAACGGTACCGAAGAAAAGAAACCTGACTTGAATAAAGAACAAATAAGGAAATGTTTCAAATGCGGCGATACATCACATCTAGCCAGAGAATGTAGACAGCCAATAAAATGTTATAAATGTGCTCAACCAGGGCATAAGGCAGCCAACTGTTCACGACCGCGTGTAGTGGAGAAGAGAGAAGGCAAAAATGCGAACACGATGATTAACAAGGCTAACAGTAGCGGAAAATGCATTTTTAAGGAGTTGTCCTGTAAGAACATATGCTTCTCTGCATTAATTGATACAGGCTGTGACCTCTGCCTAATACGCGATGATATCGTCAAAAAACTAGGAGAAGTTGAACTGAATAATGAAAAACAGTGTCTTGTTGGCATCTGTAATAGTGAGCTAAATACACTAGGAAGCTTTGTCACTCAAGTCAAAGTTGATGGTAACTTTCTGGATATAACCTTTCATGTTACGAGCCGAGACGACATTCAATACTCAGCTGTAATAGGAAACAACGTATTGAAGCAAGCGGACTTAATAGTATCGGAAAATTTTGTAGAATTTCGACCCAAAGTAAAGGATAATGCGAACAAGAGAGTAATTGACAAGACATTAACAATAACAGAAGATACTGTCGCAAATAATAAGCAAGGCTTAGAGCTTTTACAAGAATTCAAAGATGTATGTTTTTTTGCAGAAAGTCAGGAGGCTGAGATCGATCTATATCACTTAGAAAAACCTGTTGCATACGAAGTTCAAGCAATAATTAAAAACTATTCACCTGAAATGAAGAAGAAATGCCCAATTGAAATGAAAATTTTGTTAAATGACGAGCGTCCAGTTTTCGAACGCCCAAGGCGCATATCACATGCGGACAAGTCTATTGTCGATTCGCAAATTAAAATATGGCTAGAAGAAAAGGTCATACAGCCAAGTACATCGGAGTATGCATCTCCTGTTGTCCTCGTTCCGAAAAAAGATGGTACCAAAAGATTGTGCTGTGACTATAGGCGTTTGAATGAAAAGATCGCGAGGGACAATTTTCCAATGCCCTTAATGGGCCAAAGTGTGTTTACTACACTCGATCTCGCAAACGGATTTTTTCATGTTCCAATTGAGCCCGATTCGAGAAAATATACATCATTTGTAACAAGTGCAGGGCAATATGAATTCCTGTTCGTCCCTTTTGGAATATCGAACTCCCCAGCTGTATTTTCCAGATTCATTCGTGCAATTCTTGTAGATCTTGTACAAGATGGTACAGTCGTAACTTATATGGATGATCTTATAATTCCCTCCAAGGATATAGATGAAGGTATCCGAAAGTTAAAGCGCGTACTGGACAGAGCAGCAGAGTTTAACTTGCGTATTAAGTGGAGTAAGTGCCAGTTTCTTATGAAGGAAGTTGACTTTTTAGGGTATGTTATACAGGAAGACACAATAAGACCATCTGTGAAAAAAACCCAGGCAGTTCAAAATTTTCCTATACCCCATGACCGAAAGAGTTTGCAGCGTTTTCTCGGATTAACGTCGTACTTTAGGCGCTTTATAAACGACTATGCGCTGATAGCCAAACCACTTTCCGATTTGTTACGGAAAGACGTGCAGTTTAAAGTTGACGATGAACAACTCGTCGCATTCAGGCAATTGAAATCAGCATTAGTTACTACTCCAGTATTGCGATTGTATAATCCGAAAGCTCAGACTGAAGTGCATACGGACGCTTCAATGAATGGTTATGGTGGCGTTCTCTTGCAAAAAGACTCGGATGATCAATCGTTCCATCCAATTCAATATCTAAGTCGGAAAACGAAACCCTCAGAGGAGAAATATCATTCTTATGAGCTTGAGGTGCTGGCTATAGTCGAGGCTTTGAAAAAGTGGCGCGTTTACTTACTTGGCATAAAATTTAAGATTGTGACCGATTGTAACTCTTTCGCGTTGACCATGAAAAAACGTGGCGATATTCCATTAAGAGTCTCGCGTTGGGCACTTTTCCTTCAAGATTTTGACTACAGCATTGAGCATCGAAATGGCAGCAAAATGAGGCATGTTGATGCTCGAAGCCGCGTATCCTGTCTTATGCTTGAAGACTCGCTGCAGCACAGATTGCAGCAAGCACAAGCGAGAGATGATTGGGTCCGAGCTGTGCTAGCTGTCTTGGATCGTAGCACATACGAAGATTTTTATGTTAGACATGGTATATCATACAAGGATCCCATCAAGGAACTTATAGTCGTACCATCGCTTATGGAAGACGAAATCATTAGAATTGCACACAAGCAAGGGCATTTCTCAGTGAAACGAACTCAAGAAGCAATCGAAAAGACATTCTTTATTCCGCAGCTATCGTCAAAAGTGCCAAAAATTGTAAAAAGTTGCATAGAATGCATAATATCTGAGAGCAAATCAGGCAAAAAAGAAGGGTTTTTGGCACCAATCAACAAAGAGGACAAGCCTTTAGGCACGTACCATGTGGATCATGTCGGTCCAATAGAGCAGACTAGTAAAAACTATAACTATATTTTGGTGATAGTCGATGCGTTTTCCAAATTCGTTTGGCTCTATCCAACAAAAAATACCACCGCTGAAGGAGTTGTAGATCGACTAAGACGGCAGGCGGCAGTGTTTGGAAATCCTAAGCGCATAATATCAGATAGGGGTGCAGCTTTCGTTTCAAACTTGTTCAAGGAGTACTGTGAAGCAGAAGGTATACAGCATCTTACGATAGCTACAGGAGTTCCAAGAGGAAACGGTCAGGTAGAATGTATCCACAAAATCGTAATACCAATGTTGTCTAAACTATGCCGGGAAAATCCTTGTAACTGGTATAAGCATATTGATATCGTGCAACAAACAATCAACAGTACGCCGCCAAGAAGCACTAAAGTTTCACCGTTTAGATTGTTGACTGGCGTGGGGATGAAACTTAAAAGAATATCGGACTTGCAAGAACTATTAGAAGAAGCTGCTGTAGAGGAACTAAGTAATGAAAGAGAAGAAGTCCGTAAAGAAGCGCAGCAAAATATAGCAAAAATACAGAAGGAAAACCGAAAATCTTTCAATAAACATCGCAAAAAAGAGCCCAAGTATAAAATAAACGAACTTGCAGCCATTAAGAGAACACAATATGGTACTGGTCTAAAATTGAAACCTAAATTCTTTGGTCCATATAAAATAGTAAAGATTCAAAACCATGGTAGATATGACGTAGAAAAGGTCGGCGACCACGAAGGTCCAGGGAAAACTACAACTGTAGCAGAATATATGAAGAAATGGGAGCCCAGTGCTAATTTAACAGAAGATTCGTCATTCGGGTCGAATGAAGAGTCAGGTTGGCCGAGTGTAGGAGTCGGAAATAGAACTAGGAGTGGTCGAATTTATAACCAGTTAAATTAAACAGGCGAGTATAATGTTGACATTATACTCATTTGGTAACATTAAATCACTGATCACATACAACCCTGCTATGGACATCTAATCCACGATTTATCGATAAAAATAGGGAATAAGAGTCAGTCGGAAGCTAAGCGGAAAAATGAAAGAAGTGTTCGCTGTTGCTCGTTTTCTTTGAAATACTTGTCGGAAAATGAATAATAATTATAAGTTAACGTTAGTTCAACAATTTCTTTAAATAAACTACTAAGAACATAAAGAACCCAAGTGCTGGTGAAATCCATCGAATGGCCGTCCCTACATATATATATGTATGTATATGTAAATATATAAAAGAAAATATATATGTATATATGTATATACTATTCTAGAAGCAAGATATCAAGTTTGGTGACTCTAGCCTTATTATTTACACAATTTACTCAAAAAACAGGATTTCGATATCGATTTTTATCGATTGCTTGGAAACGGAGTAAGCTATCGATTATCGGAACAAACTTGTTCTGCGCATGGACTAGGAGGACCTACTGCTAAAATTTCTCTAGTCTCTAGCTCTTATAGGTTCTGAGATCCTTGCGTTTATACATATGGACGGACAGACAGACAGACAGACAGCTAGATCGACTCGGCTGTTGATGCTGATCAAGAATATATATACTTAATGGGATCGGAGGTGCTTCCTTCTGCCTGTTACATACATTTGCACAAAACCATTATATCCTTTTTACCCATTTTCAAAGGGATCAGGATATAAGCAAGTAAGAGGTTCTAGTCGGGAGCTCCCGACTAGGCAATACCTAGAAACCTTTTATTCCAACACCAAATGCAGTTCGCGCAACGCGCTCGTTTAAAGTAATAAGGATAAATTAAAAAAAAAAAGTTCCCTTGGCAGGGTATGAACTCGCAACTGACCGTATTACTTGCTGACGACTTGGCTGTTGACGCTGATCAAGAATATATACACTTTATGGGGTCGGAGATGCTTCCTTCTGCCTGTTACATACATTTGTACAAATACATTATATCCTTTTTACCCATTTTCAATGGGTTCAGGGTACAAAACAAATAGTTTAAGAATACAGGTGAGGAAATTAACGTCCACTAGCCACGAAATATGGGTTGGTAAAAGTAAGATCTTTTTAATATATGCCCTAACTTTTTGCGTAACCCCAATTTTAATTTCTTTAAATTTAAATAAACTGTTTCTTAAAGTCCAACATCTTGGCAATGGCAATTTATATAGAAGTTTAAAAATAAGTTTGATGTTAGTGGGACCCCTAGTGGGAACTAATGTTATACGAGTACTTCAAAAAAATAAAGTTTCCCACATTATTCAGTGCGCAGCCAGAACAGGCGATTATGTACATAGTATTGTTTTAACACTTTGTTATGTTCTGCTGTTAAATTGATGAATGCGTTTCCATTGCTAGTTCACAAATAACAAAATCAGAGACAACGTCACCCACAGCACACAATAACAGCCGGAGGAACTCGACAACATTTTATAATCACATATAAAGGCGCAAATAATAAAAGCCTGCTGTCGACAGAACTCGTCGCTTTTCCATACAATAAACACAGCCCCACACACGGCAATTGTATTGTGGGCATGTGTGTATGTTACTGCCAATTGTGATGCATGTAAACAATGAACTGAAAAAATAGACATTTTATGATATATCGACAAGTGGTATCAATCATGGCCCTACGGCTGTCCACCATTGACCAGCGACTATTGCCAATTGCTTTTTGGTGTGAATTGATGTGAAAACGGGCTCAACGCAATTGCGCGTTCAGCTGCTGTTTGATAAGTCGGAAAGTTGTTTATGCTATTAGAAAAACAAATATACATATGGGGTTTACCTGCGTTTAATATCTTATTTTTTTTTATTATAAGAAAATTTATTAAAATTTGTGTCAATTAAGAGGACGAATCAGAAAACGAAGCGAATAGCATGACACAATTTCAAAAGACCGTATTTCAAAGTAATTTATTTTCCTAAACAAACCAGCTTGAACTTTAAGCAGAATGTTCTCAACTTTTCCATTTAAATTAAAAAACAACAAAACGAACGTTGCATTAAACAGAAGTAAGATTAACAAAATTATTTTTGGCTGTTGGTGAACGTAAAACAAAACTAATTAACCATATTAAATCAACAGCATAAATGTTCTAAAAATGTCATTTGACCTCAGTTTAATGGTAATTTTTAAAAGTCCCTAAAAACTGTAAGACAGTTTCTATATCAGATCTATTCTAGATCTATCATATAGTTTTCATTGTTAAATATTTCTCTAAATTTCTAAAAGTTCTTCATCCGAAATCTTTTCTATATTATTATTAATGAAATAAAACAATGTGCCACAAGATTTAATCTATAAAAATGATTAAGCTATTATTAAAATCGTTGGGCAAATACAATAGATGGCGGTTTTATTCACAAATATGTCCTACACACGCTTTACCATACCTTTTCTTCCATCCGGTAAATTATATATTCGTTTTCCACATGAATATCTCTACATTGAAATACGAATATGATTCTTATTGTTTTTCAGTTTCATTCACCAAAACTGCATTAGCAAAAAGCTCATTCTATGTTTACCTTTTTAATAATTAATATATTTAAAATAATAAAATTAAAAAAGATTAAAGTATTTTAGGGGACAACCATTTTTGCCTCATTTGGCTCACGCCAGTTTTTCTGAAACACAGCCTAGATCGCAATTAAAATTTTACAGAGCATGTATCCTTATTAAATTGAACGCATTGTGAGCCTTTTTCCAGTAATTGGACTGTAATTGAATTGTGTATTATGGTCAAATAATTTTTGGCTAATTAAGTTGGCATGCAGCTGGCAACACAATTATTTTAGACATGGCGATATTAGAGCCCGTGGCGACATTTGGGCAGGTTATATTTAATGTATGCATATGGCAATTGGGATAATAACATTTGCACACTTTAAAACAATAATTATATATCTTATATATAGGAATTTTAATCTTTTATTGTTCTTTCTATAAATTCTCTTGTTAGCACTCGTATTATACATATTATTAATTCAAGAATTGAAAATGTTTTTCAATTACCTAATAACGTTTTCGAAATCAAATTAAACGTTATGACGGGCTTTTCATAAGAATATGCGAAATTCACGAATATGATGGCTGGATATTGCTTTCATTTCAAACATTAATTACCAAATGTTACGAAACCTTTTCTCAGTTTGTTGGTGCATGATTCAAGTTCCGCATATGCATGCATATCATATTACTTACACTGATGGCCATACGCATACACGTCCATCAATTACTTCCGCTTGCGCTTTGCTGCCGTTTCGCACACAGCAAGGCGACTCTCTCTTTTTATACAGCCGCACCCTTTTCTCAATTTAAGTAAACTTTCTCTCTTACCAGCCTTCAGTCGCCCTTCGAACCCCGTAACGTAATCGCTATTCTGACGCTTTGTTTAATTTTATTTGTTTTGGCCAACATCGCGTATCCGCAGTGCATTGCAATATTGAAAAATTCCTTTCTCGTAATCTGCGTAACTCGTTGACGTTGGTGTCGCTTTCGTTCTACTTATATTTGTTGGCCAGGTAAAAAAACTTTAATGCTGAGCGTGTTTTTGTACCTTTATATGTATGTGTAGCTATCTGTTACAAGGTTGTTTTCACTCTGGTATTTTTTATAATTTGTCGTTTGTATTAAAGCTATTTAATAAGAGGCGTACATTTGTGTTTGTATTGTTTTATACCCTGAACCCATTAAAAATGGGTGAAAAGGGTATAATGTTTTCGTACATATGTTAATGTATATAACTGGCAGAAGGAAGCATCTCCCACCCCATAAAGTACAACTATTCTTGATCAGCATCAACAGCCGAGTCGATCTAGCCATGCCCGTCTGTTTGTCCCCCCGTCTGTCCGTCTGTCCATCAGTCCGTCTGTCCGTATGTATGAAAGCAAGGATATCAGAACCTATAAGAGCTGGAGACTGAAATTTCAGCTGTAGGTCCTCCTAGTGCCTGCGCAGATCGAGTCTGTTTCCGATAATCGATAACTTACTCCGTTTCCAAGAAATCGATTAAAGTCAATATCGACATCCTGTTTTAGGAAATTACATCGCAATTGGATGGGGCAGCAAGCGCAAATTCCAAGAATTTCTGTACACATGTACACACACACATTCATGCGCGTCTGCTTCGCATTCTATCGCATTCTAACAGCATTGTAATTGCGTAATGCTATTTTAGTTCGGTTTAATCCTCAATAATTCTTAATTATTGGTGTGGCTGTTGAGTAGGGGCATAGCAAGTGTTACGGTCCGTCGCGAGTTCGAGCCCTACCTGGGAAACTATTCTTTTTTTTTTCCGGCTTGTCTGTTGAGTAGAGTCGTTGCCAAGAAACTTTTTTTTTTAAATTATCTTTATTACTTCAAACGAGCGCGTTGCGCGAACTGCATTTAGTGTTGGAATAAGAGGGTTCAGGGTATTGCCTAGTCGGGAGCTCCCGACTAGAACCTCTTACTTGTTTTTAAGTTGGTTTATGTGTATGCTTGTATATACGTGTGCCTGACATCGAACCAAAGCCAATATAAACACTAAGATGAATAACGCCCTCGAGCAACGTAGTTAGTCGCCAGCCTGCTTTAAGCAAACCTGGTCGATGGTGCTTTGCGTCGTTGCGTTTTTGAAGTACTTTGACCAAAAAGTTTTATACCTACTATTGAGGCATAGTACATAGTACATGATACTACGTCGGATATCTAAGACTAAAGAATTTAATAAATCAATTAAAAAATATAGTTAATTTTGAATTGTAACTTTTTAAACTGCTGTTTAAAAGGTATTGATATAACCTTATATTCTGTTTTAATAAAAAATGTAAGCCTATAGTTAGCAATTATCGACTTCATAGTACTTATTTGCCAGTGCAGCCAGGGAGGGACCCGTCCCTTATGTAAATCTGCCAAATTAGGTGCCATATGTTTTTCGCTGTGTTTTGACAAATCTTGTACTTCTTTATTTATTTATTTCTTGTCGCGCAAAAATTCAAATGAAATATTGTGTTGGTCTGTTTTGAATCTCAAATTTATTTTCGCATTAAAGAAATATATATTTTAAAATTTACTGTTCTTAAAATTCTTTGTTCTGTCTGTTCAGAATATTGCAAACCAGCTAACTGCACATTAAAGTATTTTTAAATGCTTAAAGACAAATGAGAACACATTTAAGTTTGTGTGCAATTGAGTTTGTGTATGGTTAAACTAATTCTTGGCCAAGTTTATTCATCCAATTTGTAGAATTTTAAATACCTTACCCTTGAAGTATAATGACAAAGTCAGGCCGAGCGGATATGCAGCAAATAAATACCAAAGACTTTATTTTATTGCTTGCCAAATGTAGCAGCAGCTCCAGTTAAAAGCAAAACAAAATACCCATTCAGGGCAAATAGTGTGTGGTGGTAGGAGGGGCGGAGCGTTATTGGGGCAAGATGCACGGCTAAGCTGCAGGCAACTCCACATTCATGGGACGTGGTAAAGTGAAAAATTTATTTCACAATTCACTGTTAAAGGATTTGTATTTCCGCTTCAATCCGCAGGCAGAGAGACCCAAAATATACGAAAGCCAAACGTAACAAAATAAAGCCATAGGCGCACAGTCCCATTCAGATAGATACACAGATCCAAATGGGCAGAGAAAAATAAATAATATATATATACAGATTTATATATATTGTGGTATGGTGTTCTATAGCTGGCACTTTAATAGTTTTGTTAGCCTCCTTTTTAGCCTTTTCCTGCTGCCAGGCGACAGGAAGTAACTCTTATGCGCGCCCTTAAAAGAGACTTTCGGATGAGAATTTAGGAAAATGCTCGCGACTGAAAAGCGTTGCCGAGGGCTGTGTTTAAATGGATTTTGTGGCTCTTTTTATTTGGTCGCCTGCAGCCAGAACTCCCGCCAAGACCCCTTCCCCACTGCAGGCATTCTCTTATATATATGGAGGTCCCATATTTTTTCACTGCATCTTTACTTGTTCGCACTGAGTGTCGGCCATCTAGCCAATTATAGAACGTATTGTCATTTGACACTGAATGGTGAATTTCTCAGTATGGTAATTGTTTCGGGCACAAAGAGTGTGCTGAAAATTGAAATTTCCGGTCAGTTCTTTTAGATCTTGGCTAACTATCAACCTTTTGGGTGCTCTTCAATCTGTTAAGCTTGCGCAAATGTAAAACAGATGTTATAATAAGTACATGAAAGAAAGCAATTGTGAACATTTTCAGTATTGTCAAAATATTTACTTCATTAGATTCAGCTGGGTTTTAGGGGTTTTTAGAGCTATGATGTATCCAATAAAATCTGTAAGTTCCCAATTAGGTAAGTATATTGGTGAAATCCAACTTACTGGGAAGGATCGTTTTTGTTTAGGCGCTTTTATTTGAAATCTGTTCATTTCCTAGACCTACGTTTATATTATTTAAGTCAGAAACGAACTTTACTTACTACTGCATTTCTATATGCTATATTTGACGCCATATAAACAATGGATTTAAAATTGGTCTAATGGTTGTAGTTTCAATATATTGAAGATTTTTCGGTTGTCGGCATCAGATAGGAAACCAAAAGGGTTCTCTGCTGCGCTGAAATAGTACCAATACTTGCTTTTTAATTAACGATGGAATGTCGGAATGTCTACATTACAATTTCTTATTTTGTCGGATCGTTTTGTAATTCTCCAGGCAACAATTGAAGTGACAGATAAACATTATTCGTGACTTGCAGTAAAATTACATTTTTAATGCAATATAACCCAACGGCGCATCTAAGAAACTGATAACATTTTAATTTTCAATTAGGAGGAGAATCAACGCTTGCGGCCTTAAACATGCACACACACAATCGAGAATTAATTGCCTCTCTTGGGAGTCTGGCACTTAAATTAGTTTAAACATGTTGCAGACTCTACTCGAGAACCCATTTGAAATGTACACGTTTTTGAGGAACCTAAAAGTTGTCAAGGGTTTGGCGCTGCTTTAGATTCGCCTGAGCGAAAGCCTTCTAAGCGGCTTCCAATTAACAGCCATCAAGTGCAAGGATGTGTTAAGGATTTTCCAAGATGCCACACAGACATGAGATAACAAAGGCAGGCACAAGCACTGGAACACGAATGGAATGGAAAAGGCCTGGGGCTGACTGACGCCATATTGAAATGTAATAAAATGACGTCGCCTCTGACTTGTCGCCACGCATCGCATTAATATGGCAAGTGTAACATTTATGGCATAAATGAAATTAATTAATATTTTGCTTCACGCTTACGCTAACCATGGATAGGTTAAATAAAGCCGCATGTGTGACATTCTGATACCCTGGACCCACTGAAAATGGGTAAAAAGGGTATAATGGATTTGTGCAAATGTATGTAACAGGCAAAAGGACGCATTTCCGTCCCCATAAAGTATACATATTCTTAATCAGCATCAACAGCTGAGACGATCAAGCTATGAACGCAAGGATTTCAGAACCAATTAGACCTGCTAGATATATTAACCATACTCGGCATTAACTATTTTTCTTGCGCTTCTTAGATACGAGCAAAGCAATTATGTAAAGGTTGAGTCTGCGAGGATATTATATCTTCGGCGTGCCGAAGATAGCCCTTCCTTCTCGCTTAGTTTTTTATTAATTAAACGGATTGTAAGTTCGCCATTGCTTTATGCGCCAGTTGTGTACTTGGTTTCTTTGTTTTGTTTTTGTCCGGGCTTCTAACAATACTTTAGCCCATTAATTATTATTGTGAACTATCATGTCAAAAAATCTGTATTGTTTATTTTGTAGTCAACGCGTTCTTATTATAATTATATTTATGTTTATTATTATTATTTTAATATTTATTATTTATAATTTTTTGTTTTTATACCCTGAACCCATTAAAAATGCGTAAAAAGGGTATAATGGATTTGTGCAAATGTATGTAACAGGCAGAAGAAACCATCTCCGACCCCATAAAGTATATATATTCTTGATCAGCGTCAATAG
>JAWNOU010000201.1:140000-141918 GCA_035045725.1 Drosophila ezoana
CGATAGTTATGCTGCCAGTCTCCCCTTTGCGCTCAATTTTTATTCCCAAGAAATGATTGAGCAGGCCGGCATCAACAACGTCAAACTCACTGCCAATGGGCGCTTTGATTTTCAACAATTCGTCTTTATTTGAGCTGACATATAAAAGATCGTAAACATAAACTGTGATTATATTAATTTTACCTTGCCCATTGCGTATATATACACAGGGCTCGCTGACACATGGAGTAAAGCCCAAGTTTTCTCAAGACTGCGCCCAATCTACTGTTCCACTCTCTACCGCTGTGCTTTAGCCCATAGAGAGATTTCCTTCAACTCCAAGACTTTATCATTGCTTGCACAACTGGAGAGAACGTCTCAAAGAAATCAACACCTTATCTTTGCGCAATCTCTTCGGCGACTCATAAGGACTTAAAGCTCTCTACATAACCTTCCTTGTCAACCTTTGTGCCAGTTTTCCAGTTTTTTTCTTTCGTGGGCGCCCTGGACCATAGCTTCACAGTTCACGGGTGGCTCTGCACCATCACTTACTGCACTTTCGTCAGTATCTTCCTTTTCAGTGTGTTGTTTTGCGATTTCCATCTCTGCCTGTGTTTGCAGCGCAATCTCAGCTTCAGCCTGCTTGCACAATCATCAAACAGAACTGTTTTCTTTTTATCGCTTACATATCCACCTAAATTACTTTCCACAAAAATAACTTCTCTGCTTTCGATAACATTTCTTCGACTCTGGACAAAATAGGCGACATAGGCTGCCATCGAATAGCCAATCATTATATATTTGATTCCCTTCGGACAAAACTTATTTCTGTGCCCCTTATTCAAGAAAATTTGGCTTTGAGCCGAAATCCTTCAAATGCTACACAGACGACTTCTTGTCAGTCCAAAACTCAAATTGTTAGCCAATGCCTTGGTTTCTGACCTGTTGCGTAAGTATGCTGCAGTCCCTACTGCCTCACCCCATAGTGTTTTATCTACGCCCGATAGCACTAGCATACTTCTGGCCATCTCTACCGGTAAGCGATTTGCTCGCTCAGCAACTCCGTTTTGCTGCGGAGTATAGGGTACTATACGTTCTCTTTTAATTCCGTGTTCCGACAAGACAAGAATTTTTCAAATTCATGACTAAAATATTTGCCCCCGTTATCGCTTCGAATTGTTTTTACCTATTTACCGCATTGTCTCTCGGCAAACACAACAATGTCCTTAAACGCGCTTAATACTTGGTCGCGAGACTTCAAAAAATACACAACTGTATAACATGAGTAATCGTCAATGATTGTTGCAAAGTACCGTGCGCCCCCGGCAGACGGTCTGCTTATTGATCCAAAAATGACAATGTGAATCAAACTCAGTAGTTGAAGCGATTTTCGGATGCTTCTGGAAATGGTATTACACTAATTTTACTTTTTGTTTCATAGACTATGGCTAATTATCGTATCATTTCAGCGTTTCTCTCTTTGCCTATCTATTTTTTATTCCATCTCAGATCGGTTTACTGATGCGGCCTTTTTGTACGCGACACAAAGGCTTGCTGTATGCCAATACCCGATTCTTCATTGTTCACTTATTGTCTTTGTCATTCTTCAATAATCTTGATTTTTAAATCAGAGAAGGACATCAACTGTTTACGTGTTCGATCGGTACAACGAAGTTTACGAACTTTTTGCCTAGTCCCGTTAAAAACAAAATTGTGGGCTTTTATATTCATTTCGATTTCTTTTAATTCTTCAACTATGTTGGAAAACTCATTCGCATAGTTTTGCACACTTGTACACTCTGTCACATTCAATCGTAGCAAACTTTTGAATAACACTATTTTTCTCGCTGGCCCGCGCGGTAAATACTTGTTAGCTTCTCCCATGCTTCTTTGGACGACACGAAATTTTGGATGAAATTAATCAGCGACGCCTTAACAC
>JAWNOU010000202.1:0-31060 GCA_035045725.1 Drosophila ezoana
ACTATTAATATATATATATATATATATAGAAGTAAATTTTTTTCTTTTTCACTGCACTTGCACGAGGTTTTTAGAGGGCCCTATGCACTTTGCACAAACTTTTGGAAGTCTCTCACAAGATTTAATTAACAATTTTTTTTTTTTTACTAAAAAACATTTAACAGCAATTTTCATGCATCTGCACGCTCCGGCCAACTTAATGGGGGATGTCATCTGGGCTTCTGATCAGCGGCGCGTCAATGGGGCCCCAAAAGGCTACTCCCTCTTCCGGATTCCAGACTGTGGAAACGGCGCCTGCCCTTTCTTGCTGGCATGAGCAAGGGAATGGCAGCTGATCCGCAGTTGAGGCTGACGTCTATTTAATGGGGGCAGAAATGACATTGCCGTCCCAAGAAATTACAGTGCCGTCCAATGGGCACACGTGGCGGTTGCCTCAAAATAAGTGGGTTTTTATGTCAGAGACGGCGGCGGCAAGATTGATTCCTCCAAAAATTACTTTCGGTAGGCAGGCAAGAACTGGTTAAAACTGTGACCAGATCTTGGCACAAAGAAATATATGCCGGTGAGGTGCTGGTGGCCGGGTGGCGTAGCGAAAGGTTTATCATCAAACGAACAAAAAAATGTATATTTCGCCAATCGGCCACTTTTAGGGTTTTCCTTTTTTTTTATTTTTGTTTTTGGTTCAATTTAGTTGGAATTTAAATTAAACGAATTAAACGACTGATGCCCGAACTTGTTGCTTTTAGTTTAATTTTTTTAGTGGGCTATGTCCGAACCGCCGTAGCCAGACCTTCGATGGTAAAGTAATTTTTGAAAAGAAGGGTTATATCCGGGACCTACAGGCTTATATAGGGTCTCAGAGCTTTTTTCTTTCGCGGATTAGATTGAAGATAGCTGCGCTGCCAACGTGCACACAGGCGGTTTATAGCAGCGGCAGAATCATTCGCAGCTGACAGTGACAGACAAAAGCTGATCGCTATAGCGTCGTTACACAAACGCAAGCTTTTAGGATCGCTTACGTGGTTTAATTTAAATAGGAAAACTGCGACCATTACACCACCCGATAATATCCTACCGTTAGACGGGTATATTAGCGGGAATTAGACTCTAATGTCCTTGGCATGAAAAGTGCCAATTTCTTTTCCATGCTGATTTTCAAGGGAATAAAAACAATTGCCGAGTTTCTTTTTGACACGGCATTTAATAAACTGGGTTTAGCACTAGTTTAGCATTAAAATTGTGTGAGAATTAACTTTTTTTTTTTTTATTTTTTATTTATTCAATAATTGGTTTGTAAGGACTCTTCTGCCTTATTCACCAATTGATGTTTTTTGTTAATTTCGCCAAGTTTTTACAATTTAAAAACTTGTTTCGTTATTCTATCTTATGTATCTAATATCTATGTTGTCTGTATTATTGCTGCGTAGCCCTGCGGATGGGTGGGCGTTGTTGGATGAGTTGGGTGGGTATTATGTGGGCAAATGTTCTCCTTCTTAACCTCCTGATGGGATGGGCACCTTGAAGGTTGCTGGCGAGCCTATTGGCGTGCGTGGCTAGCCGGTTGTTATAGAGGGCGCAGTGGGTCCTTATTTGCTCTTCAACCCAGGGGATCCTCAGGTCTCTGTGTAGAAGGCTGTTGCGCACGTAAAATGGGGCTCCCGCCATCCTGCGCAGAGTTTTGTTTTGGAGAGATTAAACTCTTTTTCTGTTGAATGGAGCAGCCAAGCCCCAGATTTGTATGGCATATCGCCAGATGGGTGCCACAGTTTGTAAATACACAAGCCGTTTACTTCCAAGGGAAAGTTTGCTGCGGGGGTTGAGGAGCTAATTTAACTTGGTCAGCTTATTTCGACAGCGACAGTGAGGCGCTTGTCAAGGGTGACGCCCAGGTATTTTGTTTCACTTTCTTGGGTAAGCGTTAATCCGTTTAACCTCAGCGCTGGCGGTACTCCTCTTCTAATTGTGAAGCACACGGTGGTGCTTTTGGCAGGGCTTAGTTTGACGTTCCAGCGTCGAGCCCAGCTACTAAGGAGGTCCAGATAGTCCTGCGCAGCATCTGCAGCAACAACTGGGGACCTGTCGCTGACCATTGCGCAGACGTCGTCGGCATGTGAGGCCATTAGAAGTGAGCGCGAAGGCACACCGAGGGCATGGGCGTCTGGAGTAGGCATGTCTGCGGAGAAGAGCGAAAATAGAAATGGCCCTAGTACACTACCTTGCGGGACGCCAGCTTGGATGTAATGTGTGGGGGACTGCTCCGCCCTAACTTTCATCCTGAAAGAACGACCCTCCAAGTAGGATCGGATCAGGGTGAAGTAGGGCGAGGGCAGTCCGCGTTTCAGTTTTGCCAGTAGCCCTAGGTGCCAGATACGGTCGAATGCCTGGCTGATATCGACAAAAGTCGCCACACAGTACAATTTGTTGTCAAATGCCTCCAGAACGTGGTTGATGACCCTATGTAGCTGCTCCGTGGTTCCGTGCCCAGCGCGAAAGCCAAACTGGTGGCCAGGAATTAGGTGCTGTGACTCTGCAAAGGCCGTAAGTCTTGCTGCGACAAGTCTTTCCCAGACCTAGGATAGTGCAGGCAGGAGACTAATCGGTCGATATGACTCGGGG
Organism: Drosophila ezoana; assembly: GCA_035045725.1. Lineage (NCBI taxonomy): Eukaryota > Metazoa > Arthropoda > Insecta > Diptera > Drosophilidae > Drosophila > Drosophila ezoana. The sequence continues at coordinate 2,617 of JAWNOU010000202.1, forward strand.
TCGTCCTCCGGCTTGCCAGGCTTGTGGATCATGGTCACGATGGAAATTTTCCACGCTTCCGGAAAATACTTCAACCTCATTATGGCGTTGAAAATTAATACCAGGAAAATGATAGCATTCGTGGGGAGCGCTTTTAATGTGCGATTGCACCCCAAGTCGTGTCCCGGGGCTTTGTTTGGCTTCAACCGTTGGAGCACTCTTTTCACCTCCTCTTTGGTAAATGGAGTTGGGGGGGAGTCCGGATCTGTTTCTGAGGCTACAGCGGCTCTTGTCTCGGCAATCTCGTCTTCCGTGGCGATGCTGAGGTGGGCAGCAAAGGTTGCAGCCTTCTCTGCATCTGAGCGGCACCAGACACCGTCACTTCTTTTGAGGGGAGCCTGCCTCAGAGGTTGGAGTTTTGTGCCGCGTGTCGCCTTCCACAGCGAGAAATCCGCGTTATGTTGGGACGACATGTTCATCAGCATGTTGTCAAAATATCATGCCCGTTGCACTTGAAGCAACCGATGCAGTTCGTCAGCGATTCTGCGGCAGTTCGCCTTGTCGCTGGGGTGTCGAGTGCGCGACCAGATCTTACGAAGCCTTCTTTTTTCTCTAAGTAGGATTAACAGGTCCGGCGAGAGTTTGTATAGCCCGTCGCGGTGCCTGCATCGACTGGGTAGAGGACGCTTGGCTTCAGCTGCTGCAGTCCGCACCTTTTCGGTGAATCCGTTAAGAGCGTCGTCGATGTCCTCTGCGGAAGCTATATCCATGTCCGGGTAGATGATGTCGTTTAGCTTGCGGCTGAAGACATTTATATTGGTCTGCCTGTCGATGATCCTTTCCAGCGTTGGGAAGTGTCTGGCGGCGGAATTGATTGAAATTATCAGCGGCAAGTGGTCGGAGCTCAGGTCAGCACGAGATTCAATGCTGAGCGTCCAGTGTGGGAGACCCTTGTATATTGCAAAGTCGAGGCAGGAGGGTCTGCGGCCAGCCTGTGGTGGGAACCTTGTGGGGATACCAGTGGCTAGACATTCAAAGCGCGCGTCGTACATGAAATCGGTGAGCTCACGTCCCCTGGCGTTGCTGCGGCTTGCCCCCCAAAGCTGATGGTGTGCGTTCCAATCCATTAATCCAATCCGATCCATGGGAGGATGGTTTTCTGTGCGGTTTGTGGGTAACTCTTGTGGCTCAGGCTGTTGTTGAGCACCACGGCGTTGGCGAGGCGTTTGTTCTTGGCGTTGGTGTTCCTGCTCTTGAAAAAGGTTAGGTTGTCGTTGCCAAGGGTGCTGTGTGGGAGCGATGAACTGTCCAACAGTTGGCCATTCGTCTTGCATGGAGCTGTTGCCACGAGCGACTTGGGCGTATGTGTGGCCTGTTGTAGGGCTGGATGCTGGGGCCAGAGGGCGTGAAGAGCTTGCCACTGCTTGATGGCGATGGCTAAGTGGTTGTCGAGCTGCTTGTGTGCTGCTGAGGATCGATGGCTTGCGTTGGTTTCGTTTGGCGAAACTCTGATATGCCTCACAGCCCTTGTAGTTGGCTGGGTGTTCCAGGTCGCAGTTGGCACAGGTCGCTCGAACCGAGACGAGCCGTGTGCAGTCCCCGGATTTGTGCTGTTCCCCGCATTTGACACAGATGTGCTTCTGTCGGCAGTATTTTGCTGTGTGACCAAATTGCTGACATCGGATGCACTGAGTTAGAGATTGCTTTTTGCGGGCTTCCTCGATAAAGCATCTCTGGCCGGCAAGATAGCGTATGTTATGAATTTGGTCCTTATTTCCACCAGGGGCTAGGTTAACAAAGAATAGGTGGATTGGCTTGTCCGTTCTCTTTGAGTTGTCCGGGCAGTGAATATGTGTAACTTCGTGCCCTAGAGCGTTGAAATCGTCGCGGATCTTGGCGTGAGATGTTGAGTCGTGTAGTCGTTTTATGACTATTTTGTACGGTCGCTCCTCCTTGAGCTGGTACGTGTAGAATTCGATGTTAGCAGCTTCGAGTAGTTTTTGAGCTGCTCTAAATGTGTCTGCATCTTGGGCATATAACCGAGTTATACCCCCTACTGAAGTTCTTGGTTCGACTTTGTTCAAGTCGACGTTGTTTTTTTGGAGCAGATCCAGTAGAAATGGTAAATGGCTGATTCTCGGAAGAGAAATTGGAGGAGGCTCGAGTTTCGCAAGTTGACTCCTATTTTGGTCAGGGATTCCTGTATTAGGAGAATGGCAACTATGCCCGGGATTTGAGTGCAAGGTGGCTTTGTCACATGCTTTAACATTACGAGTCGCTGGTTGCGGCTGAGTTGTTCTGCACGCAGCCATTTTGGGTGCGCTGTTTGATTTCGTCCAGGAGATTTGAGAGCGAGTCTGCGTGGTCGACGGACATATTTTCCATATCTTCGATATCCTCGTCTGCTGATTCATCGTCTGATTCGCTACTCAGTGCATGGAATCTGTTGCTTGTTGCTTTCGAGAGCAACGGGTAAGAACTAGCTGGTGACTTTTTATTAGTAATGCTCTTACGTTTGGGCTGAGCATGGGGAGAAAGTTGCTTCGCAACTTTGCGTTTGCGCGGTTGCAGTTTTCTTTGAATCGTGACTGGATCAAAGTCAGCTAGCTGGAAGTTACCTTGGTTACTGTTGCTAGTGATGGCGTTATTCGTGCCGATGTCAGGAATGACGGCGCTGGGGAGGAGGTGCTGTGGAGGTTTCGAATTCAGCTCGGCTGAAAGCCCCTGCTCTTGATTGCTGTTGGCTTCGGAATTAGTTGGTGGTGGGATGTTGTTGGTGTTGCAGGTGTTGCTGCGTGTGCTGTATGTATGGGCAGCAGGGACGTCGTTGTTTTTGAGGTTTTCATTTGCCATGGCAGCCTGACAATTTCTTAAGCTGAGTGCTTTTTTTTAGGCTTGTCTGCATTATTATTGGCAGCACTGACTTTGACAGCTTCCAATTTTTTCTTGTGTGCAAGTTGCAAATTTGCAGTTTTAATTTATACGGTTTTCTTTATTTTAGGCACTTTTATACTGTTTTTGATTGTTTTGGGGTTGAGCTCACTTTTAAATGTTCTGTTATGCCACTGTTGGGTGGGCTTGTCCGTGATTTGACACTTTTTTTTTAAATTTTAGCGGATCACAATACACACTGTATGTTTTTCGGTGAAAGGCGTCGCCTTCTTTTTTCACCTGAGAATTTACTAAGCGCAACATTTCGACAGAACACCTCCTGTCCCTCACGAAAAGAAACAGGCTTGCTGCGTAAATTATATTGAGCCGCATTGCGCTCATAGGCTTTCCTGATGTTTTTCTGAATATCTGTCCTTAGCAATGCCAAATGGTCAGACCGCAACAGGGGGACCAGCGGTTCTTCCAAAAAGGACAACTCCTTCAATAATTTGTAATCGGTACCATGAGTGATCATATCCACCCCGAATAGGGCACGGTATGGAGAACACCCAATCGGTGCAGAGCAGACCTTAAGGAGCATGAAATCCCTGAAATATGTTCATCCCAATGGGTCTGATCCTGTTTTAAATACGAGCGAATGGCGGCGAGTATTGAGCGGTTAACTCGTTCTGCAGCATTGCTCTGCGGTGAATATAGAGCTGTATACAGATGTTCAATGCCAAGTTCGGCTAAGAAGCATTGAACTCACGAGCTTTGAACTGGGTGCCGTTGTCACTTATTATAGTTTGTGGCACACCAAAACAATGGAAAATTTGTTCAAGAAGAAATTTTTGTATCACAGCTGAGGTGAATTTCTTCAGGGGCTGCAATCAATGATACTTGCTAAAGTGATCTAGGACTATTAACAATCCCACATGACCGCTTTTGCTTCTAGGGTATGGCCCAAGCAGGTCAATATAAAGCCTTTGAAATGATCTGCAAGTTGGGATGTGAGCACCCATAGGTGGCCGAAGGGTATAATTTGGAGCCTTAGTTTCTTTACATATCTCGCAATTTCGTATGTTTTCACGTACATCTTTAATTAATCCTGGCCAGAACAAATGTCTGCGGATTTTCTCAATAGTTTTTTGCATGCCGGCGTGAGACGACGTTATGCTGTCATGGGCTTGTTTGAGCACATCGACTTTAAGTCGATCAGTCACCCATAGTTTCCACGAAGGACTTTCTTGTGTCGAGTCTCCTCTCGAATGTTCGGTGCGTACATACAAAAACTTATCAACGATTTTTATGTCCGGAAACTGAGTAAAATTTTGGGAAAATTTGTTTTTAATTTGTACATAGCTTGCGTCCACAAATGTATGGGACTCAAGATCTATTACAGGACCCATGTCTAATTGAGCGATTTCATTCTCAGGCAACCGAGACAAAGCGTCGGGAACAATGTGTTCTTTGCCTTTCCGATGGGAGACGGAAAATTTAAATTGTTGCAGTCTAAAAACCCATCGTGCCAGTCTACCCGATATATTTTGCTGGCGCATAAGCCATAGCAAACTAGAATGGTCGGTAACCACTTCAAATTCCTGGAGTTCCAAATAACATCGGAACTTCTCGATGGCTAATATGACTGCTAGGCATTCACGCTCGGTAACACTATAGTTTCGTTGCGCACGGCTTAATTTTTTTGACATGAAGCTATCGGTTGTTCTTCATTATCTTCAGACATCTGTACTAAAACGGCGCCAATGCCAAAATCACTAGCGTCACAATGTAAGAAAAATTTCTTCTTAAAGTCAGCATTTTTTAAAACCGGCGAGGATGTTAGCACTGTTTTCAAGTTGTCCATTGCGGTCTGTGCTTCAGGGGTCCACTCAAACTTTTTCTTTGTCGATAATATGTCCGTTATGGGGCAAGTGAGATCGGAAAAGTTGCATATAAACCGACGATACCAACCGCAATCTCCTAGAAATCCTCGAACTTGCTTCAAGTATTTTGGCGGCGGCCAATTTACAATACAAGCTACTTTTTCCGGATCTGTGCAAATACCTCCGCTACCAATCACGTAACCAAGATAATTGATACTTGTTACACAGAATTGACTTTTCGAAATATTTAAAGTCAAGTTGGCTTTTCTAAACTGCTCAGCGATGCGAACCAATACTGCCAGATGCGAACTGAAATCCTCTGACACAATACACAGGTCATCTAAATAACCAAATACGCAATAGCGCAGGTCAGAATGAATTATCTCGTCCATTAACCGACACATGGTAGAAAGCGCGTTACAAAGGCCAAAGGGCATGACCTTAAACTGATATAGCGATCTTCCGGGGACCGTAAAAGCAGTGAGAGGCTTTGAATCCTCGGAAAGTTCTATTTGCCAATAGGCGTCTTTCAAATCTAGTTTGGAAAAAATGCCATCGATGCACATACAGTTTCAAGGACTTGGTAGCCGATTTATACTGCATTTTAACTTCAAGCACTCCGATGACTTTCTGACTATGGCCATCTGCTGTTCTGACATGCGATTTAATAGGCTTAAATTCCGGCATTGCGGTAAAATCTTGTTGCGCAAGCGTAGAACCTATGCAGCTAATATTCGCGCCTGTATCCAATAGACCAAGCTCGGTAAAGGTTAAAAATGACACTTCGGCATAGCTGCGCATATCGGTGGGATTGCAAAAAACTGTCGAAACTAAAAGCTTGCTATGTTGCTTGATTTTTGAGAAATACGGGGTTTTTCTTCATAAAAAATCTTATTTCGGACATGCAAATAATTAGCTAACCGTTCATGATACGGTAAAAATCGTAATTTAATAGTTTTAGCTATTTCTAAATTGTTGGAATGTGACTTTAAAGTCGGTGTAGGGACCAAGCTTTTGCTTCGGTCCACAGGTACAAGGTTCGTATGGGAATTAATTAGATTTTTGGGGGCATCCGACTGCTGCTGGATGCACCCTTCTGTTGGTTTTCCGAAGCTTTACGGATACAGTTTTGGCACTGGGGCTTATAAATGTTGGGTGCCCCGCATCCGTAACAAAATATACGGGGGGCAGCAAGGCAATTTTCCCCCAAACCCCCCGCCCCGCGGCGGTCCAAAAATTAAAGGTGGGGACACAACCAAGAATTGGGGGGGTGAAAAATTTTTGTTTTTCTGAATTTTCTACCCCCGGTTCAAAAAAATACTCTTCTCGTACACAGAGGGGGGGGGGCGACACCTATGTGTATTCATATCGCCAGCGCGGCGCGCATGAACTAAATTCTCGTTCATTTGGACCAATCTACGTAGATGGCCAACTGAACTTATTGGCTGGTATAGCAGTTTATGTCGGGTTTCGGGTAATAAATTATTTTTTAAAATTTCGATTAACTCCTCCTCGTCAATTTTAATTGCAAATTTATAGATCAGTGACGCTACAGCGTCATGGAACGACACAAATGATTCCCCAGGGTTTTGCATTCTAGCTCTTACCAGTTCCTTGCTCATAAAATCGGAGCGATAATCTTTGTACTGATGGCTAAGTGCAGTACAAAATTCAGTCCAGACTATGTGGTCTATCTGCTTGTGGTACCGCCAGTACCAGTCACGGGCTTTGCCTAAAAATAGCACATGTAAGTGCTTACAGAGACCCATAAAGCCGCTGTCTAAAGTTTCATCAGTCAATGTTTTGATCCTATATAGAAATTCTTCTACCCCTAATCCTTCGGTAGACCCATCGAACTGAAGATTCCATTTTTACATGGTGTCAGCAATTTTTCCATTTCGGAATGACGAACTACTAGGCGACACCGGGATCGGGGTTGGCAACACTCTTGGAAAGGGTGGTGCTTGTATTTGCAGTGATTACATAACGGGAGTGATTGATTGTTCGATCATCTCCTGAATTATCCTATAGTCTACTCCCATATTTTGGCGGGTATTATTGGACTGAGTGGGTCTTCCCCTTCTTCTTACACCAGGAGCTGGTCGTGCAGGAGCGTTTTCAGGTGGATTCGTGCTATTGCTAGCGTCGAGTCCTGATTGTGGTACATCACTAACATCTAATAACCTTGCTGTTGGATTCTCGCTACTCTGGGTCGGACCAGGATTAAGAGATTTTGCTAGACTGCGCGTTACCGTTCTCCCTATGTTCGTAGGTGGAGGTGGAGCAGATTGTTTTCCTCTCGGCGAGCAATCTCCAACAACTAATTTAATTGAGGCTGGGTCAATCACAGCACCACAACTGGGACATTTAGCATGGTTTACCAACCAACCTTCCAAGCAAAGTTTGTGAAAAGCATGCCTACAAGGGGTGCAATAGCAAGACTGTGTATTGTCCATTACTAACTGGCATAGAACACAGTGGTTATCAGCTCTCTCTGACGACGGCTGTACATTTTGTGGGCTGCGTAAAGGCAACATGATTCATTAATTTTTTCCTGATTCGTGACATTGGTTTGGTAATATAATAGAGTAGAAGTTATTTTTTTTTTTTTTTTTTTTTTTTTTTAATTACGAAATATAATCGCCCCAGTGAAAGTATGTAATTTATCTGGTTTATTGAAACTACTTTAGAAAGCGGTTTGTAACATTCAACATTTTAATCCAGTCAGAAATGTTCGGCAAGGATATGCAAAGCAGCATATGGCCAAGTTCCGTGCAACATTCTAACTATATTTGATAGTATCGTTAATACAAAACCATTCAATCTAACTTTATAACTTTTGGCTCCATGAAGACTGAGATTTACTTAACCATCAACAAGCTATCAAGTAGCAATCAGTACTGATATCTTATTAAAATATGCAGTATTCTAAAATTGCATTTGAAAGTATTTCTACCTAAGAAAACCTAATCTGTTGTTTCTCTAAAATTATAAGAAAGAAAACAAGCAAATGTATGGGACCGATTGTATAGCTGGTGTTAATAACTATAGTCGTGTTTATATATAGGCACTCAACAATATAGTAAGGTCAGATTTTCGGCATAATTCAAGCTCTGAATTGTAAGCATCGTGTCCTAATTACTATCTTGTATACTACCAGTATCTGCGCATGCGGAAGGTAGACTAAACCAGTCACATCGACGTCAGCGTGCGTGGACAATAATATAAAGACTCATTTTTATTTTTATTTTTTTTTTATATATTCAACCTCGGGCCCCACGTTGGGCGCCAAAAATTTATGTAGCATGTACTGTGGTGAAGCTACTCTAGCAATACATATCGGGTAGCAACGGGGACGGCGGTTGGCAGCCAATCTTCACAAAATAGTTCGGGAAGTATTCACCGAGGCTCCTCGTGGTTGAGTTAGCATGGCAGGGCGGGATCCTCTTGCTCCTTAGCTCTTTCGGATGGGGGGGTCCTTTTTGCCATGTCTCGACCTGCATATACAATTTTATTTTTATTATTTTTTTGAATTAAACTTAATTTACTTCATTTGCCGGCAAAGCAACACCTCACAGTCATATGAATTGGCCGTGTGTACAATTTTCTATATAACATGCTTTGCGCAACACCACTCAAAACATAGGTTTTTTGAAACATATTCTATAATTCCGAAATTTTTCCAAAAGCTATCATCCACATTATCTTTTTCATGGACCTATACAATAATATATTAAATTAACTTTATTATTCTTTTTAATTAAACAGATTTGATTTATACCGGCAAGGCAACACCTTACACTCATATAAATTTACCGCATATTCAATTTTGCATATAACATGCTTTGCGCGACACATAGTGTATAGGTTTTTTGAAACATATTCTAAAAATCCAACATTTTTTCCAAAAGCTACCATCCACATTATCTTTTTCATGGACCAATACCATAATACATTGAATTAACTTCATTATTTTTTTTAATTAAACATAAGTGACCTATGCCGGCAAGGCAAAACCTCACAGTCATATTTATTTGTATGACATGCTTTGCGCGACACCACTCCATATACAGATGTTTTTGTCATATATTCTATAATGCCGACATTTTTTCCAATTGCTAACAACCACCTTGTCTTTATTATGTACTAATGTTATAACACACCCAAATAACTTCATTATTCTTTGTAATTTACCATAATTGATTTATACCGGCAAGGCAACAACTCACAGTCATATGAATCTACCGTATATAAAATTTAGCGTAATACATGCCTTGCCCGACACCACTACCTATGTAGGTTTTTTGAAACATATTTTATAATGCCGACATTTTTTTCAAAAGCTACCACCACATTATATTTTGCATGGACCAATACATTAAAATATTTAATTAACTTCATTATTATTTTTAATTAAACATAATTGATGTATGCCGGCAAGGCAACACCTCACAGTCATATGAATTGGCCGTTTGTACAATTTTGCATAAAACATGCTTTTCGCGACACCACTTAATATATAGGTTTTCTGACACATAATCTAAAATTCCGACATTTTTTCCAAAAGCCACCGTCCATATTATTTTTTTCATGGACCTATACAATAATATATTGAATTAACTTCATTATTCTTTTTAATTAAACATAATTGCTTATATATATTTTTTGACACATATTTTATAATGCAGACATTTTTTCCAAAAGCTACTATCCACATTATATTTTTCATGGACCAAAACAATAATATATTGACTTAACTTCATTATTCTTTTCTATTAAACATAATTCATCTATGCCGGCAAGGCAACACCTCACAGTCATATGAATAGGCCGAATGTTAAATTTACCGTATGACATGCCTTGCGCGATACCACTCAATATATAGGTTTTTTGACACATTTTCTATAATGCCGACATTTTTTCCAAAAGCTACAATTCGCATTATCTTCTTCAAGGAACAATACAATAATATATTAAATTAACTTCATTATTCATTTTAATTAAACATAACTGACCTATGCGGTCAAGGCAACACCTCACAGCCATATTAATTTGCCATATGTAAAATTTAGCGTATGACATGCTTTGCGCGACTCCACTCCATATACAGATGGTTTTCTCATATATTCCATAATGCCGACATTTTTGCCAATTGCTACCAACTACCTTATCTTTATTATGTACTTTATTATGTACTAACTTCAAATTTCTTTGTAAATTACCATAAATGATGTAATTTAACATAATTGATTTATACCGACAAGGAAACACCTCACAGTCATATGAATCTACCGTATAATAAAATTTTGCATATGACATGCCTTGCGCGACACCACTACCTATATAGGTTTTTTGACACATATCCTATAATGCCGACATTTTTTCCAAAAGCTACCATCCACATTATATTTTTCATGGACCAATACAATAATGTATTGAATTAACTTCATTATTCTTTGTAATTAAACTTCATTCACCTATGCCGGCAAGGCAACACCTCACAGTCATATGAATTGGCCGTATGTAAAATTTGGCGTATTACATGCCGTGCGCGACACCACTCAATATAGAGATTTTTGTCACATATTCTATAATGCCGACATTTTCTCCGATTGCTACCAACCAACTTATCTTTTTTATGTACTAATTTAACAATACATTCGAATAACTTCATTATTCTTTGCAATGAACCATAGTTGATCTATACCGGCAAGGCAACACCTGACACTCATATAAATTTACCGTAAATAAAATTTTGCATATAACATGCTTTGGGCGACACTACTCCCTATGTAGGTTTTTTGAAACATGTTTTATAATGCAGACATTTATTCCAAAAGCTACCATCCACATTATATTTTTCATGGACCAATACAATAATATATTGAATTAAATTGATTATTCTTTTTAATTAAACATAATTGATTTATACCGGCAAGGCAACACTTCACAGTCATATTAATTTGTCGTATGTAAAATTTAGCGTATGACGTGCCGTGCGCGACACCACTCAACATATAGGTGTTTTGACACATATTCTATAATGCCGACATTTTTTCCGATTGCTACCAACCAACGTATCTTTTTTGTGTACTAATTTAACAATACATTTGAATAACTTCATTATTCTTTGCAATTAACCATAATTGATCTATACCGGCAGGGCAACATCTGACACTCATATAAATTTACCGTATACACAATTTTGCATATAACATGCTTTGGGCGACACTACTCCCTATGTAGGTTTTTTGAAACATGTTTTATAATGCAGACATTTTTTCCAAAAGCTACCATCCACATTATATTTTTCATGGACCAATACAATAATATATTTAATTAACTTCATTATTATTTTTAATTAAACATAATTATTCTGTGCCGGCATGGTAACACCTCACAATCATATAAATTGGCTGTATGTTAAATTTAGCGTATGACATGCCTTGCTCTATACCAATCACTATATAGGTTTTTTGACACATATTCTATAATCCCGACATTTTTTTAAAAAGCTACCACCCACTTTATCTTTTTCATGGACCAATACAATAATATATTTAATTAACTTCGTTATTATTTTGAATTAAACATAATTGATCTGCCGGCAAGGCAACACCTCACACTCATATAAATTTACCGAATATACAATTTTTTATATGGCATGCCTTAAGCGGCACCACTCCCTATATAGAATTCTTGACACAAATTCTATAATGCCGACATTTTTTCCAATTGCTACCAACCAACTTTATGTACTAATTTAACAATACATTCGAATAACGTCATTATTCTTTGCAATTAACCATTATTGATCTATACCGGCAAGGCAATACCTCACAGTCATATGATTCTACCGTATATAAAATTTTGCATATGACATGCCGTGCCCGACACCACTCCCTATGTAGGTTTTTTGAAACATGTTCTATAATGCCGACATTTTTTCCAAAAGCTACCATCCACATTATCTTTTTCATGGACCAATACAATAATATATTGAATTAACTTCATTATTCTTTTTAATTAAACATAATTGACCTATGCCGGCAAGGCAACACCTGACAGTCATATTAATTTGCCGTATGTAAAATTTAGCGTATGACATGCTTTGCGCGACTCCACTCCATATACAGATGGTTTTGTCATATATTCTATAATGCCGACATATTTTCCAATTGCTACCAACCTCCTTATCTTTAATATGTACTAATGTAATAACGCATCCAAATAACTTCAATTTTCTTTGTAAATTACCATAATTGATGTAATTTAACATAATTGATTTATACCGGCAAGGAAACACCTCACAGTCATATGAATCTACCGTACATAAAATTTTGCATATGACATGCCTTGCGCGACACCACTCGCTATATAGGTTTTTTGACACATATTCTATAATGCCGTCATTTTTTTCAAAAGCTTCCATCCACATTATATTTTTCATGGACCTATACAATAATGTATTGAATTCACTTTATTATTCTTTTTAATTAAGCTTTATTGGACTATGCCGGCAAGGCAACACCTCACATTCATATTAATTTGCCGTATGTCAAATTTGGCGTATTACATGCTGTGCGCGACACCACTCAATATATAGGTTTTTTTTACACATATTCTATAATGCCGACATATTTTCGGATTGCTACCAACCAACAATAATTACAACAACAATAATTTAACAATACATTCGAATAACTTCATTATTCTTTGCAATTAACCATAATTGATCTATACTGGCAAGGCAATACCTCACAGTCATATGAATCTACCGTATATAAAATTTTGCATATGACATGCCGTGCCCGACAGCACTCCCTATGTAGGTTTCTTGAAACATGTTTAATAATGCCGACATTTTTTCCAAAAGCTACCATCCACGTTATATTTTTCATAGACCAATACAATAATATATTTAATTAACTTCATTATTATTTTTAATTAAACATAATTACTCTATGCCGGCAAGGTAACACCTCACAGTCATATGAATTGGCCGTATTACAAATTTGCATATTACATGCCGTGCGCGACACCAGTCAATAAATAGGTTTTTTGACACATATTCTATAATGCCGACATTTTTTTAAAAAGCTACCACCCACGTAATATTTTTCATGGCCCAATGCAATAATATATTTAATTAACTTCATTATTCTTTTTAATTAAACATAATTGACCTATGCCGGCAAGGCAACAAGTCATATTAATTTGCCGTATGAATAATTTAGCGAGTGACATGCCTTTCGCGATATCACTCCATATACAGATGGTTTTGTCATATATTCTATAATGCCGAAATTTTTTCCAAATGCTACCAACCACTTTATCTTTATTGTGTACTAATGTAATAACACACCCAGAAAACTTCATTATTCTTTGTAATTTAACATAATTGATTTATACCGGCAAGGCAACACCTCACAGTCATATGAATCTACCGTATATAAAATTTTGCATATGACATTCCTTGCGCGACACCACTTCCTATAGGGTTTTTGACACATATTTTATAATGCCGACATTTTTTCCAAAAGCTACCATCCACATTTTATTTTTCATGGACCAATACAATAATACATTGAAATAACTTCATTATTCTTTTTAATTAAACATAATTGATCTATGCCGGCAAGGCAACACCTCACAGTCATATGAATTTGCCGTATGTTGAATTAAGCGTATGACATGCCTTGCGCGATACCAATCAATATATAGTTTTTTTGACACATATTCTATAATGCCGACATTTTTTTCAAAAGCTACCATCCACATTATTTTTTTTATGGACCAATACAATAATATATTAAATTAACTTTACTATTCTTTTTAATTAAACATAATTGACCTATGCCGGCAAGGCAACACATCACACTCGTTTAATTTTACCGTTTATACAATTTTTCATAAGACATGCTGTGCGCGACACCACTCAATAAATAGGTTTTTTGATACATATCCTATAATGCCGACATTTTTCCCAAAAGCTGCAATCCGCATTATCTTCTTCAAGGAACAATACAATAATATATTAAGTTAACTTCATTATTCTTTTTAATTAAACATAATTGACCTATGCCGGCAAGGCAACACCTCATGGTCATATTAATTTGCCGTATGTGTAATTTAGCGTGTGACATGCCTTGGGCGATACCAATCCATATACAGATTTTTTGTCACATATTCTATAATGCCGAAATTTTTTCCAATTGCTACCAACCACCTTATCTTTGATGTGTGCTAATATAATAAATCACTCAAATAACTTCATTATTCCTTGTAATTTGACATAATTGATTTATACCAGCAAGGCAACACCTCACAGTCAAATGAATCTACCGAATATAAAAATATGCATTTGACATGCCTTACGCGACACCACTCCCTATATAGGTTTTATGACACATATTTTATAATGCCGACATTTTTTCCAAAAGCTATCATCCACATTTTATTTTTCATGGACCAATACAATAATATAATGAATTAACTTCATTATTCTTTTTAATTAAACATAATTGATCTATGCCGGCAAGGCAACACCTCACAGTCATATAAATTGGACGTATGTACAATTTTGCATATTACATGGCGTGCGCGACACCACTCAATAAATAGTTTATTTGACACATATTCTATAATGCCGACATTTTTTTCAAAAGCTAAAATCCACATTATCTTTTTCATGGTCAAATACAATAATATATTCAATAAACTTGATTATTCTTTTTAATTAAACGTAATTGATCTATGCCGGCATGGCAACACCTCACAGTCATATTAATTGCCAAATGTAAAATTTAGCGTATGACATGCTTTGCTCGATACTAATCAATATATAGAATTCTTGACACATATTTTATAATGCCGACATTTTTTCCAAAAGCTACCATCAACATTATATTTTTTTATGGACTTATTTAACAATACATTCGAATAACTTCATTATTTTTTGCAATTAACCGTAATTGATCCATACCGACAAGGCAACACCTCACACTCATATAAATTTATCGTATATAAAATTTTGCATATAACATGCTATGCGCGACACAACTCAATAAATATGTTTTTGATACATTTTCTATAATGCCAATCCGCATTATATTTTTCATGGACCAATACAATAATATATTGAATTAACTTCATTTTTCTCTTTAATTAAACATAATTGATCTTTGCCATCAAGGCAACACCTCATATTCATATGAATCTACCGTATATAAAATTTTGCATATGACATGCCTTGCTTGTTTTGACACATATTTTATCATGACCACATTTTTTCCATAAGCTACCATCCACATTATATTTTTCATGGACCAATACAATAATATATTAAATTAACTTCATTATTCTTTTAAAATTAACATTATACCTATGCCGGCAAGTCAACACCTCATTGTCATATTACTTGCCGTATGTATAATTTAGCGAATGACATGCCTTGCGCGATACCACTCCATATACAGATGGTTTTGTCATATATTCTATAATGCCGAAATTTTTTCCAAATGCTACCAACCACCTTATCTTTATTGTGTACTAATGTAATAACACGTCACCAAGCGAACACTTGAAGCGAACAGACGTGTTTTTTTTGTGCACTCCGTTTTGTTTTTGATTTAATAAAACAGCGGTGTTTTAATTATTTATATTTTATATATTTATACTATTCTGTTCGCCTTCTCGGATTATTTTTTATTTATCGCGAGTGCATGCTTGTGGTCTGTGCATTTTTGTTATTTAAATATTGTTTCTTTTAAACTTGTGTTCTTGTGCATTTTTGTTTGTGCGCTTGCGCTATTAGCTCTGTGGGTAAGCTTCTTGTTGTTGTTTGTTGTTTAAGTTTAACTGCACATCGCCTCTCTGGTGTTCAAGATTTCGTGGGCAAGCAAGCAATCTATAAATAGACTCTACTCTCGCTTACTCTCTCCTTTATTTTTGACTTGCGCTTTGATCTTTTTCTACTTTCTGCCGCTTGTTGGTGATCCATACGCTATTAATCTAATCTAAATAACTCTCTTTTTACATTTGGCTGCGTTATTACAGTAGAGACCCATAATAATCCAGCATACCTTGTTGGCTGTGTGATATTGTCGTGCATTCTAAATGTGGGGTTACACTGGTTGTGGGGGAGTGGTGGGGGTGGGGGGGTGTGGGGGGGAAGGGAGGGGGGGGTAAAAAAATTGCGACCTGGCTGAAGCCGGACATCTCAGACTCTTCAATTTTTACATCCAAATAAACCACTTATAGATGCGATCGAGCTTCCCGTATCGGAGGAGGAGTACTTATAGCTGTCGAGTCTGCTCTTTCGTCGGAACGCATTGATCTTCCCATCTCAGAGATTGAGTTGGTGGCTGTAAGAGTTGTATTTGGTACTTTTTCTATCTTTATTACATGTTCATATTTACCTCCTCTATCTAATTTGTCTACATATCAAACCCATCTTAATGCTATTAAATCTGTCTCCTCCCTACTTTCTGATAGAGACCTTTTAGTAGTTCATGGGGACTTTAATCTTCCTGTTGTCGAGTGGTCATCGCCATCAGACTCAAACTTTCTGTTGCCTTCATCGTCAAACGAATTAATTGATGGTCTACATGAATTGTCCTTACGGCAGGATGTGCGCAATTCAAGAAACAGATCTCTTGATCTAGTTTTCGTGTTGGATTCGTTCAACAGTGTTGTGCACAGGATCAATCCGCTTACACTTCCTGAAGACCCTTTTTATCCAACTCTGGAAATGGTCATTGATTTACCAGCCCGAGTCCCTATCAAGGAACCGGAATTAGCTGAACGTATGCGTTGTTTCCGAAAGGCTGATTTTCATAAGCTAAATGAACTTATTCTGCAAGTCGACTGGTCCCAACTGTACAATTGTGCAGACATTGATGTTGCCTTGAAACTTTTTTATGACACCTTGTACTCGATTTTTGATGTCTGCGTTCCCCTTGATCACCCAGCGAGGCCTGATAGGCATCCCTGGTTCTCAAATGAACTGATGATGTTAAAAAACGTGAAGTCGAGGTGCTATAAAAAGTTTAAGAAATCGGGAGATCACTCTGATTTCTCCCGCTATGCAGTTGCCCGATCAAATTTTTCCACCCAAAATTCCATCTGCTATAAGAATTACCTTCGTCGTTGTCGCCTTCAATTTTCACATAATCCTAAGCAATTTTTTAACTTTGTCAATTCTAATCGAAAGACATCTACTTTGCCTTCTTCGATTAAGTTTGCAGATGAGAGCGCGAACACTGATCCAGGCATAGCCGATCTGTTCGCAAACTTTTTTCAAACGACCTATTCCTCCTCTAGGTATAATAAAAATCAGCCTTAGCCTTATCAGTTACAGAGGTCAAACTGCATCTTTAATCCCATTATTACCGAAAGTTCGCTTCTTAGCGACCTTAAAACTATCAAGCCGGTTTACTCACCGGGCCCTGATGATGTTCCTGCCTGCGTGCTTAGATACTGTACTGTACTACTGTAGACCTGTTTTAAAACTTTTTGAATTGTCCGTTAACACTTCATCTTTTCCGACCATTTGGAAGGAATCATACATTATCCCTCTCCATAAGAAAGGGAGCAAGTCCGATGTCGAAAACTATAGAGGTATTTCCAAATTATCCGCTATACTTAAAGCTTTTGAGAGAATTATAACACCTCAACTGCAGCATTTATGTAGTTCTATTATTTCACCTTCCCAGCATTGGTTCGTGAAGCGCAGATCTACAACCACTAACCTTCTTGAGTTTACTTCGTTTGTAATTGATGGGTTTAAAAAAAGAAAGCAGACTGACGTCATCTATACTGATTTCAGTAAGGCTTTCGACTATGTCAACCATTCCTTGCTGCTTCATAAATTAAGCCTTCTCGGCTTCCCAGTCAATCTTTTGAACTCGATTTCAGAGTATTTGCGTGACAGAACCTAAAAGGTTCTTTTCAGAAAATCATTTTCTATACGTATTCTGGTGACTTCCGGTGCTCCTCAACGTAGTCATCTTGGCCCGCTACTCTTTACTCTTTTTATCAATGACCTTCCTTCGATACTGTCTTACTCTCGAGTATTAATGTATGCTGATGATGTAAAATTATGCCTTGCATATAAGGATATGGCATCATATTATTTCTTTCAAGCGGACATTGATGGGTTTCAGGCTTGGTGCCTAGCCAACCTGTTAAACTTAAACTGCTCTAAATGTAAGGTAATGATTTTCTATAGAAGCCCTCCTCAATTGGTTTCTTACATCCTTGATAGCATACCGCTCGAGCGTGTTAATAGTACTTCTAATGAAGTTAATGATCTAGGTGTCATCCTTGATCATAAACTTAAACTCGACTCTCATGTTAATACCGTGGTCAATAAGGCCAGAATAGTTATGGGTTTCATTAAGCGATGGTCGAAGGAGTTTGACGATCCGTACACGACAAAAACACTTTATATATCTTTTGTACGACCTATTCTTGAGTATGCCTCATGTATCTGGTCACCCCAATATGCTACCCATCAGGACAGAATTGAATCCGTTCAGAAAAAATTCTTGTTGTTTGCCCTTAGTGGTTTAAATTGGGATCCTCGTGTGCGGTTACCGTCATACTCCAGTAGACTTCTGATGATTAACCTTCCTTCTTTAATTAATCGTAGAACCATGCTGGGTGTAATATTTATTCATAAATTAATTACTGGTGAAATCGACTCTTCTGTGTTGACTAGCCAATTAAATTTCTCTATCCCAACTAGACATTTTTTACCTTTATCGCTTCAATTTTGCTCAACTAACTATGCCTTGCATGAACCGTTCAGGGTTCTCTGTGACGACTATAACAAGCATTACAGAGTATTCTGCTCGGAAGCTTCTCTTGCAAGTAGATAGTCCTATTTTTATTTGTAATTGTATTAGTACACATACTCGTAGTTTGTCTGAAACGCGGACTGCCCTCGCCCTACTTCATCCTGATCCGATCCTACTTGGAGGGTCGTTCTTTCAGGGTGAAAGTTAGGGCGGAGCAGTCCCCCACACATTACATCCAAGCTGGCGTCCCGCAAGGTAGTGTACTAGGGCCACTTCTATTTTCGCTCTTCTCCGCAGACATGCCTACACCAGACGCCCATGCCCTCGGTGTGCCTTCGCGCTCACTTCTAATGGCCTCATATGCCGACGACGTCTGCGCAATGGTCAGCGCCAGGTCCCCAGTTGTTGCTGCAGATGCTGCGCAGGACTATGTGGACCTCCTTAGCAGCTGGGCTCGACGCTGGAAAGTCAAACTAAGCCCTGCCAAAAGCACCACCGTGTGCTTCACAATTAGAAGAGGAGTACCGCCAGCGCTGAGGTTAAACGGACTAACGCTTACCCAAGAAAGTGAAACAAAATACCTGGGCGTCACCCTTGACAAGCGCCTCACTTTCGCCAGCCACATCTAAGGAGCTGTGCAACGCTGTCGAACTAAGCTGACCAAGTTAAATTGGCTCCTCAACCCCCGCGGCAAACTTGTATGTATTTACAAACTGTGGCACCCATCTGGCGATATGCCATACATATCTGGGGCTTGGCTGCTCCATCCAACAGAAAAAGAGTTCAATCTCTCCAAAACTTAACTCTGCGCAGGATGGCAGGAGCCCCATTCTACGTGCGCAACAGCGTTCTACACAGAGACCTGAAGATCCCCTGGGTTGAAGAGCAAATAAGGACCCACTGCGCCCTCTATAACAACCGGCTAGCCACGCACGCCAATAGGCTCGCCAGCAACCTTCAAGGTGCCCATCCCATCAGGAGGTTAAGGAGGAGAACATTTGCCCACATAATACCCACCCAACTCCACCAACAACGCCCACCCATCCGCAGGGCTACGCGGCAATAATACAGACAACATAGATATTAGATACATAAAATAGAATAACGAAACAAGTTTATAAATTGTAAAAACATGGCGAAATTAACAAAAGACATCAATTGGTGCATAAGGCAAAAGAGTCCGTACAAACCAATTACTAAATAAATAAAAAAAATAAAAATTAAAACTCGTAGTTTGTATCGATTTTTTTTTAATATTTTTTTTTCATATTTACTTTGCATTTCGTGTCGTACTTTACACGACTGCGCCCCTCGGTCGGTTGGGCGGGAGGTGGGATGCAGTAAGTTGCATCGGGATTCGCGTTAGAAAAAAAAAAAAAAACAAACAGAAAAAAAAAACACCCAAAAAACTTCAATATTCTTTGTAATTTAACATAATTGATTTAACCGGCAAGGCAACACCTCACAGTCATATGAATCTACCGTATTTAAATTTTGAATGACATGCCTTGCGCGACACCACTCCCTATATAGGTTTTTTGACACATATTTTACAATGCCGACATTTTTTCCAAAAGCTACCATCCACGTTATATTTTTCATGGACCAATACAATAATATTTTGAATTAACTTCATTATTCTTTTTAATTAAACTTAATTGACCTATGGCGGCAAGGCAACACCTCACAGACATATTAATTTGCCTTATGTACAATCTAGCGTATGGCATGCCGTGCGCGACACCACTCAATATATTGGTTTTTTGACACATATTCTATAATGCCGACATTTTTTCCAAAAGCTACAAACCACATTATATATTTCATGGACCAATACAATAATATATTAAATTTACTTCATTATTCTTTTTAATTAAACTTAATTGACCTATGGCGGCAAGGCAACACTTCACTGTCATATTAATTGGAAGTATTTACAATTTTACATATTACATGCCGTGCGCGACACCACTCAATATATAGGTTTTTTGACACATTTTCTATAATGCCGACATTTTTTCCTAAAGCTACAATCCGCATTGTAGTTTTCATGGACCAATACAATAATATATTGAATTAACTTAATTTTTCTTTTTAATTAAACATAATTGATCTATACCGGCTAGGCAAAACCTCAAAGTCACACCACTCCCTATAAAGGTTTTTTGACACATATTCTATAATGCCGACATTTTTTCCAACAGCTACCATCCACATTATATTTTTCATGGACCAATACAATAATATATTGAATTAAGTTCATTATAATTTTTTTTAATTAAACAAAATTGATCTATGCTGGCAAGTCAACATCTCACACCGTATATACAATTTTGCATATAACATGCTATGCGCGACACAACTCAATAAATAGGTTTTTTGACACATATTCTAAAATTCCGAAATTTTTTCCAAATGCTACCATCCACATTATTTTTTTTCATGGACCAATACAATAATATATTAAATTAACTTCATTATATTTTTTTTTAAATCAACATAATTGATCTATGCCGGCAAGTCAACACCTGACAGTCATATGAATTGGCCGTATGTACAATTTTGCATATTACATGCCGTGCGCCACACCACTCAATATATAGGCTTTTTGGCACATATTCTAAAATGACAACATTTTTTCCAAAAGCTACCATCCACATTATATTTGTATGGACCAATACAATAATATATTGAATTAACTTCATTATTCTTTTTAATAAAACATAGTTGATTTATACCGGCAAGTCAACAACTCACAGTCATGTGAACTGGCCGTATGTACAATTTTGCATATTACATGCCGTGCCCGACACCACTCAATATTTAGGTTTTTTGACACATATTCAATAGCATTATATATACATGATGTACAATTTTTCATATTACATGCCGTGCGCGACACCACTCCATATACAGAGTTTTTGTCACATATTCTATGATGCCGAAATTTTTTCCAAATACTACCAATCACCTTATCTTTATTGTGTACTAATGTAATAACACACCCAAATAACTTCATTATTCTTTGTAATTTAACGTAATTGATTAATACCGGCAAGCCAACACCTCACAGTCATATGAACCTACCGTATATAAAATTTTGCATATGACATGCCTTGCGCGATACCACTCCCTATATAGGTTTTTTTGACACATATCCTATAATACCGACATTTATTCCAAAAGCTACCATCCACATCATCTCTTTCATGGAACAATACAATAATATATTGAATTAACTTCATTATTCTTTTTAATTAATCATAATTGATCAATGCCGGCAAGGCAACACCTCACAGTCATGTGAATTGGCCGGATGTACAATTTTTCATATTACATGCCGTGCGCGACACCACTCCATATACAGAGTTTTTGTCACATATTCTATGATGCCGAAATTTTTTCCAAATACTACCAACCACCTGATCTTTATTGTGTACTAATGTAATAACACACCCAAATAAGTTCATTAATCTTTGTAATTATCGGTAATTGATTACCGTTGGCAAGCCAACACCTCACAGTCATATGAACCTGCCGTATATAAAATTTTAGATATGACATGCCTTGCGCGACACCACTCCCTATATAGGTTTTTTTTTACACATTTCCTATAATGCCGACATTTTTTCCAAAAGCGACCATCCACATTATATTTTTCATGGACCAATACAATAATGTATTGAATTAACATCATTATTTTTTTTAATTAAACTTAATTGACCTATGCCGGCAAGGCAACAGCTCACAGTCATATGAATTGGCCGTATGTACAATTTTCTATATAACATGCTTGGCGCGACACCACTCAATACATTGGTTTTTTGAAACATATTCTATAATTCCGAAATTTTTTCCAAAAGCTATCATCCACATTATCTTTTTCATGGACCAATACAATAATATATTAAATTAACTTCATTATTCTTTTTAATTAAACAGATTTGATTTATACCGGCAAGGCAACACCTCACACTCATATAAATTTACCGTATATTCAATTTTGCATATAACATACTTTGCGCGACACCACTCAGTATACAGGTTTTTTGACACATATTCTATAATTCCAACATTTTTTCCAAAAAGCTACCATCATCATTATCTTTTTCATGGACCAATACCATAATACATTGAATAAAGTTCATTATTCTTTTTAATTAAACATAATTGACCTGAGCCGGCAAGGCAACACCTCACAGTCATATTTATTTGCCATATGTCAAAATTAGCGTATGACATGCTTTGCGCGACACCACTCCATATACAGATGTTTTTGTCATATATTCTATAATGCCGACATTTTTTCAAATTGCTAACAACCACCTTGTCTTTATTATGTACTAATGTTATAACACACACAAATAACTTCATTATTCTTTGTAATTTACCACAATTGATTTATACCGGCAAGGCAACACCTCACAGTCATATGAATTTACCGTAAATAAAATTTTGCATATGACATGCCTTGCCCGACACCACTCCCTATGTAGGTTTTTTGAAACATATTTTATAATGCCGACATTTTTTTCAAAAGCTACCATCCACATTATATTTTTCATGGACCAATACAATAAAATATTAAATTAACTTCATTATTATTTTTAATTAAACATAATTAATTTATGCCGGCAGGGCAACACCTCACAGTCATATGAATTGGCCGCTTGTACAATTTTGCATATTACATGCCGTGCGCGACACCACTTCCTATATATAAGCTTTTTGACACATATCCTATAATGCCGACATTTATTCCAAAAGCTACCATCCACATTATCTCTTTCATGGAACAATACAATAATATATTGAATTAACTTCATTATTCTTTTTAATTAATCATAATTGATCTATGCCGACAGGGCAACACCTCACACTCATATAAATTTACCGTATATACAATTTGGCATATAAAATGCCTTGCGCGACGCCACTCAATAAATAGGTTTTTTGACACATATTCTATAATGCCGACATTTTTTCCAAAAGCTACCATCCACATTATCTTTTTTATGAATCAATACAATAATATATTGAATTAACTTCATTGTTTCTTTTAATTAAACATAATTGACCTATGCTGGCAAGGTAACACATCACATTCATATTAATTTGCGGTATGTAAAATTTTTTCTGATTGCCACCAACCAACTTATCTTTTTTACGTACTAATTTAACAATACATTCGAATAACTTCATTATTCTTTGCAATTAACCATAATTGATCTATACCGGCAAGGCAACATCTGACAGTCATATAAATTTGCCGTATATACAATTTTGCATATAACATGCTTTGCGCGACACCACTCAATACATAGGTTTTTTGAAACATATTCTATAATTCCGAAATTTTTTCCAAAAGCTATCATCCACATTATCTTTTTCATGGACCGGTACAATAATATATTAAATTAACTTCATTATTCTTTTTAATTAAACAGATTTGATTTATACCGGCAAGGCAACAACTCACACTCATATAAATTTTCCGTATATTCAATTTTGCATATAACATGCTTTGCGCGACACCACTCAGTTTATAGGGTTTTTGACACATATTCTATAATTCCAACATTTTTTCCAAAAGCTACCGTCCACATTATCTTTTTCATGGACCAATACCATAATACATTGAATTAACTTCATTATTCTTTTTAATTAAACATAATTGACCTATGCCGGCAAGGTAACACCTCACAGTCATATTTATTTGCCATATGTAAAATTGAGCGTATGACATGCTTTGCGCGACACCACTCCATATACAGATGTTTTTGTCAAATATTCTATAATGCCGACATTTTTTCCAATTGCTAACAACCACCTTATCTTTATTATATACTAATGTAATAACACACCCAAATAACTTCATTATTCTTTGTAATTTACCATAATTGATTTTTACCGGCAAGGCAACACCTCACAGTCATATGAATGTAGGTTTTTTGAAACATATTTTATAATGCCGACATTTTTTTCAAAAGCTACCATCCACATTATATTTTTCATGGACCAATACAATAATATATTGAATTAACTTCATTATTCTTTTTAATTAAACATAATTGATATATGCCGGCAAGGTAACACCTCACAGTCATATTAATTGGCCGTTTGTACAATTTTGCATATTACATGCCGTGCGCGACACCACTCCATATACAGATGTTTTTGTCTAATATTCTATAATGCCGACATTTTTTCCAATTGCTAACAACCACCTTATCTTTATTATATACTAATGTAATAACACACCCAAATAACTTCATTATTCTTTGTAATTTACCATAATTGATTTTTACCGGCAAGGCAACACCTCACAGTCATATGAATGTAGGCTTTTTGACACATATCCTATAATGCCGACATTTTTTCCAAAAGCTACCATCCACATTATATTTTTCATGGACCAATACAATAATATATTGAATTAACTTCATTATTCTTTTTAATTAAACTTAATTGACCTATGGCGGCAAGGCAACACCTCACAGACATATTAATTTGACATATGTACAATTAAGCGTATGGCATGCCGTGCGCGACACCACTCAATATATTGGTTTTTTGACACATATTCTATAATGCCGACATTTTATCCAATTGCTACCAACCACCTTATCTTTTTTATGTACTTATGTAATAACACATCCAAATAACTTCATTATTCTTTGAAATTTACCATAATTGTTTTATACCGGCAAGGCAACACCTCACAGTCATATGAATCTATCGTATATAAAATTTCGCATATGACATGCCTTGCGCGACACCACTCCCTATACAGGATTTTTGACACATATTTAATAATGGCATCTACATTACATTTTTCGTGGACCAATACAATAATATAGTTAATTAACTTCATTATTCTTTTTAATTAATCATAATTTGTCTACGCCGGCAAGGCAACACCTCACAGTCATGTGAATTGGCCGTTTGTACAATTTATCATAATACATGCCGTGCGCGACACCACTCCATATACAGATTTTTTCTCACATATTCTATAATGCCGAAATTTTTTCCAAATGCTACCAACCACCTTATCTTTATTGTTTACTAATGTAATAACACACCCAAATAACTTCATTATTCTTTGTAATTTAACATAATTGATTTATACCGGCAAGGCAACACCTCACAGTCAAATGAATCTAAAGTATATAAAATTTTCCATATGACATGCCTTGCGCGACACCACTTCCCATACAGGTTTTTTGACACTTATTTTATATTGCCGACCTTTTTTCCAAAAGCTACCATCCACATTATATTTTTCATGGACCAATACAATAATGTATTGAAATAACTTGATTTTTTTTTTTAAATTAAACTAAATTGACCTATGCCGGCAAGGCAACACCTCACAGTCATATGAATTGGCCGTATGTACAATTTTCTATATAACATGCCGTGCGCGACACCACTACCAATATAGGTTTTTTGAGACATATTCTATAATGCCGACATTTTTTCTGATTGCTACCAACTCATCTTTTTTATGTACTAATATAACAATACATTCGAATAACTTCATTATTCTTTGCAATTAACCATAATTGATCTATACCGGCAAGGCAACACCTGACAGTCATATAAATTTACCGTATATTCAATTTTGCATATAACATGCTTTGCGCGACTCCACTCAATATATAGGTTTTTTGACACATATTCTATAATGCCGATATTTTTTCCAATTGCTACCAACCAACTTATCTTTTTTATGTGCTAATTTACAATACATTCGAATAACTTCATTTTCTTTTGCAATTATACCGACAAGACAACACCTCACTCGCATATAAATTTTCCGTATAAACAATATTGCATATAACATGCTTTGCGCGACACCACTCAATTTATAGGTTTTTTGACACATATTCTATAATTGCGACATTTTCTTCAAATGCTACCAACCACATTATTTTTTCCACGAACCAATACAATAATATATAGAATTAACTTCATTATTATTTTTAATTAAACATAATTGAACTATGCCGGCAAGGCAACACCTCACAGTCATGTGAATTGGCCGTATGTACAATTTTGCATATTACATTCCGTGCGCGACACCACTCCCTAAATAGGTTTTTTGACACATATTTTATAATTCCGACATTTTTTCCAAAAGCTACCATCCACATTATATATGTGTGGACCAATACTATAATATATTGAAGTAACTTCATTATTCTTTTTAATTAAAATTAATTGACCTATGCCGGCAAGGCAACACCTCACAGTCATATATTGAATTAACTTCATTATTCTTTTTAATTAATCATAATTGATCTATGCCGGCAAGGCAACACCTCACAGTCATATGAATTGGCCGTTTGTACAATTTTGCATATTACATGCCGTGCGCGACACCATGTGTCTTGTAATGGTCGCAGTTTTCCTATTTGTAGCATGTACTGTGGTGAAGCTACTCTAGCAATACATATCGGGTAGCAACGGGGACGGCGGTTGGCAGCCAATCTTCACAAAAAAATTCGGGAAGTATTCACCGAGGCTCCTCGTGGTTGAGTTAGCATGGCAGGGCGGGATCGTCTTGCTCCCTAGCTCTTTCGGATGGGGGGGTTCTTTTTGCCATGTCTCGACCTGCATACACAATTTTATTTTAGGATCCCTACAGAATCTAAAATGAAGACCGATACTCCGCAGAAACAAAATCTCAAACAGGCATAACTTAACGAGCACTATCAGTGTCAATACAATGGTGATAGCTTTCATTAGGGCATGTATATTCCGTAGTGGCAAAGTCTTGGATGTAAGCTGACTCTTGCGTTCGAAACCCTCCCAGCCATGATTTTCAGCGCTTAAGGTTTTGAAGATCCCAAAAAAAAACATTCTTCTACGACATTATATCACCATGTCACCAGGAAAGAAAACTTAGCAATTCATATTCAAAATCCGTAATTAATATTTATTATAAGCAAAAGCATTATTCAATGAAATTTAATCCTTCCGTTAGATAATCTGCATATTAGTACAAGTGGCATTAATGATTCAACAATAATTCAGTAACTAAAACTAGTCAGTTGATATTTTTACAATGGCTCAAAAATTCTTAAAAAATAATTCATTTTATAAACTACTCAGTTAATATTTTTTTTTCTTATTAAGCAAAAAAAAAAAAAAAGTCTCAAAATTTCGCTAAAGTGCATTTAATAATTATAGAGCTAGGCAATGAAAAAAAAATGACATTAGTAAATTGAATTAAAAATCGGCAAAAGCAAAAAAAAAATTTATTATAATAGAGTCAATATAATTGTAGTTGATGGTTAATTGTATGGTCGGAAAAAATATGGGCAACAGAAGGTTAAGCTCGAAGCGCATGGGCAAATCGGAGCCCAGCGCAACCAGCTGATCAGTGAATACGATTATACATATTTGTGTACATATATTTGATTCTGTTAAAAATCTTTTCTTTTATGTTGCTTCTGTTTCAGCTTATATTTGAGCGGGGTGTAGGTAGAATCAAAGATTATAAGCATTCACCAGACTGACACGGTCATAAGCATATTGTTCGGAGCTAAAGCGTAATGTGAAACAGAAAGTCGTTAAAGGCTCAGCAGGTGCGCATGTCAGCTTGGCTGTGCTTATCTGTGCCAAAATAAGACAATATAATCAAAACAAAAGGTACAGACTTACATGTATTCCTCGATGAAAGGCCTTCCAGCGGAGAGTTTGCAGCAAATTTTATTTTATTTTCTTTCATTTGTTTTCTTTTGTCTTCTGTGGGGCTTTAAATTGTTTTGATTATTTATTATGGCACAGGAGGGTTTTAAATTGTGAGTACTTAGAAGATACTCTCCAAAACTAAGTGGGAAAAATTCAAAAAAAAAAAAAAAAAATCTGAAATGACTTTGGACTCTACCCCAACAAGAA
>JAWNOU010000204.1:0-69437 GCA_035045725.1 Drosophila ezoana
TTAACTTTTTAGTTCTTTGATTTTGCACCTCTATTTCTTTTCACTTTAATTTTGTACTTTGTACATTTAATTTAGTTTATAGTTTGTGCTTAATTATTATTGTTTAGTTGTTTTTTTTTTTTTGTGTGTGTGTCTTATTGAAAAGACCCAGTAATAACGTATTGCAGGGATCGAAAGATATGCAAAGCCAGTCGTTATTAACTGTTGTAGCTTTATTGCCCGAAGGGTCAATGTTAATAAACTACGAGTGGCCCGAAGGTTCTTATGCGGATACGTATTCGAGAAATCGTGTGCTACACACCGACAACAATTTCGGTCACGAATGTGCTCTAGATCTAGGAATTAATTATCCTTTAACGATCTTTACTTTTTCCCGACGAATCCTACCGGCTGCTCAAATTAAGTTTTACACGAATAGTTACTTTAAAAAAAATATATTTCAATTCTTTATTTTCACTAACGGCTACTTCTTATAACG
The DNA here is from genome assembly GCA_035045725.1 of Drosophila ezoana. Lineage (NCBI taxonomy): Eukaryota > Metazoa > Arthropoda > Insecta > Diptera > Drosophilidae > Drosophila > Drosophila ezoana. The sequence continues at coordinate 479 of JAWNOU010000204.1, forward strand.
AATACATTCAGATTTGCCTCCCGAATATGAACTAATTTATCTGTCTGTTGCCGTCGCTTAGCAAACTTCGCTTTGAGAGAGCATGAGTCAAATTTGAGTGAAGTGGCGTGATATTTAGGGTGAATTGTTTATGTCTACCAAAGGGGGACAGTTTGAGTTAGTTAGTACCAGGCTTTTTGTTTACAATATTAGACATGTTCATGCTTATACTTATACTTATGCTTGTGTGCTAAGTAATGTTAAAGGGTGGGTGCGACTATGGATATGTCACTATATATATGAGCAGCGATCAAAATCAGTGGTGTGGGAATTTCCTGTCGCTTTAAGTTATTTAGGCATAGGCATTAAAAAGTAAAAAGGAAAACTTGGGATCTATTGACCGTTCATCTTGGAAACGTTAAGTAATTATTTGAATTTATATGACAATGGCTTCTAAGCAAGCGGGAGGGTACACCAACTATAATACAGACTCAGCTTCTCCGTTACTCTCTACAGGTTACGCTATACGCTTAGTGCATAAGAATGGTGCTGCGCAAGTATTAAGCGTATCACCCGCTTGACGCCGTTTTCCGAGGCATTGCCAGATGTTGTTCTTCACAAGACCGAGGCTGATATGTACAATAGCAATAAAATTAGTCCTACTGGCTTGCTAAATTCGACACGTGCTCTTGGTGTTACCCTTGTCTGGTTCGATCTCCACTTCTGGTAGCGCCGACTAGCACGTCTAAGTATTCTCGCTGCTCTTTGTCAGCAAGCTACTGACGTGTGGAACTGCTCTGGCCAACAGAGCAAGCACAAAACTGTGGAAGACTTTATTAGAGAGATTTCTCAGTTGAGAGTGATTGACGTGTTTAACTTGTGCTCCAAGATTTTTATATACTTTTGCGCTTTAAACCTGCTGTTGATTTCTAAATTTTGCATTTAGTGTGCTTTATTTAAAAAGCTTTAATAAATTGTGCAAAGTGTTATCTGTTGTGCAGCGTAAGTCTGTTAATTATTGCATTTAATAAACGCGGAGTCAGTTACGTATTTTTTAATTGCTTGTTTTGATTCTTTTCCTTTGGTGCTCCCCTGTGCATACACTTGCTTGTACGTGTGTTCGCTGCTGCATATTTCAGCTTGTGCATCGCTCTATTAAAAATTTTTGCTGTTGCTCTTCCCTCCAAACAATTTGTTTGTGTACGAATAGTTTTTTTTGAGCGTTTACTTGCAATATTTTTGTGAACCGTTTTCGTTTTGATCTGCGCTCTCGCAACTTGCATACGCTTTTAATAAATTTGTCGTGCTGTAAGAAACCTTGCACGTTCAAGCAGGCTGATGATTCTGCACTGCCGTTATTTGTTAATTGCTGGCTGTGTGAAAATTTGATGCATGCTAAATGTGCAGGTCTCACTGGGCGTGATTGCGACAAAATCGATGCAATGGCCAAGAAGGGCTGCGGCGGCTTGCGTTGGTCGTGCCTAGAATGCATCGACAAGCAAATTGATTTCTTCTGAATGTATAATTCTGTGAGAAATCAATTCTTAACGTGGCTAAGCAGCTCTCGAGTAGTTTTGCTTGGCAAATTAAAGTTCGAGTCTCTAACCAATCGCCGGTTGGAGCCTCAATTTTTGGAGTTGCCCACTCCGTCTGTCCAGACACCTACGCCTCTTTTGTCCCTGCCTAGCAACTTGCCTTCCCCGAGCGTCTGCTCAATTACTCCTGTTTCATCCCCTGTATTAGTCCCAGTACAGCTCGTACCTCTTCCTGTCCCAGTTAGCCATACTGCCTCAGCCCCGTCAGCTCCTGGTCGCAAAGGTAGACCAGCGCGCAGTTTAGCCTAGATTGGTAAAAACAATCATGGTGCCTCTTTAGCCCCACCTGTATTACCTGCTGATGGGGCTCAGCTCCTATTTTAACTATTGTCGCCCGTCGTAGGCAAGTTTTTGTGTCTCGACTGTCGTCTGACACCACTCCTGAGTCTTTGGCAGCCTATATTGCTAGCAAATCTTCTGCTAGTGTGTCAGTTAGTAAATTTAATTTCTCCACTCGTGAAATTTAATCTTTCAAAATAAATGTTTCTCATGATATGTTCAAAAACTAATTTCGTCTCTTGACAAGTCTCCATTTATTATCAAGAGAGAGTTCTCAGTTGAGAGTGATTGACGTGTTTTACTTGTGCTCCAAGATTTTTATATATTTTTGCGCTTAAATCCTGCTTTTTATTTCTAAATTTTGCATTTTTGGTGCATTATTTAAAAAGCTTTCTTAAATTGTGCAAAGTGTTATCTGTTGTGCAGCGTAAGTCTGTTAATTATTGCATTTATAAAACGCGGCGTCAGTTCCGTGTTGTTGTTATTGCCTGTTTTTGATTCTTTTGCTTTGGTGCTCCCCCGTGCATACACTTGTTTGTGCGTGTGTTCGCTGCTGCATATTTCTGCTTGTGCATCGCGCTCTCGCAAATTTTTGCTATTGCTTTTCGCTCAAAACAATTTGTTTGTGTACGATAATTGTTTTTTGAGTGTTTACTTGCTCTATTTTTGTGCACCGTTTTCGTTTTGCTCTGCGCTCTCACAACTTGCATACTCTTGTAGCAATTATGTCGTGCTGTAAGAAACCTTGCACGTTCAAGCAGGCTGATGATTCTGCACAGCCGCAATTTGTTAATTGCTGGCTGTGTGAGAATATGATGCATGCTAAATGTGCAGGTCTCACTTGGCGTGATTGCGACAAGATCGCTGTAGTTGCCAAGAAGGGCTGCGGTGGCTTGCGTTGGTCGTGCCCAGCTTGCATCGAAAAGCAAATTGATTTCTCCAGGATGTATAATTCTGTGAGAAATCAATTTTTAAAATTGAATAACGTGGCTAAGCAGCTGTCGAGTAATTTTGACTCTTGAGTTGCTTGCCAATTATAAATTCGAGTCTCCAACCAATCGCCGGATGGAGCCTCAACTTTTGCAATTGCCCTCTACGTCTGTTCAGACTCCTACGCCTTTCTTGTCCCTACCTAGCAACTTGGATTTATCTCCAATGTTGTCTTTATCGCCTTCTCCAAGCGATTGCCCAATTACCCCCATTTCATCCCCTATAGTAGTTCCAGTAGAGCCCGTACCTGATGTACTGTCCCAGTTATCCAAACTGCCTCAGCCCCGTCAGCTCCTGGCCGCAAAGGTAGACCTACGCGTAATCTTCCAGATTGTTAAACACAATCATGGTGCCCCTTTAGCTCCTCCAACCCCTGTATTACCTGCAGCCCCATCAGTACATACTTTAACGGTTGTTGCCCCTCGTAGGCAAGTTTTTGTGCCTCGACTTTCATCGGACACCACTTCTGAGTCATTGGCAGCCTATATTGCTAGCAAATCTTCTGCTAGCGTGTCAATAACCAAATTTAATTTCTCCACCCTTCGTGAAATATCATCATTCAAAATAAATGTTTCACATGATATGTTCCCAATCATTTGTGATCCCAAATTTTGGCCTTCACACATGATTGTTCACGAGTTCAAGCCAAAAAAGCGTAACCAGCCAGTCACCCTTCCAGTCCCTTCAATACAGGGTACCATTTCTGCCCCAAAAAACTAACTTCATCTTCTGACCAAATCTGTATTCATTATCAGAATGTCAGAGGTCTTATTTCAAAGTTTAAAAATCTTTTCATGGCCAGTACTTCCTTCGACTCGGATATAATAGCTTTTTCAGAAACATGGTTAAATTCCACCATATCCGATTTTTAGGTATTTTCGAATAGTTTTATTTTGCATAGAAATGATCGGCCGACTCGAGGTGGTGGGGTGTTAATTGCCGTTAACGCCACTCTCCAGTCAGAACTTTTTTGTTTTAGTACGCCTACTGACGCTGAGATTGTCTCAGTTTAGGTGTCTTTTCCTACACGGAATATCTATATTACATGGTCTTATGTCCCTCCTTCTTCTGATATTCAAGTTTATATGAAACATATTAATTGTATTAAAGAAGTTTCTTCACACGTGCGTGATAATGACCTATTTATGGTGTTGGGTGATTTTAATTTGCCGAACATCTCTTGGTCATTATTCACTGCCGAAAATTATCTAGTGCCCTCAGCACAGCATGATTTTATAGACTGCATGCTTGATCTTTCGTTGTTTCAAATCAATTCAATTTCTAATCATTTGAATAGAACACTTGACCTTGTGTTTGTTAACGACTACCTTATTTCTAATGTGTCTAGGTCCCCTCCTTTATCTCTTCCTGAGGATGTGTATCATCCTACTTTAAAGATTACAATGTTCAATTGTAATCGTCTCTTTTCGTGCTCATCAGCCAATAAGCCCCGCCGCTGCTTTCGCAAAGGAAATTATTCATTACTGAATCAGCTTATTTATGCAACCGATTGGTCTTTCTTATATGACTCGGTTGATATGAATACTGCTATTACTTTTTTTTATAGCAGCCTAAACTCCCTCTTAGATATGAGTATTCCCAAGCCAATTCCTTCGACTACTTCTTCAAAACCACCCTGGTTTACTCCCAGACTGTCACATCTTAAAAACTTAAAATCTAAATATTTTAAAAAGTTTAAAAAGTCTGGTTCGTGTACAGACTTGGCTAAATATTCCATAGCCAAGTCGAACTTCTTTCTTCTGAATTCTCAATGCTGTGAGAATTATCTAACTCGTTGTAAAAGGCAATTTGCCCAAAATCCGAGACATTTTTACAATTTTGTAAACTTGAAGCGTAAATCTTCAAGTTTGCCAACTTCTTTTTCTTTCGGGATGGATAAAGCTAGTAATGACTCTGATTCTGCTAACGTCTTTGCTAACTTTTTCCAATCAACTTACTCCTCAGTCTGTCCTAATAATAATTCTTACCCTTATACTATTTCTTCCTCTAGTTCTATACCTCCTCCTATTATTTCACACTCCTCTCTCCTTTTAGCTATAAACTCTTTAAAATCTTCTTACTCTCCTGGGCCTGACAATATTCCTAATTGTCTACTCAAGGAGTGTAGTTCTTCCCTTCTTTATCCATTGCAAAAGCTTTTTTATCTATCTCTTGAATCTTCTGTCTTTCCATCTCTTTGGAAAGAATCTTATATCATTCCTCTCCACAAGAAAGGTGGAAAGTCTGATATACAAAATTACAGGGGCAATGCAAAACTGTCCGCCATTCCTAAATTATTTGAAAAAATAATCACTTCGAATTTGCAGCATTTCTGCAAATCAGTTGTAACCCCTGTTCAACATAGATTCGTAAAGAATCGGTCAACTACGACCAATCTGCTTGAGTTTACTTCCTTGGTAAACGATGCTTTTCTTTCGAAAATGCAAACTGATGTCATTTATACTGACTTCAGTAAGGCGTTTGACTCTGTGCACCATGACATTTTACTTTTTAAACTTGACCGAATAGGTTTCCCTCCGTCTCTTTTGCTATGGATTAATTCTTATTTAAAAGGTAGGACCCAAAGAGTAATGCTGAGGCTGACTACCTCTAAACAGGTTCACGTTACTTCTGGTGTTCCTCAAGGTAGTCATCTTGGTCTTTACTCTTTACTCTTTTTATAAATGATCTCCCCTCGGTTATATCACATGCACGGGTCCTTATGTATGCAGATGATGTGAAACGTATTCTATCATACACTAATCCCCTACATCATTCTCGTCTACATGACGATTTGAACGCTATGCAACTTTGGTGTTCGGCCAATCAATTGCATCTAAATTGTTCAAAGTGTATGTTTATGACATTTAATCGCACTACACCTTATCTTGTCAGCTATACAATCGACAATACTCCATTGCAACGTATACTAACAGTTAAGGATCTAGGCGTTCTTTTTGATTCTAAGCTCAGCTTCAATCTGCATATTGATACCATCGTTAATGAGGCAAACGTTGAACTTGGATTCATTAAACGATGGTCTAAAGAGTTTAACGATCCTTTTATAACGAAACTTTTGTACATCTCTCTTGTTCGCCCTATCCTTGAATACTGCTCTTGCATCTGGTCTCCGCAGTATAACAATAGCCAGGATCGTATTGAATCTGTTTAGAAGCAATTTCTGCTTTTTGCCTTACGAGGTTTAAATTGGGACCCTAATCTTCGGTTGCCATCCTACTCCAGCAGGCTACTTCTTCTTAATCTATTGTCGTAAACTATCGTAGGACAATTTTTAATTGTTTGCGATATAGATTCTCCTTTTCTGTTAGGGCGTCTTCAATTCTCTGTTCCGTCCAGACCAACCAGATATTATCGCCCCTTATTTCTATCTACGTGCACAACAGTTGTAAAAATTACAATAGTTTGCATCACGTTTTCTCTACCGAACTCTCTCTACCCCTAATAAAATCGTTGCTTTCAGGATAACGTCGGGAAGTCACTGACCATTCCCAGCTATGAGCAGGGGCACAGCTTGCCGGACAGGTTATAAATTTTCCCCCACCGGGTCGGTGATTTCCCATTACTATCTCTCTTTCCTATCCTATCTACATAACAGTCTATATATCTTGTTGAATTCTTTTACTTTTTTAATAACTTCTCTCTATCTTTTTCCAATTTATTGTATTTTTATACCCTGAACCCATTGAAAATGGGTAAAAAGGGTATATTGTATTTGTGCAAAGTGCAAATGTAGGCAAAAGGAATCATCTCCGACCCCATAAAGTATATATATTCTTGATCAGCATCAATAGCCGAGTCGATCTAGCCATGTCCGTCTGTCTGTCCGTCCGTATGTATGAACGCAAGGATCTCAGAACCTATAAGAGCTAGAGACTTGAAATTTTAGCTGTAGGTCCTCCTGGTGCCCGCGCAATTCGAGTTTGTTTCCGATAAACGATAACTTGCCCCTTTTCCAAGTAATCGATAAAAATGTATATCGAAATCCTGTTTTTTAAGCAATTTTGGTAAATAATAAGAGCTAGAGTCACCAAACTTGACATGTAGCTTCTATAATAGTATATATATATCAAGTATCTTTCATTTGATACCTATCGCCACCTCCCCGCTACTCTATATCTATTAGAGCGATCTGCATTTGGTGTTGGAATAAGAGGGTTCAGGGTATCCCCTAGTCGGAGATATAGAATTGCCTAAGCAATCTGTTAAGAAAGCTTCAAAGCCCAACGTATACAAAGTCATCAACAATGGCGAACTACGTAAGGTAGTTACCTTGCAAGTAAAATAATGCTATTTTTCTTTATACATGGAAAACAAATTACTGCAAGATATGATGTTAGCGGCTTGTATACTAATGGATTTCTTGACATAGGTTAGTTCTTCCAAAGGCTTGAAATGCAAGCCGGTATTTATCAAATCAGCCAACTCAAAGTGGCACCGTGGGAAAATTACTTTGAATATGTTTCAATTGATAATTTCAGGCAAATGGCAATAAAATATTGAAAACATTAAGAGTAGCGCTACTCAACCCGGTGACCCTAATAGAAAAAGAAGCTATATTGTCTGCATTTCATGATGATCCAGTACAAGGAGGTCACACAGGCTTTACAAACACTTTGGCCAAGGTCAAAAGACGTTATTTTTGCAAAGGCTAGACACGATCGGTCCACTACCAAAGTCAGAGCAAGGCAATGAATATGCACTTACAATGATATGTGCCAGTTCCAAACAAAAGCGCTAATACTGTCGCTTAAGCTATACTTGAATCTTTTATTCTGAAGTACGGTTCAATGAAGACGTTTATTACGGACCCTACAAGAACACCCTATATTTAATATAAAGTATGCGGCATTTGTTGCATACAATAACATACAATTATACATTACACAAACCCAGAGCCACTTTATGTATTGGCTCCGGCTCATATAACGCAGCTCGATTCACTAGCCCTCTAGCTGACCGTTTATGCTTACGCTGCATATCCCACGCTAAGTCTGAGCTCATTTTATGAGCAACATATGTACCCTCACTAACACAGGCATATAAGCTATACGCTCTCCCTCTCTCTTTGTAGATGTTAACCGATAACAGCATAAATATATACATGTACCCATAGACTAAGCATGAATCTTTAAATTGAAATAAAGTCATTGTAAATAACCATGCAAAAGGTCACTGACGGGCAACTGTTCTATAAAATGTACATATATTACAATGTAGTTTTTGTTGATCAATGTACACATTATTGTGTGACAACTTTATGACGTATTTTATACTTTTGGAGACCTAATCGTAAAAAAGAAAATCTCATTACCGAAGGGCTACAAATTTCTTCATTGACAATGGAAGAGAATAATTGTCTGATGACATGCGAGATTATTGGGTAAAAGGCATAAGCTACCAACATTTTTGGTAGCAAGAGGTGTTGTTGTTGATTAATTCAATATGAAGAGGTAAGAGGTTCTAGTCGGAAACTCCCGACTAGGGGATACCTTCTAGAATAGTAAATATAACTGCTTTTGGTGTTGGAAGAAGAGGTTTCAGGGAATCCCCTAGTCGAGAGTTCGCGACTAAAGCCTCTTACTTGTTTTAAAGCTATCTTTATGAAACCTTGTAGAAGTCCCTCTCTCTGTTGCACGCAGTTCATATGTCAGAACCAGCTGCATCGGACCACTATATCATATAGCTGCCATAGGAACGATCGGTCGAAAATTAAACTGTTGTATGGAAAACTTTTTGGGTTCAAGATATTTTGATTAAACACGGCGTTTAGAGATTTCACTGTGCTCCCTTCATTTTTGCAAAATCCTTTTTACATCGGACTACTATATCATATAGCTGCCTTAGGAACGAACGGTGTTGTATAAAAAGTTTTTTGCTCATCAAGATATCTTGACCAAACTCGGCATTAACTATTTTCCTTGCGCTTCTCAGATACGGGCGAAGCACTATGAGCATTATGAAAAGGTTGGGTCTGCAAGGGTAAAAAATCTTCGGCGTGCCGAAGATAGCCCTTCTTTCTCATTTTTTTTTTTTGTTTTTTGTTGTTGAGCTTTGTTGCGTAAAGTTTTAAAATTTTTATAATTGTGTAGTTTTATTTAAGATAAGGTTATACAAATATTATTGTAATGTTTAAAGTTACAAGTATTTGGGTTAAGATATACGATCAGCGAATCGTCGTCTTTATTCGTTTGGAAGCAGCTCTCACAACCTTTCTCGTCTAAGGCCGAACTGCAACTCCCCGTCTTCGTCGATTTTGGCAGGCTGCTCTTCCTTCCATCGTGCACGTGTTCGTCTTTTGCTTTAGCGGATTCGCCGGCTGGCCATCGAAATTAACAATTTTTTTTTATATCATTGACATTGTTGTGCTTTACTTACACAATTTGGTACGGTCCCAAAAGCTTTGGTTTCAATTTGAGGCCACTTACAAATTGTGTTCGCTTTATGGCAACTATGTCGGCAACGCTGTATTTTCTTGCTGCATTGCGTCGTAAGTTATACGCAACTGCGGTATCTTTTCTTAACATTTCATGCATTTGGTGACCATGTTTAGTTCGCATCAAAAGGTGTGGGTCAATGCTACTGGTATACGTCGAGTTTATAGCTCTTTGCACTCTTTCTATATGGTTATAAGACTTCGTATGGTGTTCGATACTTAGTTTTGACAGTACAGATAAAATTACTGCATTAAGTCGTTCTACTTGTGCATTCACACAGGGTAGTCCAGTCGACTACTGGATGAGTTTGATGTTTTCGTCGATGCCCTTATTCAAAAAGTCTAGAGCTGTAAAGTAGTAATCGATAAAAATGTATAACGAAATCCCGTTTTTTAAACAATTTTGGTAAATAATAAGAGCTAGAGTCACCAAGCTTGACATGTAGCTTCTAGAATAGTATATATATATCAAGTATCTTTCATTTGATACCTATCGCCACCTCCCCGCTACTCTCTATCTATTAGCGCGATCTGCATTTGGTGTTGGAATAAGAGGGTTCAGGGTATCCCCTAGTCGGAGATATAGAATTGCCTAAGCAATCTATTAAAAAAGCTTCAAAGCCCAACGTATACAAAGTCATCAACAATGGCGAACTACGTAAGGTAGTTACCTTGCAAGTAAAATAATGCTATTTTTCTTTATACATGGAAAACAAATTACTGCAAGATATGATGTTAGCGGCTTGTATACTAATGGATTTCTTGACTTAGGTTAGTTATTCCAAAGGCTTGAAATGCAAGCCGGTATTTATCAAATCAGCCAACTCAAAGTGGCACCGTGGGAAAATTACTTTGAATATGTTTCAATTGATAATTTCAGGCAAATGGCAATAAAATATTGAAAACATTAAGAGTAGCGCTACTCAACCCGGTGACCCTAATAGAAAAAGAAGCTATATTGTCTGCATTTCATGATGATCCAGTACAAGGAGGTCACACAGGCTTTACAAACACTTTGGCCAAGGTCAAAAGACGTTATTTTTGCAAAGGCTAGACACGATGGGTCCACTACCAAAGTCAGAGCAAGGCAATGAATATGCACTTACAATGATATGTGCCAGTTCCAAACAAAAGCGCTAATACTGTCGCTTAAGCTATACTTGAATCTTTTATTCTGAAGTACGGTTCAATAAAGACGTTTATTACGGACCCTACAAAAACACCCTATATTCAATATAAAGTATGCGGCATTTGTTGCATACAATAACAATTATACATTACACAAACCCAGAGCCACTTTATGTATTGGCTCCGGCTCATATAACGCAGCTCGATTCACTAGCCCTCTAGCTGACCGTTTATGCTTACGCTGCATATCCCACGCTAAGTCTGAGCTCATTTTATGAGCAACATATACACGCTCACTAACACAAGCTATACGCTCTCTCTTTGTAGATGTTAACCGATAACAGCATAAATATATACATGTACCCATAGACTAAGCATGAATCTTTAAATTGAAATAAAGTCATTGTAAATAACCATGCAAAAGGTCACTGACGGGCAACTGTTCTATAAAATGTACATATATTACAATGTAGTTTTTGTTGATCAATGTACACATTATTGTGTGACAACTTTATGACGTATTTTATACTTTTGGAGACCTAATCGTAAAAAAGAAAATCTCATTACCGAAGGGCTACAAATTTCTTCATTGACAATGGAAGAGAATAATTGTCTGATGACATGCGAGATTATTGGGTAAAAGGCATAAGCTACCAACATTTTTGGTAGCAAGAGGTGTTGTTGTTGATTAATTCAATATGAAGAGGTAAGAGGTTCTAGTCGGAAACTCCCGACTAGGGGATACCTTCTAGAATAGTAAATATAACTGCTTTTGGTGTTGGAAGAAGAGGTTTCAGGGAATCCCCTAGTCGAGAGTTCGCGACTAAAGCCTCTTACTTGTTTTAAAGCTATCTTTATGAAACCTTGTAGAAGTCCCTCTCTCTGTTGCACGCAGTTCATATGTCAGAACCAGCTGCATCAGAACACTATATCATATAGCTGCCATAGGAACGATCGGTCGAAAATTAAATTGTTGTATGGAAAACTTTATGGATTCAAGATATTTTGATTAAACACGGAATTTATGAATTTATTAATGAGCATTATGAAAAGGTTGGGTCTGCAAGGGTAAAAAATCTTCGGCGTGCCGAAGATAGCCCTTCTTTCTCATTTTTTTTTTGTTTTTTGTTGTTGAGCTTTGTTGCGTAAAATTTTAAAATTTTTATAATTGTGGAGTTTTATTTAAGATAAGGTTATACAAATATTATTGTAATGTTTAAAGTTACAAGTATTTGGGTTAAGATATACGATCAGCAAATCGTCGTCTTTATTCGTTTGGAAGCAGCTCTCACAACCTTTCTCGTCTAAGGCCGAACTGCAACTCCCCGTCTTCGTCGATTTTGGCAGGCTGCTCTTCCTTCCATCGTGCACGTGTTCGTCTTTTGCTTTAGCGGATTCGCCGGCTGGCCATCGAAATTAAAAATTTTTTTTTATATCATTGACATTGTTGTGCTTTACTTAAACAATTTGGTACGGTCCCAAAAACTTTGGTTTTAATTTGAGGCCACTTACAAATTGTGTTCGCTTAATGGCAACTATGTCGCCAACGCTGTATTTTCTTGCTGCATTACGTCGTAAGTTATACGGAACTGCGGTATCTTTTCTTAACATTTCATGCATTTGGTGACCATGTTTAGTTCGCATCAAAAGGTGTGGGTCAATGCTACTGGTATACGTCGAGTTTATAGCTCTTTGCACTCTTTCTATATGGTTATAAGACCTCGTATGGTGTTCGATACTTAGTTTTGACAGTACAGATAAAATTACTGCATTAAGTCGTTCTACTTGTGCATTCACACAGGGTAGTCCAGTCGACTACTGGATGAGTTTGATGTTTTCGTCGATGCTCTTATTCAAAAAGTCTAGAGCTGTAAATGCTGAGCCGCGGTCAGAAATTATACAGGCTGGATTTCCAAATAATATGCTCAGGCAGCGCAACTTCAAAATAATTTCATTGGCTGTATTTGACTTTGTGGGATAAAGCCAACAAAACTTCGTAAGAGCATCGAATAGAGCTTCTAGTGGACCCAAAAAATCAATGTGATATGTTTGCTAAAGAACATCTCATGAGCTTTACTGATAATTTGTCTTTGCATATCCCTTGGAACTACTATGAGTTTAACAACGTCGACTAGCTTGTAAGGAATGCCTGCCCTAATGTAATAATCTTCATAATTATTCTTTTCGTTATCAATTATTTTTTGATTGATTTCAATTGGTCTCTTTGAGGATTCCCTATGCAAATCGATATGCTTTCGTCATTTAGTATAATTATTGGATTTCTCGAGAGCGTATCTACATGTTTCATGCGTATACCAGATCGGTGCTCGACTTCATAGTAAAACTCTTGTTAAAACAATACCCAGTAGGCCACCCTTATGCACAGATTCTGCTTTTCTAACGTGTTTGTAAATGCATTGCAGTCTGTGATCAACTTAAATGGGATGCCTTAAAGGTATACTAGAAACTTGTTTATCGCTTCGATGATAGCTCAAGCTCATAACCGGCTGTGTGTCCGCCGTTTTACTCATGAAGTATACTGAGTGCAACTCACCATCATCTGGAGACTTTTTTATTAGCACATCTCCAAAATCGTCTATTGATGCATCAATATGTAATTATATAAAGCTAATACCAAATTAGAGTCAAATATTTTTTCAGAGTTTCGATGGCATTTTCTTCGTTAGGACCTATGATAAATTTTGTGTTGCATTTTGTCAAATCTGATAAGCGCTTTGAAATAATGGCATAATTCTGGATACATTTTCAGAAATAACCAGCAAGCCCCAAAAATCTTTCAAGCTGCTTTAGTGTCTGTGGCGTCTTAAATTTTGAAACAGTTTCAATTTTTCGCGGTGACCGGTACATTGTAATACAATATTTCTGCGAGATAGCGGTCGGAGATGCTTGCTTCTGCCTGTTACATACATTTACATTTTGCACAAAAACATAATACCCCTTTTACCCATTTTTATTGGGTTCAGGGTATAAAAATAGAATATTTGGGGTACGAAGTAGAGTCGGGTGAACTTAGACCAAACCATCGAAAAATGCAGGCATTAATCGGATTGCCGCCGCCGCGAACAATAACACAGCTGAGGCAATTCATAGGTCTGGCATCCTACTTTAGACAGTTCGTGCCGAAGTTTTCTAAAACGTTGAAGCCTCTATACTGCCTTACGTCTAAAGATAATAATAGCTTTGATTGGAAAGAAAGCCAAGAAGTGGTGAAGCAGAAGATAATTTTTGTTCTGATCCATAGTCCGGTATTAACAATTTTTGATCCACAATATCTAGTAGAGCTACACACAGATGCCAGCTCAGTCGGTTATGGTGCGATACTCTTGCATTAAATAAAAGACAAAAACCATGTAATTGAATATTACAGCAAATGCACAACTCCAGCTAAGTCGAGGTATAATTCATATCTTTTGGAAACTTTGGCAGTTGTCAACGCTGTAAAATTTTTCCAACATTATTTAAAGGGTATCAAATTTACAATGTTCACAGACTGTAACTCCTTAGAGGCAAGTCAACAAAAGATCGAGTTGGATGACGAGGTAAATACATATATATATATTTGCAATCTTTTGAATTTGTTATTGTTTATAGGAAGGGAAAATGCATGGCGAACGTAGATTTCTTTTCTCGAAACCCTCTCAGAAAAGTCTCAGCTCGTAAATAAAACAACTGAAAAACGAGAAAACTTAACTGAGCTTGGTGACACCTGGCTTATAGCTGAACAGCAACGAGACCTCGAAATATCAGGTTTAATATTTAATTTACAAAACAATAAAATTAACGAAAATATTGCAAATACATATGAATTAAGATTAGGCTTGCTTTATCTCAAAATTCAACGAAGTGGTAGAGCCCGATGGTTACTAGTAGTTCCGGGGGCATATAGATGGGCCGTTATTAATCATATTCACGAGGCTACAATTCACCTTGGTTGGGAAAAGACTCTCGGTTAGGTGTATAGTTGCTATTGGTTATACGGTATGGCAAAATACGTCCTAAAATGCGTTAATAATTGCAGAACGTGTAATAATAATAAGGAATGGGCACTATGACAAAAAAAGAAGCGATAAAGACAAAGCGAAAATTGTAAAGCATTAAGTGGGTGATCTCTGCTTAAGTGAGGAGAGAGGAATCAAACCAAATGAAATCCTAAATTTAAAGGACCGTTTGTAATAAAGGAATTATTGGGTGGAGATCAATATGGTTTAAAGTCACTAAACAGTAAACAGACTTTTAAACATTCACATGAATGTTTGAGAGCGCTACCGGTCGTAGCGTGTTTCTACAGAAATGGATGAAGATATGATGAGTTGTGGCGTTGAAACAGACGCAAATGGTGGAGATGTGAGGTGGCGTTAAAACCGACGTTAATGGTAATACCAGTGAGGGTGCTAATAAAGATTGTGGCGTTGAAACAGACGCATAAGCTTGTACTAGCGAAGCCATTCTGAGAAACATATGTTGACTTGGTACGTTTCAAAATATTCATCCATTTTAAATTTTTTTGCCAAAGTTGTGCATGCCAACGCGAATTGCTGAATTCATATACGAGGTCGTGTAAGCGTCAGGACTGGCCGTGTCCAAGAATGTATATACCAAAAGGAGAAATAATTAGTTATTGTAATAAGAGAGCACCAGAATATTATAAGTGGTGAATATGTACGAAAAAGAATAAAGAAGAGAAGAACAAAAGCTAACTAGTCTTGTGTGGTGAATTCGAATCACTCAGAGTCGGTGAGAGAGAGAGAGAGAGAGAGAGATTCTTACTCTTCCTCGCTGAGTGAGGCCCGAGCATAGTGTTGTTAGTGTGCCTGCAGTTCTTTGGCGGCTAATTCTTGTAAGGACACGTGGAAAACGTTGCAAGAAGTAAAAGCGCTTACTACTGGTTTTCGTTGGTGAATAACCCATGAATTCACCGGACCATACGACAACAGAGTGTTTATATCGACTTGATAATTATCAACTACCCCATCAATTTTCTTTATATTACTTTCTTCACTATAGTTTTCTTCATAAGTCTTACGTACGCTTACACCGTTGCGATTAAACGATATTTCCGCATGTAAACAAAGTTCTGCTCCAATTATTATTTCAACGTCCATACAACTTTACGTAAACACGTCAAAATTCAAATTATAATCAATTTTATCAATGTCAAACTGTCCAATCGGCTTTATTTTGATCGCGTTACGATCATTACCAAAACCAATCAAATACACGTTACAGTCCCGGTATCAAAAATTGCTAAGTAATTCTTGTTTTTAAAAAAAAACTTCTTCTGACGTTAGCTCAGTTTCGTTTTTTACAACACGAACATTTGATTTGTCGTCATTTTGATTTTCACATCTTTCTTTAAAATATTTCGATGAGTCAAGTGAAAGAAAAAACATTTTCTTCCTTTTTGTGTAAGAATCGTCTGGTTGGCTGAGTGATATGCACTTATACACCATCTGTTAAGGATAAGCTGGCTTAATGTCGTTACCTTCACAAAGATTGGCTTATAAACTTAGATTCTTAAATATCGTCCGTCCTCTTATTGGCTTGCTGCATAGCTTCCCACTCTAGAGATGCTTCTAGATACTTCTTCTCATAATTATCGATTTGCTGTGAATGGCCATGGGTTGAGGTTGCCACGCTTACATTCCGCTTTCCTGACATTCGAAGCGTCCTTACCACCGGAGTCATCATCCTCGTCGGGCTCCTATGGCGGCAACTGACACCATGGTTTGATTTTATCTGAAGAATACACCGATTTATAGTGTTTTTGTGTTCGTTCAGCATTTGGGCTATCCCCAACAAGATATCGGTCTTTTGGCAAAACTTTGTTGATTATAAAAGGTCCTTTGAAATGTGGCTCTAATTGGCGTGACGTGCCCTTGCTGCCCTTGAACTTAGCTGCCCTTGAACTTAGTTGCTTTAATTCGGTATCCGTCCACATAGTAAGATCTTGGTTTTGGAGTACGTTCACCAAAGTGTTTTGTGGTATGTCACGAGGCTCAAAACCATTTAATAGCTGGAACGGAGAACAGCTAGTAGATTTCTTAACCATCGTGTTAATAGTCCACTGAATGGAGTGCATCTTCTCATCCCAGCGTTTTTCATTGTCAGACATAGGCAGCAACATTGACAAGATGATTTTCATTGTTTTCTCGATGCTCATATGGCCTGATTTATCATGACATTCATAAAGGATTTGATACCGTAACTGCTTAGGCACAACCAATAAGAGTTTATTGTTATACTGGCGATACAGCCGATCTATTTCAATGACATACTCGTCATATTCGGTTACTTTGGCAGATTTCATATTGCTTACAATGATTTGGATCTTTTCATCTTGAAGTTGTATAGCAAATAACCAATCCGCTTCATCGATGATTTTTGGATATCTTTAAGCTGGCTGTTTCCATCTCGGGTGCATTCTCATATGGAGCACGGCTTAAGGCATCGACATGTTCCATCCTAGAGCCTGACCGGTGAATTATTTCGATATCGAACTCTTGAATAGGCAACCACCATCGTGCAATTCGTAGCTCCCGGTTTTCCATTCACGTTCTTAA
Organism: Drosophila ezoana; assembly: GCA_035045725.1. Lineage (NCBI taxonomy): Eukaryota > Metazoa > Arthropoda > Insecta > Diptera > Drosophilidae > Drosophila > Drosophila ezoana. Next base: position 17,485 of record JAWNOU010000204.1, read on the forward strand.
TGCGTCACAATCAGTTATTACTCTGATCTGTTTTCACAAATATAATACTTAAAACGCTCCAAAGATTCAACCGCTGCTAATGCTTCAAGAACATAGCTATGAAAGTGTCTTTCGCTCTTAGAAGTTGCTCGACTAAAATAGGCTATCGGTTTCAATTGGCTATCTTCAGCAGCTCGTGATTAGCATCCAATTCACATCCTTTATGTCACCTGGACTGATACCTTCTGGATGTATCTGATGTCCGATATTGTCGATATTCAATGTCAAGCCGCATTCTTTTAAAACTTGTAGAGCACGCGCAAGCTTTTCATGCATTTCGTCCAATGAATTGCTTCCAATAAGAATGCCATCCAAATCGTGCAACATATCACCCTTAAGAACGCACTTTTTAATTTCTGCCGTAAGTCGGTTAAACACAGCTGGCGCATTCTTCAATCCAAATGGCATGCTTTTGTATTCAAAAACACCATCTGTTGTAATGAATGCCGTATACTTTCGACTATCAGGGTCCATTTCAATCTAATATTATCCGTGTTGTGCTACTTAGCTTTTTCAATAGCTTTCACAAATAGAAATAGTTAACCTTTTATTTCTTGTGTTCCAATTTATTTTTATATTTCTTAAAGTTACGAAAAGCAGGCAGACCCAAATTGATCTGTGCTTATTATTTAAGAACAATAGTTTTATATAGGCAAGCGAACCCGAATTAGTACGTGCCAATTTTAGCGAAGCGAAAAATGTAAATGAATTCTTAAGAGCGAAATTTTGCAGAGCGAGTATTATAAGATAAAATTAAGATGCTGCTCTTATCAGTTGCGAGGTCGCTCCAGCTGTTTTGGCTGCGTAGCCAGACATTCTCCCCTCGTTGGAAGGCATGGGCTTTCAACAGATTCCCTGATGGGCAATAGGCACAGCTTGTTTGCAGCTCTTCTCGTTTCTCTTGTTGCGGTGCGCTAAATGGCTACTCGAGCGACTCCATCCTTTCCCACGATTAACTCCGTGATTCTCGCCAGTGGCCACCTTAGAGGCGGCAGATTTTTATCCTCTATGAGGACTATGTCGTTGACGCATAGGCCTGGTTTCGGAGTATGCCATTTGAAGCGCTGCTGAAGCAGTGTTAAGTATTCTTTACGCCAGCGAGACAAAAACAGTTGTTGGAGGTATGTTACGCGTTGCCAACCATCCAGACGATTGAATCGAAGGTGCGTCACATCAGGTTCAACGAACGATGAGCTGGGTCCACCAATCAAGAAATGAGCTGGGGTGAGCACATCTAGATCTGCTGGATCTTCTGAAAGAGGAAACAATGGCCTGGAATTAATTATCGATGCTATGTGGCAGACTAGGGTGCGAAACTCTTCGAAGTTGAGAACACAAGATCCAACAGCACGATAAAAATGATGCTTCGCTGTCTTCACTGCTGCTTCCCAAAGGCTCCCAAAATGCGGTGAACGAGGAGGTATAAATTTCCAATCAATGGAATCAGTCATGCAAAATTTATGCACTGAATCAATATGATTGCGACTTATGAATAGACGCTGAGATCTAGAAGCTCGTTCTTGGCACCGACAAAGTTGGTAGCGTTATCCGACCATATCTGAGATGGCCTGCCTCGAGTCAATATAAACCTCTTAAGCGCATTCAAGAATGAATCTGTCGACAGATCCTTGACCAGTTCCAGGTGAACCGCTTTAGTCGCGAAGCAGACGAAGATAGCCATGTAAAATTTGACTGGAGCTTTATTTCGTACGTCTGGCTTATAGAAAAATGGTCCACAATAGTCAACGCCAGAGACTTCAAAGGCTCGACAAGCAGTCAAACGTTTTTTGGGCAGATCAGCCATTATATGCTATACTAATCGAGGCTTGGCACGAAAGCATCTCACACATATTCCAACCACCTTGGATACGGTCTTCCTTCCACCAATCGGCCAATACTGCAACCGAATATGAGCAAGAAGTGCCCCAGGGTGCAAGTCCCGATTGTGAAACCGTGTGATGACTGAGTAGGTGATGGGATGGTGACACGGGAGAATTATTGGATGGCGAGCGTCGAAATCCAGCGAAGAGTTTTTCAAGCGCCCATCAACTCTAAGAATGCCGAAATCATCCAAAAAATTGTTAAGTTATGCGATACAACTGGACGGTTTAACAACTCTTCTCGATTGCAATGATTTGATCTCTTCCCACAGGTGTGCTCTCTGGACGAGCCTTAGTAAGAGTTGGGCCCCATGTTGTATATCACACACTGTTAGTCCAGGATGCCTGCTTCTGTGTATGACTATATAAATATATCCGAATACACGCTGCATTGTATCAAATGAGTTGACGTATTTACAAGTTGCAGTTATGTCAACGAAGGGAGATGACGCAAAATGGACCATTTTTCTAAGTTTGAGTTCTGTCTTTTCTGACAAGCAAGAAACAGGCCAGTCCAATTTGTTTTTAACTAGAAATTCTGGGCCGTTGAACCACAGTGACGATTAATTTAATTCACTGGGCGTAGATCCTCTCGAGAGTATATCTGCCGGTTTGAGTGAAGTAGGCACGTAACGCCATCCCATGCCATTAGTTAGCTCTTGAACTGCTGTGACGCGATTAGCCACAAACACATTGAACTTGCAGGTCTCGGTCCTTATCCAAGAAAGGCATACAGAAGTATCCGACCAACAGTAGAATTTTCCATCGAACAGATATATTTTAGATATCTCACGCATGAGATTAGATAATAAGACGGCGCCACAGAGCTCTAGCTTTGGAACTGTGATTGTTTTCAGAGGAGCTACACGCGATTTGGAACTCAACAACTGACAACTGGCTGATGTTCGTCGAGAAAGGACGTAGACACAGGCATATGCTTCGATGCTGGCGTCGCAGAAACCGTGAACTTCTAACTCTGCTGCAGGTATTGACATGAGACGAGGAAATTTAAGAAACTGTGCCTTCTCAAAACTGCAGCAAAGATCATGCCAAGCTGTTGCTAGTGATGATGGCAAACTCTCGTCCCACTCAAGCTTCTCCTTCCAGATCTGCTGCAAAAAGATTTTGGCCTTGGCGATTACCGGCCCTATGAGTCCAAGCGGGTCATACAAGCGAGCTATGTTCGATAGTATTGATCTTTTGGATGGTTTGGATCTCTGCTGAATGTTCAAAAAAGAAAACAACAACCGATCCGACGCTGAGTCCCAAGCGAGTCCAAGAGTTTTGGTGATGTCGCTACCATCATCAGACTTTAGAGAAGATTCTCTGTCCTCTACGGGTATCCCTTTTAGTACAGCAGCATTGTTTGAGCACCACTTTCGCAACTTGAAGCCTTCACTGGCCAAGAATCCAGACGCCTGATTAGGAAAATTTTTATATCCTGTTCTGGCGAGTCTCTCCACAAAATGCATTGGAGAAAATCGTCCGGTGCTGAGACGCGTATGCAGCGATAAATTTTTCCAATATCTCCTGTTAGGGCGATCGGGAAATTACGAAAGCGAAGAAGGATATGAAACAGCGAGCTTTGAATAACAGGTCCAGCCATTAATAGTTAATTTAATGAATAACCTGACGAGGTAGCTGCTGAGCCGTCGAGAACGACTCGCAACTTTGTCGTTGAACTGTCTTCTTTAAAGACACAGTGATGAGGAAGAAAGTATTGACAAAGTCCTATAAACTCTGCAGCAACAGGCGGCATATGACCAAGATCCAAATATTCCTTTAGAAAGTTTGAATATTGAATCTTTAGATCTGGAGGATTTTGTAGTTTGCGTTTCAGGGTCAGGAACCGACGAAAGGCTTGTTGGTATGACGTCCCCAGACATTCCAAACTTCGCTTGAAGTGTAAACGAACTGAATATTGGCCACTAGCCAATCTGATATGAGTCTTTACGAAATGTTCTTCACAGATGTTTTCTTCCTTTGAAGTGGTAGGTGTACTTTCAAAGCAGGATTCTATCTCCCGAAATCTTCGAACCAATTCATCAGCACGTTCTTCAGAACTTGACTTAAGTTTGCCTGCAGTATGCTTTGCCATTAACATAGAACCACTCAAGCGCGGTCCGCCTCCAGAAACTACCCAACCAAGCCGTGTTTTTTAAAGACACGGTAGTCCTGGGAGAAGCCTTATCTGGCCGACGCTGAAAAGGTCGTAAAACAGGCTAACTCCAAGTAGCAAGTCCACGCGTTGAGGTCTAAAGAAAAACGGATCTGCAAGTTTTATGTTATCGGGAATGTTCCAATTCGTTGTGTTGATAGTAAAACTCGGTTGACTATCAGTTATGTTAGGCACTACCAGAGCTGTGAGGCATGTTGAGTATTCAGAGACTTGAGACTGTATTGTGATAGTGACCGTGTTTCCTTCTGTTTCAAAACGAGAATCTCCTAGACCAGAGACAATGGCTGAGGACTTGTGCTTCTTTAGCTGAAGCTGTTGAGCACGGCGCGACGTTATAAGGTGAAGCTGAGAACCAGAATCCAAAAGGTCATGGCAAGGTAACAAAGTGCCGGAGCGATTTTTAACAAAGATCATAGCCGTAGCCAAGATGACAACATCACTACTGAAATGCTTGGCAACAAGAGATGTGGAGGTAGATGGCGATGACTTAGCGAAAGAGGCATGGGCTATCGTCGATGAATTTGCAGGCTCAGTCAGCTGACCAGACGGAAATACCGAATTATTTAAATGCAGCAGAGAATGATGTTTCGCCCCGCAGGTCCGACAGCATCCAGAGCTGCATGATCGCAATTGTTGACCTTCCTTTGGGCTATTCAAGCACAATGCAACTCGTTTTGCCTCCCTAAGCCGTAATGCAGGGTAGCCATATGCTCCCACGATTGTATTAAGTTGACGAACGACGAGTCCTCTCTTTCTTCCCATTTGGCTAATGATGTTGAGATTTTGTAAAATAATCTGCTCAATGATCCATCCAGCGATTTGTTCGGAGTTGCCCATGCTCTTTAACGCGCAAATATGTGCGTTGAATTGGTCGGATAACTCCCTTAGCGACAAGGCCGATCCACCTGCCACCCTCTTGAGCCCCAATATCTCAAGTATGTGTACCTGAAAAACCAAACGTCTATTATTAAGCATTTTCTCCAATAAATTAAGTGCTATGGCATAATTATCGTTTGTTATTTCCAATGATCGAATCGCGTATCCTTCAGGCACGATCGAAGATGCTGTAGCTTTTCGATATTTGCTAGATCAGGATGATTTTCTATGACGGCTGTGAACATAGAATACAAGTCGGCCCATTTTGTGTAACCACCTCTGAACGTAGGTAACTTTACTGCTGGTAGTGTCGGCCGTGCCTTAGCTCTAACTGTCTGCGAGGGCAGCACAGATTGATCGCGAAATGTTGAGCAGGGCAATATTGAGACACGTTTCGCAATTTCGCTCCGAACCGAAATTGCCATAGAAACTGCTAACTAGTCGAAGTCCTCACGCAATTATTTACCGATTTCATCAACGTCTAGTTCTTCGAGGCTAGTGTGAGTAATATCAAATGAGGTCTGAAGCCGGTCGATTTGCTCCAGCCTAACACTAAGACCGCACTCATCAATTGCACTAAGTGGCGAATTAGTCAAAGCATTTCGGAGTGTTTGTAAACTGTCATAAATTGAAATGGCTTTGCGCTTCAGAAAGGTCACCCTGTTTGCAGAGGGCACTGCACTAGAGGCATTATTTTCGGTTGTCATTAGAAGCGTTGATAGAAAGCGTGTGCGAAACTAGCTGAGTAACTAAAAACGGTGATCTTCGGCGAACGCAAGAGTCAAGCTATGTAACGAAGCAACGGCAATAGCTTTTACATCAGTACCGCACGAATGAGCAAAGACTTTAAACGACCGAAAGAGTAGGCAAAGCGACGGCGATCGCTTATAAGTATGTATATAAAGTGCACAAAACCAAATGCAAGGTGGTGTCTTTTAAGATTATTGCTTTAATGTAAAGCAAATAATCTTACAATAGAAAAAATCACGTCGGGGTCACCAGATGTTGCGCTACTGAGCTTTTTCAATAGCTTTCACAAATAGAAATAGTTAACCTTTTATTTCTTGTGTTCCAATTTGTTTTTATATTTCTTAAAGTTACGAAAAGCAGGCAGACCCAAATTGATCGGTGCTTATTATTTAAGAACAATAGTTTTATATAGGCAAGCGAACCCAAATTAGTACGTGCCAATTTTAGCGAAGCGAAAATTATTAGTTAAAATTTTGAGTAATGCAAGTGGCCGATGTGTACCAAATGCATGAAGCGAACGAACTTAACTAACTCGATGCGCAACATCGAGACCTTCGCATAAGTAAAGCTAGGGCAATAAAACGATCGTTACAGCGAAGAGCGGCAGCTCTATGCAAATGAATTCTTTAGAGCGAAATTTAGGCAATTGCTTTGCAGAGCGAGTATTAAAAGATAATATTAAGATGCTGCTCTTATCAGTTGCGAGGTCGCTCCAGTGGTTTTGGCTGCGTAGCCAGACAATCCGCTATTCAAATCTAACGATGAAAAGTATTTAAATGGTTTGGCTTCTTGTAATCGTTCTTCGATGTTGGGAACTGGAAAGTTTTCCTTCTTAATTAGCTTGTTGAGACGACGGTATTTGACACATAGACGATCACTTCTCTTCTGCTTTTTGATAAGTACAATAGGACTGGAGTACTCAGATGTTGACATGGCGATTATATCTTTTTGTAAGAGTTCGTCAATCATGGCGGCGACAATATCTCTCTTCGGTTCAGGTATGCGGTATGGTGCTTGAGAAACTATATGTCCTCCCTCAAGGCTAATTCTGGATTGTATGACGTTTGTGCGGCCAATTTCTTCTAGACCACTTGAAAACACATCAGTGTACTTGTCCAATAATGTGTGCATTCGGACTTTATCAGCTTTAACGTTCTTTCCATCAATCCATATATCCACAATGGTAGATTCAGTAAGAATACATGTACCATGCCTCTTATATGAATTGATCATTTTTGACGATCAACATTAATAAATTGAGCAACCGACTTGGTAACAATACTCACTTGACTACCAGTATCTATTAAAGCTACGTACGTATGTTTTTGAACGATTATCTGTTTAGAGAACCATTGGTCTCTATTTATAGCACCAAGACGATTTACATTTACTTCAGCTGAGTTGCACTTGACGTTAATCGGGTGGAATTTGTTGCAATTAGTACAGCGTTGACATTTCTGCTCTTTTGGACACTGATTTGTAAAGTGACCAAACTCGCTGCAATTATAACACTTAACTGTTGCATTTGGTTTTATTGACTTTTTATACCCTGAACCCATTAAAAATGGGTAAAAAGGGTAAATTGTATTTGTGCAAAATCTAAATGTATTTAACAGGCAGAAGAAAGCTTAAAGTATATATATTCTTGATCAGCATCAATAGCCGAGTCGATCTAGCCATGTCCGTCTGTCTGTCCGTCCATCCGTCCGTTGTCCGTCTGTCCGTCCGTCCGTCCGTCCGTCCGTCCGTCCGTCCGTCCGTCCGTATGTATGAACGCAAGGATCTCAGAACCTATAAAAGCTAGAGACTGAAATTTTAGCTGTAGGTCCTCCTAGTTCCTACGCAGATCGAGTTTGTTTCCGATAATCGATAACTTACTCCGTTTCCAAGCAATCGATATCGACATCCTGTTTTTTTTAAAAATTGGATAAATAAAAAGAGTCAGAGTCACCAAACATGATATGTTGCTTCTAGAATATTATATATATATCAAGTATCTTTCATTTTATACCTATCGCCACCGCCCCGCTACCACCACAGAGCTATAAATCAAGTTAATAAGCCAACTTATATTGCCAACAAATTTAAGCCACAATTTAAATGCAATTGACTTTTTGAGAATACACAAATATTCTATGGTGCAATAAGATGTACTGTAGAAAATTTCATTAAGATCGGTTAAGAGAAAACCAAAGTTATATGTAACTGCGCAATTGAATGGCACAGCTAGCGAAAACATCAAGTGTACACACACTCATTCGGCGCGCCTGCTTCGCATTCAATCGCATTCTATCGCATTCTAACAGCATTGTAATTGCGACATTTTTCTGTAATGCTATTTTAGTTCGTTTTTTTCTCAAGAATACTTAATTATTGGTGTGGCTGTTGAGTAGAGGCATAGTGAGCATGAGTGCGGTCTGTCGCGAGTTCGAGCCCTACTGGGGAAACAATTTTTTTTTTGCTGGCTTGTCTGTTGAGTAGAGTTGTCAGCAAGTAATATGGTCGGTTGCGAGCTCGAACCCTGCCAAGGGAACTTTTTTTTTTAAATTTATCTTTATTACTTGAAACGAGCGCTATCTGCGAACTGCATTTGGTGTTGGAATAAGAGGGTTCAGGGTATTCCCTAGTCGGGAGCCCGCGACTAGAACCTCTTAGTTGTTTTTTTTTTCTCTGGCTTTTGTTCAACGCTGCTTTCCTTTAGAGCTTGGTTGTCTTTGGCTTCGTCTACCACGATTGGCCAAATAGGATTCCGCCGTTTCTCGCATCTGCTTCATTGTTGAGAAGTGCATTGCTGCGATACTCTGATATATATCGGTATCGATATCGTATTACAACTGCCTCACTGAGATTAAATCGAACTCCCAGGGCGGACATTCGAAAACAATATTCCTTTATTGACTCTTTTGGACGTCTAATTGATTTTGCCATGGTGTAGTGGATTTCTGCTGCATCTCGTGTAACACGACCTGGACCTTTGAGTCGCGTGTAGATTGCGAGCAATAAAAACTTTTCGTCCCACTGATATGCCTCAACCACTTTGTTGACACGATCAATGAACTGATTTACTGAAATGGCATTCTCATTTGTCAGGTCAAACTCAGTCAACGTGTTGGCAATTTCCTTGACCGAAACTTGATGTGTGTTTATGCTTTGTTGATACTCATTATCCACCCCGCTTTCTGAATCTTGCACTTAGTTGTTTATAGCTGGTTGCGAATTCGACATTTGTTCACTAGCAGTAGCGCATTGCAAGCTTATAAATTGACTCATAATTTCACTTAACATTTTTATTTCATTTTGCAGCTGATATATCGATCCTCCGTCTTTTCCATGACTATGCCGAGGGGTATGCCGCATTTCGACCTCATCTGAGCCTTCATGCTCCTGTAATTGTCTAACAACAATTCTCGCTCTCGAAAAAGGAATTTTAGCTGATCAACTTTTAATTCTCCTATTCTTTGCATATTTCCAACTTAGTTTTTTTTTCGCTTTTTAATTTTTGTCTACGAAGTGTTCGTACAAAATGATGCCAACTCTTCTGTCAATTACAACAACAATCGTTGTGAAATTCAATGGTGAAATTCTTTTGTGAAATTCACCAACACATGCGTACATACAGGCTTCCATTTGTACTTATACACAGACACTGCAGGAAACGTATTCCAAACATCAGTAAAGGATAAGCTGGTTAAATGTCGTTAACTTTACAAAGATTGGCTTATAAACATAGAATTTTAAATATCGTCCGTCCTCTTATTGGCTTACTGCTTAGCTTCCCACTCTAGAGATGCTTCCCGATAATTCTTGTCATAATTATCGATTTGCTGTGAATGGCCATGGGTCGAGGTTGCCAGATGCTTACATTTGTTTATTCATGCAATTTTTCGCCAAATGTCCCTTTTCTCCACAACTTAAACAATTGAAATTTTTTTTCCACTGTACCACTGTGCGTCATTTGCACCTTTTTCTTTTTGTCAATTTTGTCACTTTTCTTATTTTTCCCCTCAATTTATTATAGTAATTTATTTTGTTTTTAAAATCATTCATGTTTTTTGCAACAAATAAATCAATTTGTTAATGGAAAGTTCATCTATACCACACATACCAAACACGTATTGCATGAGTTCTCTCTCTCTATCACCATTTCGACGCTTGCTCTCAGTCAACTGTGATATATTTGCTTGCTGTTCACTTCAGATTTGAATTCGCTCAACAAAGCTCTCTTGATAGCAACCCATGAATTGAGATACTTTTCGCTCAAAACAAATAATTTCGCAATGTCTCGTAATGATTTCTTTGCAAATCACTCTAACACAAGCAAAGCTTTTTCTTCGAATTCTGCCACCCAATACTTCTATAGAAATTTCCTCACTGCCATCAACTACTCGAATGAATACTCTCCCACGTCGCGGAAACTAATAGCAAAGCGTTGTGTTAGCAATTTTTGGACGCGTTGTCGGCAATCGTCGTTTCACTTTGTGTTTCGAGCTGCGCATGCTCGTACGTTTCCAATGGTTGCTTCTTCTGCTACATTTTCTTCATCGTGTCCAAAATCGTCAAATCTGTGCGCGCCGCTCTCAAGGACTTTATTTTCTTTTTCGCTGCTTTCCTCGTCTTCTTCTTTAAGCAGTGGGCCGGCGAGCAAAATCCGAAAAATACTATGTAACGGAATGTTTTCAACACTGATTTATTCCCAACATTGTGCAAATCGACACAAGGTCATGCACAGATAATTTTTCTTGTATGTATACGCTTTTCGCCAAATATGTTGCGTCGTTTTCATTATATTTAAAACCACTAACAGTCAGACGGCATCTTCCTGTCACCTTCGGTGTCAAAAAAAAAAAATAAAATAAATAGTACTATCTTATTTTTCACACGATTTCAAAACTTTTTCTTCTTTTACAGCTTTTAAAGAATTTAGCAGCTTTCCACTTTTTTCGCTAAGACTTGGATGAGCCTCCAACTCACTATACTTTGTTAAATTTGGATGAGAATTCAAATCACATAAGCCTTATAACGACTTTACTTCGTTAATCCCGGATGAGCCTCCAAATATGTGGGGTTTTATTTAAAATCAGCGAATCGTCGTCTTTCTTCGTTTGGTAACAGCTCTCACAACCTTTCTCGTCTAAGGCCAAACTGCAACCATCCGTCTTCGTCGTTTTTGGCAGGCTGCTCTTCTTTGTATCGTGCACGTTTTCGTCTTTTGCTTAGCCGATTCGCCGGCTGGCCATCGGAGTTACCAACTTTTTTTTACTACATAAGCATTGCTGTGCTTTATTTTAACAAATTGGTACGGTCCCAAAAACTTTGTTTTGAGGCCACTTACTAATTGTATTCGCTTAATGGCAACTAAGTCGCAAACGTTGTATTTTCTTGCATTGCTGCGTAGTAAGTTATACGTCTTTTTATTTTCGGCATGTAGATTTAAAATCTGAGTTTTCGCTTCGGCTCTTAGTTTTTGCGGACTTCGTTAAATGCAACTGCGGACTTTTTCTTAACATTTCAATAAATATTTTTTTTTATTAATCTGACGATAACCTACTACTATTTGCCATATTTTGTCAGGGAAACCTGGTAAAGGATTTTTTGGATTCTTTTCAGTAAGATTGGGATGTTGTAATCTGATACAGACGGCTCTACAATTTATTCTTTGCTTGAACATCAATATTCGAATTCTTGTTTTGTGTTTTTTTTTTTTAATTTTTACACCCTAGCGGAGGGTATTTTAATTTTGTCGTGAAATGTGTAACTCATAGAAAGACATATCCGACGCTATAAAGGACATATATTCATGTTAAGTATCAACAGCCAAGTCGATATACCCATGTCCGGCTGTCCGTCTATCCGACATTCTCTTTTTATGCAAACTAGTCTCTCAGTTTTCATGAAATTTTGCAAAAGTGCCTTATTTTGTTGCACGCAGTACATACGTCGCAATCGCTGGATCGCACCACTATACCATATAGCTGCCATAGAAACGATCGGTCGAACACTAGGTCCTTGAATAAAAACTTTTTGTTTATCCAGATATCTTGACCAAACTCGGCATTTATTAGTTTTACTATGCTCCCTATATATATGCAAAATCTTATTAAGATCGGACCACTATATCATATCGCTGCCATAGGAACGATCGGTCGGAAATTAAGTAGTTGTATGGAAAAATGTTTCGATTTTCAAGACATCTTAACCATACTCGGCTTTAAGTATTGTCCCTGTGCTTCTTAGATGCGGGCAGAGCACTATGAGCATTATGAAAAGGTTGCGTCTGCAAGGGTATTAAATCTTCGGTGTGCCGAACATAGCCCTTCTTTCTTGTTTAAATTAAGTGTATGTGGGAACACAAATTTTTGGGTTTCGAGTGATTTGTAAAAATTTAATTTTGCGGGCTCAGTGACGCGATGCATCTGGTGCACATCGATTGCCTCTACCCTGGTTTGAGGGCCTCCTGACCTTTCCGCATGTGCTAAAGGTCTGAGTTCTCTTTTATGAAGTTTAGATTTTGATAGCTTTACCTAATTTTTAAATTTACATGTCGTTTTTCATTTTTATTTTTAAGTTGTTATAACATGATTATTAAATTTAATGAAAAGTAATCAGGTAATTAGTGAACACTTACTTTCAATATGGTCGGCACTCAAACAGAAAACAAGTAAAAGGCTCTAGTCGGGAGTTCCCGACTAGGGGATACCCTGAATCCTTTTATTCCAACACCAAATGCAGCTCGCGCTCCGCGCTTGTTTATAGTAATAAAGATATATTAATAAAACAAAAAATGTTCCCTTGGTATTGTTTGAGCTCACAACTAACCGCACCAATTGCCGCCATATCTAGTCAACAGCCACACCAGCCAAAAAAAAATAAATATAGTTTCATTGGTAGGGCTAGAACTTACGACAGACCACACCACTTGCCACCGCCTCTACTCAACAGCAACAGAAAACAATACAATAGCGAATAGAATTCGAAACAGACGCGCATAAATGTGTGTTCATGTGTGTACATGTATACCGAAATTCTTGGTATTTACGCTAGCTGCCGCAACCACGTGGTTGCAGTCAAAACACATACATAACTTCTGTGTGTTTCTTAACCGATCTTTATGAAATTTTCTACAGTATATCTTATTGTACCATAGAATATTTGTGTGTTCTCAAAAAGTAAATTGTATTAAAATTGTAGCTTAAATTGGTGGGAAATGCAAGTTGGGTTATTAATCTAATTTATAGCTATGAGGAAGTAGCGTGGAGGTATAAAATGAAAGATACTTGATGTATATATACTATATATACTTTTCTAGAGTAAACATATCATTCTGGGTGACTAGCTTTTATTATTTACCCAATTTTCTCAAAAACAGGATTTCGATATCGATTTTTATAGATTGCTTGGAAACGAAGTAAGTTATCGAGTATCGGAAAGAAACTCGATCTGCGCATGGATTAGGAGGACCTACAGCTAAAAATTCATTTCTGAAAAGGGTACAATGTTTTTAAGCAAATGTATGTAAGAGGCAGAAGAAAGCATCTCCAACCCAATAAAGTATATATATTCTTGATCAGCATCAATAGCCAAGTCGATCTAGCTATGACCGTCTGTCTGTCCGTCCGTCTCCCCGTATGTATGAACGCAAGGATATCAGCTGTTGGTGTTGGAATAGGAGGGCTCAGGGTATTTCCTAGTTGGGGGCTCCCGACTAGAACCTCTTACTTGTTTTAATATATGTATATGTGGCTCCCTTGAGCGGCGAGCGGTGCCGGTGCTGGTCCTTGGACAGGCTTGGGTGTTAGTTGACACGTATTCAGACAGGTGGCCCTATATAAAGGTCCCGCGAAGTCGTCGGGGCACTTCCTCTCCATCTCTTATCTTCATATATTAGAAACCATCGTTACCTGAAGAGTGCTCCTCGCTTAACGTTTCGCTTATTGGATATTCTTCAGATTAGTTTTTATGTGGCTGCTGATGTTGTTGTTGTTGTTTGCATTATTTACTGATTTGTTGTTGTGGTTTCTCCTTGATATATATTAGTAACTGATTTAGCTGTTGTTCTTGAACTCGTATCTGTTATAGGCAACGTTTTTTGATAAACATTGTTAATAATGGGAATGGGTGTTATTTTTTTGTTGTGTTGGCGCTGCAGTGTTAGTGCGTAGGCTATTATATTTGTCGGCTCGGCTGGCGCTCCGCTGCAGCGTTATTTGCAGCGCCTGCCAAATGGTCTTCTCCGGAAGCTAGTTGAGCGCTTCATTTAAAACTGAACTATTGGGGTTTCCAATAAGTACGATTATGCCCTAAGCGACATTGCATCACGCCACAAAGTCATGGTCGGCAAGCCGACTCAGCATTCCATACAGCGCAGCGCTTCACTTCGTATATGAAGTGTCCGCATACCACTGTTGGTCGTTCTTAGCGCAGAGCGCTGAACTCAAATGTGGCGCATCGGCATTATTCATGCAAAGCTACTTAATAACTAGGTCAATATAAGTATGCAATATTTAACTTAGCTGTTAACTAATCAGCGTGATCAAGAATTGTGGGGTTAACAATGCTAGATTTTGCCAAAATAATAGTGAGAATTAAATTTTGAAATTCTGTGCTTAGCATTCTATTTTTTGCCAAAAGTGCTTCAAATAAATGTGGGGTGTCAACCAGATCGTTTTTCCGAGCATTTATAATCTTGTTGATGGTGTCCGTCAGTTTGTTTATCTGTTTCTGAGTTTAGGAGTTTATGGTAATCTGTCTAGAATTGGACTCTACTAGTTGCGCCTCGGTGATTCTGATCTTCAAGAAATCTGCTGCATCAGGTGTGCCTGCAACCACCTTCAATGCCGTCTCTAAAAAGTCTAAGCTTCTAGCAAATCTATGGTGTACTTTAAGAACGGACAAAAGGGTTCTTAGGTGGTCTGTATCGACGTCTAGCCATTTGCGCATTTGCGATTGGGGAAAGGAATCGGACAATTTTTCTATTTCATCTATCATACTGCTAAACTCTGAAAGGTTACTTGAGTGTCTCATATAGTCCCTTTGTTCGAACACTTACACCTCACCGTCTATTACCGGGATGTAGTTAGCTTGCGAAAAGTCGATGATCCGTGCATTAGCTGCTGCCAGGGAGATAAGCAATGTGAGGGCAAACCTGAAATTTAAGTAAAGCGTGAGACAGGGTGCTTTAACTTTTCTTAAACTGACTTACTAACTAATTGTAGAGGGAAACCTATTTGAGGTTGTCTTTGTGGACCACCCTCCCCTTAATGAGAACAGACGTTCCTAGGTCTGCTTCCACTTTTTGCTCTGTGCATAACGGGGTCACTTTGTTTCCTAACCTCCTATTGTTCTTTTGGCATTCCTTTTCTCATACCTCAAAGGCACGGTTTTGCCTGGAGTTGTTGATGTTGATGTTGATGTTGTCTTCTTGGGCTCTTACTAGCCTTTCTCTGATGTCTGAGCGATGCACATTGGGCCCTGCGTGAACAATCTCAATTGGTTTCTCACGGGTGAGTGTAAGGTTCTGTTATATTCTACCGTTGCCCTCAGGATTAGTTCTACCGTGACACTGATTTTTCTGTCTAGCTTTAGGCATCTAGCGATTTCTGCCAAGGTGCTATGAAAACGTTCAACTTGACCATTTGATGAGCTATGCAGCGCAGGCGCATTCACAACGTCAATGCCGTATCTATTTCTGAGCATAGAGGTGATTGTCTCGGAATTGAAAGCAGCCTCATTATCGCAATATATCGTTTTGATTTTAGGAAAAACCTGTGATGTCGACTATAGTTCTGGACAATATCGATTGAACGACTGCAAACTTGGAGAAGTTGTCAATACATGTCAGGAATTGTTTTTTTATCAGTTGAGAAGATGTCTATGTGCAACATTTCGCCAGTGTAGCTTGGGATGGGTGTTACCCCGAGCTCTTGTCTTTTAGGGTGCCTGTCATATTTGGCTTTGGTACAGACTCGGCAGTTTGCAACCACTTCTTTGGCTAAGCTGTTCATATTGGGAAAATAGTAGTCGCGAAGGACATGTTTGACATTTTCCTGCGCCGCTCTGTGCGCACGATTGTGCTCAGCTGTGATAACTTCTAACTGATCATTTTTATCGGATATGTCTTGCACGACATTTTTACAGTAACGAAATTGGGTGGCTGGGAAGTGGGAAATTAGCTCGTGTTGGAAGCTTGCTAAAGTAGGCAGGTCGCAGTGTATAGCGTTAACGACGTCTGTATTCACGCGCTCTTTAAGAGACTTTAAAAAGGGCATCGGCAGCAAAATTTTCTTTGCCTGGTTTAAAAAAAAAACTGGAATTGTGCTGGTCTATGTATGCCTTCCATCTTTTTGTTTTTGCGTTCGTGTTTTTGTCAGCTACCGCGAATGTGAGGGGCTGGTGATCAGTGAAGATGCTAATTTCCCTGGACCCATACAGAAAGTTCTGCAATTTTCCCACTGTACACGCTTTTCGGTTCAGGGTATTCTTGAATAGCTTTTACCTTTTGCGGGTCGGATTTTGCTCCGTCCCTGCTCACAATGAGACCTAGGTAGTCTACGCTTTCTTTAAAAAAGGCAAGGTAAATCTGGTGGTACCCTGACTTTAAGTCTAGGGTGGTAAAAAACTTCGCCTTCCCAAGGTTCGCTAGAATCAGGGAAATGCTGGGCATTGGGAAACGGTCTGGGATGGTGTAGTGTGTATATGCCTTAAAAGAATACCCTTTATACAAATATAAAGTATGCGGCACTTTGTCGCATACAATAACAATTATACATTAAACAAGCCCAGAGCCACTTTATATATTGGCTCTGGATCATATTACGCAGCGCAGTTCACTAACCTCTTTAGCTGACCGTTTATGCTTACGCTGCATATCCCACGCTCCGTCTGAGCGCATTTCATGAGCAACATATATGCTCACTAACACAGGCATATGGAAGCTACTCACTCTCCCTCTCTTTGTAGCTGTTAACCAATAACAGCATAAGTATATATGTACATGTATCCATAGGCTAAGTACATTATATTTTCTTTGAATAAATTCATTCTAAAAACTCAAGTCAATCAGCACCAACGTGCTTCTGCTATTCATTTAAACTCCCAATTATTACATGGCGACCGTGACATGGTCACGTGTCCCTGCCTCGAGGCAGTAGAATAACAACACAAGAGGATACATAAATCCCTGCCTGGAGGCAAATGACGAGGATCGTGGACTGGAAAACTACAAATTACTGAGTGAGTAGAGTGCGCCAATAGGGAAACACAGGGGTGGTCGGAAAACAAAACAAAGCATTATAAAAAGTTTGCGTCTGCAAGGGTATTAAATCTTCGGCGTGCCGAACATAGCCGTTCTTTCTTGTTTAAATTAAGAGTGTATGTGGGAACACAAATTTTTGGGTTTCGAGTGATTTGTAAAAATTTCAGTGACGCGATGCATCTGGTGCACATCGATTGCCTCTACCCTGGTTTGAGGGCCTCCTGACCTTTCCGCATGTGCTAAAGGTCTGAGTTCTCTTTTATGAAGTTTAGATTTTGATAGCTTTACCTAATTTTTAAATTTACATGTTGTTTTTCATTTTTATTTATAAGTTGTTATAACATGATTATTAAATTTAATGAAAAGTAATCAGGTAATTAGTGAACACTTACTTTCAATATGGTCGGCACTCAAACAGAAAACAAGTAAAAGGCTCTAGTCGGGAGTTCCCGACTAGGGGATACCCTGAATCCTTTTATTCCAACACCAAATGCAGCTCGCGCTCCGCGCTTGTTTATAGTAATAAAGATATATTAATAAAACAAAAAATGTTCCCTTGGTATTGTTTGAACTCACAACTAACCGCACCAATTGCCGCCATCTCTAGTCAACAACCACACCAGCCAAAAAAAAATAAATATAGTTTCATTGGTAGGGCTAGAACTTACGACAGACCACACCACTTGCCACCGCCTCTACTCAACAGCAACAGAAAACAATACAATAGCGAATAGAATTCGAAACTGACGCGCATAAATGTGTATACATGTGTGTACATATATACCGAAATTCTTGGAATTTACGCTAGCTGCCGCAACCACGTGGTTGCGGTCAAAACACATACATAACTTCTGTGTGTTTCTTAACCGATCTTTATGAAATTTTCTACAGTATATCTTATTGTACCATAGAATATTTGTGTGTTCTCAAAAAGTAAATTGTATTAAAATTGTAGCTTAAATTGGTGGGAAATGCAAGTTGGGTTATTAATCTGATTTATAGCTATGAGGAAGTAGCGAAGAGGTATAAAATGAAAGATACTTAATGTATATATACTATAGATACTTTTCTAGAGTAAACATATCATTCTGGGTGACTAGCTTTTATTATTTACCCAATTTTCTCAAAAACAGGATTTCGATATCGATTTTTATAGATTGCTTGGAAACGAAGTAAGTTATCGATTATCGACAAAAGTTCGACAAAATTCCTATTTGCCGCTATTTACTGAGAACGCAAGGTAAATCTGGTGGTACCCTGACTTTAAGTCTTGGGTGGTAAAAAACTTCGCCTTCCGAAGGTTCGCTAGAATCAGGGAAATGCTGGGCATTGGGAAACGGTCTGGGATGGTGTAGTGTGTATATGCCTTAAAAGAACACCCTTTATACAAATATAAAGTATGCGGCACTTTGTCGCATACAATAACAATTATACATTAAACAAGCCCAGAGCCACTTTATATATTGGCTCTGGATCATATTACGCAGCGCAGTTCACTAGCCTCTTTAGCTGACCGTTTATGCTTACGCTGCATATCCCACGCTCCGTCTGAGCGCATTTCATGAGCAACATATATGCTCACTAACACAGGCATATGGAAGCTACTCACTCTCCCTCTCTTTGTAGCTGTTAACCAATAACAGCATAAGTATATATGTACATGTATCCATAGGCTAAGTACATTATATTTTCTTTGAATAAATTCATTCTAAAAACTCAAGTCAATCAGCACCAACGTGCTTCTGCTATTCATTTAAACTCCCAATTATTACATGGCGACCGTGACATGGTCACGTGTCCCTGCCTGGAGGCAGTAGAATAACAACACAAGAGGATACATAAATCCCTGCCTGGAGGCAAATGACGAGGATCGTGGACTGGAAAACTACAAATTACTGAGTGAGTAGAGTGCGCCAATGCGGAAACACAGGGGAGGTCGGAAAACAAAAATAAATAAAAGAATAGCCCACATTAAGTGGCTATTATACACAAAATCGCCACCACCTGCTTGGGCAACGTCCCAAATCTACCCCAATAAAAAAGAATTCCATTGACGCAACTCACCACTCCATAAGTAATATATGTAAACAACAAATAATAAGACCACCACCGCCGTCTCAGATCCCATAGATGAAACCAACATGTCCCAACGACTGCCCTGGACCGCTCTTCAGTGGAGCATGCAACTCAACGTGCATGACAAATACGACCTGTGCGAACACCGGCCCCGGCCCCTGCCCATAGGCCCAGGACATCAGCAGCAGCCAATCAATAAGCGCGAGAGGCACACCGCCACTTGCGTCAACGAGGGAGCATCAGAGTGGCATATCCGGCGACGACTAGCTGATGCAGCGGACGACCAGCAGATGCAGCATAACTACACTTCATATTTATACATATTTTTAATTATAAACATAAAATTTTTGTAAAATTGAGCAGAATCTTTTCTGCCCGATTAGAAGCATAGCCCGTAAAGCTATGCGAAACGATAGATAGGATCCTGTAAAAACCCAATCATTACATGTACATGTAAAAACCCAATTATTACATGGCAATTACAATTAAATAATTATAATTAAACACAAAAAACCCAATTATTAATTAATATGTAAAACCATAATTATCCTATGTATGAGAATAATAAAATAAGCAAACAAGAATTTCAGTCGCACAATAAGCCATACATATATGGCATAAGATCATTGTGGGGGGATGAATGTTTCGACGAAACTATACCTCGCGCTACCACGGTACTTCCTACTATACCGGGCCGCAGCCTCGTGCTACCTCTTTTAGCAGGCCGGAGCCTCGTACCGCCCACGCTATCGGGCCATGGCCACGTACCACCTGCACTATCGGGCCTCAGCCACGTGCCAACTACTCTATCGGGCCTCAGCCCGCTCAACTTCGCCGCGAGCTTTCGCAACTTCGCTTCGGAGCTTTCGCTCTTCGCCGCCGAATCGAAAACCGCGCCCTCGCAGGCGGTGTTGAACAGCCGATCAGCAACGCACGGTTGTAGCGGCGGCCGGCGGTTAAATTCAAACTATCTTATAACTTTCGTGGCTCCTTGCCTCTTTACTCGCTAATTTAATGTTGATTATAATATAATTAATACACTGCGGCTTCTTGCCTCTTATATAACTAATACATTGTTGATTATAATATAATTAATACACTGCGGCTTCTTGATTCTTCTATAACTAATACATTGTTGGGTTATCCCGTTTGGTTTGGCCACGGGGACGATGGCTCCTCGCCAAGAAAACTGTGGGGCGGCGGACCTCAGTAGCCGTCTCACACAACCCCCCTTCACTTCGAGCAGGTGACGGTCACGTCGCCTCTCGCGTTCAACGTAACGCTGTAGTCGCGCTCCCCGTCAGATACGTGGAAACGAGTGCGTCGGCATCGGAACCGGCGGATTCGCGCCTCTCTCGCGATCAGTTCCACCACGCCCGAGGACAACGGTGTTCCGCGAGGAAACACCTTCCAGCCCGAGGGGGTGGAATCGTGCACGGGCTCCTTGGCGGGGCTCTCCGGGGTCGGGCGAGTTCGCCGCGTCTTTGCTGCCGAGACAGAGCTCCTCCACGACCATCTGGCAAACCGTAATCGGTATTGGCCAGGGTTCGGGATGCCCTCCTCGAGAAGCGATCTCGCAACGGCGGTTATCCTTCCCGAGCTGGGAAGGACCCTTCTGGCGCTCGCGGGGCTAACGCGGCACGCGCCGCAGCGATCCTCCTGGCTTCTCGGTCTCCGCGCGAAACCTCTTCGTGGCCGACGAGGACGCTCCCTCGGGACTGGGTCGGCGTTGGCCTCCACTCCGGCGACGCTTGCCCCGGCCGGCTCTCCGTCGGCGATGACGGCTGCGTCGGCGCTTTCCGCCTGGGCCTTCTTCGGCACCCCCCACTCGCGCTTTGCAAGGTTAAGACGGGGTTTGTCGGTTTCCACGGGAACTTTCGGTAGGTAGCGCAGCGTTATACGGGGAAACTGGCTGTCCGGATCTACCTCCAGACGGTGGGTGGCGAAGCGGCGACGGAATGCCGGTCCGTCCTCCTCGTCCTCTGTTGACGAGTTCCTTCCCGCTAAGGGTTCTGGACCGCGGCTCGGCGGGTCTGCTTCCCAGCCGTCTGCTCGGACTCAGCTCGGCGCCTTCGTCGGGGGCGACTCCGTGACTCCGGCCGACGGGGAGATATCTTCTCCTACCGCCTCTACTGCCCTGACCTCCTGCACTGGAGGTGTGTGCTTCTCTGCTTCGAGCGGTACGGACTCCTCCTCGTCCATCTCGCCGGTCGGGTTTGGGGTTGCCGGCCCTGATGACTGTGCCGAGTGGGATGCGAGGGGCGGAGATGGGGGCTCTTCCGCGTACGATGGCGAGTTTCGTGCAAATGGCGCCTCCACGAACATTGTTGTGACCTCGACTGCCATTAGCATGACCATCCCGTCCAGCCTCTCCATGACGTTGGTCCGCCGGGAGTATAGGGTATGGCGGAACTGGTGAGGCGGCCCTTCTTGTCGTTCTCTTTGGTAGTACTCGCGTCCCCGGCGGGGGTCGCGCGGGCGGCCTCCGGCTCCCGGCCCGAGGAAAGGCTCGGTGTCTCCGCTGCTGACGTATTCGTCTGACGAGATGCTGATAATTTCGGGTTCCATCTGTAAATTAGCTTATTCGTTAACTTACTCGTTACTTATTTGTTAATGCCCTATCCTCTCAGTGTGGCTCACATTTTACTAGACCTATTCTCAATTATGCTATTAGTGTTAGTCTTATCTAAACTTTATTATAATGGTTTCGTTGGGCGACGGGTGTCGCTCTCATCCTTCGCCTACTCGTGGGCATTTACGTGCCCTTCTTATGCTCGCCTGATTTCACCAGCCGTACAATATTAGGGGACATGATTTTGACGACCCTGTAGGGGCCGTCAAATTTGGGTGCCAACTTTGCGGCGAAACCTTCGGCGGCGTTGGATAGCTGGTGCTGTCTTGACAGGACCATCGAGTCCAATGAAGGCCGCCACTCTCGTCTCCTCAAGTTATAGTGTCTGCCCTGGTCCTTTGATGCGCGCTGGAGATTGCTGTGAACGATGTAAAAGATTTCATTTAACCTATCCGCCTTTGTCCTAGGGTCGAACGCACTAGTTGCGGACCCCGGAGTTACCTGATCGTACAGAGCGGCGGGCAACCGCGGCTCCCTACCCTGCATCAGGAAAGCGGGACTGAATCCGGTCGAATCTGCCACGCTCGTGTTGACCGCCAGCGAGATCTCGGGCAAGAGTTCGTCCCATGAACTCTGGTGGCCCTCAATAAATTGCGCTATCATAGTCTTTACAGTCCTGTTGGTCCTCTCAGTGGGATTCTCTTGCGGACAGTACGGGGCGGTATACTGGATCTCTACACCCAGGGACCCCAAAAACGACTTGAAGCTCCGGCTCGTAAACTGTACCCCGTTGTCGCACACAAGCTTTCTAGGTACCCCGAACCTACTTAGAATCCTCTCTCGAAACGCAGTCTGCAGGTGCGCTGCTGTGGCTCTTCTGAGAGGGACCAATTCCACCCACTTCGAGAAAGCGTCATGGAACACCAGTAGCATCGTGTTTCCATGTCTCGACCGTGGAAGGGGTCCGACGAAGTCCGCGCAAAGTACCGCCATCGGCTCTGCCACCTGCCTCGTCAGCATGCGGCCAGCCGGTTTGAGTTGCTCACTCTTGAATTTTTGGCAGTCTTCGCAACATCTAACGTATCTGGCGGCATCGCGGAACATATCCGGCCAGTAGTACCGCTGGGCTAACCTCGACACCGTTTTCCTGACACCTTGATGCCCAGCCGTGGGAGCATCATTGCATTCCGCCAACACCCTCTGCCGTTGACCACTGGCCACACATAGCTTCCAGGGAATGTAGTCTTCGTCGTCCGTCCGCTGGCCTAAATGCCTATATAGCTGCCCATTTTCTTCTACGTAGTCCGGGAACTTGGCTGACTCTTCGGCGATCCTGGCACGCATACTCGCGACCCACTTGCAGGGTGGCTCGGCCACCACTGCTTGCTGACAGGTCTCTAGAGGATGTCTTGATAGTGCGTCGGCCACGACGTTGAGCTTCCCTCGACGATAATGGACGTCAAATTGGAACTGCTGCAGTTCTAACGCCCATCGCGCGATTCTTCCGGACGGACTCTTGATCGAGTTGAGCCACTTGAGTGCTAGATGGTCAGTAATCACGTCGAACCGGTACCCTTCTAAGTAGCAGCGCAACTTCCGGATCGACCACACTACTGCCAGACACTCTTTCTCAGTGGCGGAATAGTTCACCTCGGCCTTCAGCAACTCGCTTTTGGCTATCAATCGTCTGTGTCAGCACTGCGCCGGGGATGAATGTTTCGACGAAAGTATACCTCGCGCTACCACGGTATTGCCTACAATACCGGGCCGCAGCCTTGTGCTACCTCTTTTAGCAGGCCGGAGCCTCGTACCGCCCACGCTATCGGGCCATGGCCACGTACCACCTGCACTATCGGGCCTCAGCCACGTGCCAACTACTCTATCGGGCCTCAGCCACGTACCAACTACTCTATCGGGCCTCAGCCACGTACCAACTACTCTATCGGGCTTCAGCCACGTACCAACTACACTACTGGGCCTTGGCCCCGCACCAACTACTCTATCCCCGCTAGGTTAGGGTGAACATCGGCTATTGCCGATGTTTAGCACAAATATAACTGCCCGAGATTAAGAAGATCTGCTTTAAGTTAATCATTGAGACTCCGTTCACTTTATTCACAACTTTTTTTATATTCTACCCTAACGAACTTCCTAGCCTAAGGCCCGCACTGTCTTGGAGCCCTAGCGCTCCGCTATGCACTTCACGATTTTTTCTGCTCGCACTCCTTTTCGGCACGTCTACCATGATCGGTATTTCCAAAGTGCCGGCTCGCTCGCTAGCGGAGCTTTCGCTCTTCGCCGCCGAATCGAAGCTGCGCTCTCGCAGGCGGTGTTAAACAACCGATCAGCAACGCACGGTTGTAGCGGCGGCCGGCGGTTAAATTCAAACTATCTTATAACTTTCGTGGCTCCTTGCCTCTTTACTCGCTAATACAATGTTGATTATAATATAATTAATACACTGCGGCTTCTTGCCTCTTATATAACTAATACATTGTTGATTATAATATAATTTATACACTGCGGCTTCATGATTCTTATATAACTAATACATTGTTAGGTTATCCCGTTTGGTTTGGCCTCGGGGACGATGGCTCCTCGCCAAGAAAACTGTGGGGCGGCCGCCTCACAAGATTTTTAAAAATGGGCACAATAGAAGCAATAAGAGAGGTCTATGTTAGAGATACCTATTTTAAAGAAAGAATTCAACAATTGGTCTCAACGACCCCAGTAAGCATATATGAATTAGAAACTTTATATATGGATACATTTCATTTAGATTTTTCACCGTTATTCCATTGTACAAAAACACAAAAAGGGATAGTTGACAACCATTCCGGGTATACAAGTTAGGTCGATCATTAAAGAGCATCCAATACAAGGAAGAACACTAGACTTCGTAGTATTCAAAAAGCCAACAATATATTGAATAAAATTATTCAATAGTCAAATTCCTATAAATAAAATAGCTGAATAAACCAAATAGCTGAAAAAATAAAGCTGCACAGATCGAATTTCCATAAATCATATAAGTGCCTAAATAAAAGCAGTTTTGCAACCAACCATAATTAAACACACTGAGATTCTTGTATATGAATACAATGAAATCAGGAGTATAATTGAGGAGTGGCAGCATAAACTCACAAGCTTACACAGAGTCCAAACTTCAGACATTTTACAACGTCTAAGGGATAATCTGGTAGGCTTAAACAAGAAGTACAATCTCCAGCTTTATTTACCATCGGCATTAAACACGCCGGTAACATTTGATAAGTCACTCCTGACAAACTCAGAAAACGACCAAATAGTCTACATTAAATTATTAAACATGGCTCAGACAGTTGAAAAGGTTTTAAAATTAGCCTCGTCACTCCTACCAGAGTTCGATGGAAAGGCCGAAAACCTACAAAGTTTTTTGGATGCATTGAATCTAATAGATTCCTTAAAAGGCACTCACGAACTAACTGCAGTAAGCATAATAATGACTTAACTGAAGGGCTACGCTAGAAATTTGATAAGTAATGAGCAGACTATTCTTACCATTATAAATCAATTATCCAAAGCAGTAAAAGTAGAATCTGTAGACGTCATATCTGCAAAACTTCTTAATCTGCAGCAAAAGAGCAAAACGGCTAATCAATACACCCAAGAGGTGTAAAAATTGACCCAGGCTCTTGAAGGTGCGTATATCAGTGATGGCTTAAGCCCGGATCTAGCAAACAAATACAGTTTGACATTAGCTGTAAAGGCCATGACACAAAATTGCGCAATTGACAGAGTAAAACTGATCATGCAAGCAGGTACATTCAACACAATGAATGATGCCCTTTCAAAATTGTCAACAGTTGTACGGAAGCAACAGGCCAGGCAAATTCTGTATTGTACTTCCGTCAACGACAATATGGAAATTATAGAGGAAACCGAGGTAATTATCGTGGCAGAGGTAATTATCAGAACAACGGTTCCAGAAATAATAACCAAAGCTATAGCAGAAACTATAATAAGGCATAAGGCCACAAAAGAGAAAACTCTAGAGGCCGTGGCAACTCGAATCGAGGCCACAACAATAATGTCCGAGTTAAACAACAAAATTCGGAAAACTCCGAACGACCTTTAGATACGCAAAACTAGAAAACAATAAGGTTCACTCAATAAACTTCAATCTCAATATTTTTGTCTCTTTTTATAATGTAGAATCAGGAAAAAAACTGGTATTTCTAATAGATACAGGTGCAGATATCTCAATTTTAAAAGAAGATTCTGATGTCTTCAACGACATCCAGTTGAATAACACTATAGACATTCAAGGTATAGGTCAAGGAATCATAAAATCCAAAGGCCTCGCCCCAATTGAGCTACAAGCTGACAACTATATAATCCCTCACAATTTTCATATAGTCGATGCAAATTTCGCTATACCGTGTGACGGAATAATAGGCATAGATTTCATTAAAGGTCTTAATTGCAAAATAGACTTAGAACCCTTAAAAGGTCTTTATTAATTAATAAGACCAAACAATATAAATGTCCAAATTTATGTTCCAATAACATACAGTTCTGGTAACAATTCAATACTTATACCAGCAAGATCAGAAGTTGTCCGAAAAATTGAAATAAACTCAAGTGAAGATAGTATATTCATTCCAAATCAGGAAATTCAACCTGGTATTTACGTTGCAAACACAGTTTCAACACAAAAAAATACATTTGTCCGATTTCTTAATACAACCAATTAACTAATATAAATACTCTAAACATTGAACCACTTTCAAACTACGACGTAGTTCAAACCACTCCAGAAAATAGAAAGAACACAGTACTAGCTCAATTAAGTAAAAACTTTCCAAACCAATTTAAACCACAATTAAAAGAATTATGCACCAAGTATAGTGATGTATTCGGACTTGAAACCGAATCAATAACAACAAATAATTTAATAACCGATTTATATTAAAAACTATCGAAGCCCGCATAGTAAAGTAGAAGAAATTCAAAAACAAGTAGGCAAATTAACCTCCGATAAAATTGTCGAACCATCAGTGTCAGAATACAATAGCCCACTTCTACTAGTCCCGAAGAAAACACTTCCAGGCTCAGAAGATAAGAAATGGCGATTAGTAATTGACTATCGTCAGATAAATAAAAAACTGTTGTCCGATAAATTTCCACTACCTAGAATTGATGATATTTTAGATCAACTAGGTAGAGCAAAATACTTTTCATGCCTTGACTTAATGTCAGGTATTCACCAAATTGAACTTGAGGAGAGTTCAAGAAATATAACGTCTTTTTCAACGAGCAATGGCTCATATCGCTTTACGCGATTACCTTTTGGTTCAAAAATAGCGACAAATTCATTTCAGAGAATGATGACTATTGCATTCTCTGGACTAGAACCTTCTCAAGCATTCCTTTATATGGATGATCTTATAGTTATAGGTTGTTCCGAAAAACATATGCTTAAAAACTTAACTGATGTTTTTGAGAAATGTAGGAAATACAACCTTAGGTTACATCCTGAAAAATGTTCATTTTTTATGCATGAAGTCACATTTCTGGGACACAAATGCACCGATAAAGGAATCTTGCCAGACGACAAAAAATTTGACGTCATTAAAAACTATTCAGTCCCACACGATGCGGACAGCGCTAGAAGATTCGTTGCATTCTGCAATTATTACAGACGTTTTATAAAAAATTTTGCCGACTATTCTCGTCACATAACAAGATTATGTAAGTTCGAATGGACTGCCAAAGAACTAAAAGATTTACAAATTAAAGTCCTGAAAGTCACTACCAGGCACCAAAGTAAACAGAAAA
Source organism: Drosophila ezoana (assembly GCA_035045725.1). NCBI lineage: Eukaryota > Metazoa > Arthropoda > Insecta > Diptera > Drosophilidae > Drosophila > Drosophila ezoana. Next base: position 44,928 of record JAWNOU010000204.1, read on the forward strand.
ACTCCTGCGCAGGAAAAAATCAAGTAGATTTGCCTATGCAAACTCATGAGAACGCTTCTAAGCCCAACGTATATGAAGTCATTTGTAATGACGAAGTACGAAAAGTAGTGGCCTTTCTTATATTAAATAATATATGTTTCTTTAAACATGGAAGGAAAGTTATAGCAAGAATTGAAGTTAGCGATCTGTACACCAATGGAACATTTGACTTAGGTCAGTTTTTCCAAAGGCTAGAAAAAGAAGCCGGTATACATGAATCAGCCAACTCAAACTGGCACCGAGCGAAAAGATATTTGAATTAATTTCAATTGAATCTTTTAAAAATATGGGCAACAAAACATTAAAATCATTAAGAGTAGCGCTACTCAAGCCGGTGACCATAATAGAAAATGAAAAAGATCAAGAAGCGATACTGTTTACTTATCATGACGATCCAATACAAGGAGGTCATACTGGCATTTCAAGAACGATAGCTAAAATAAAAAGACACTACTACTGGAAAAATATGACACGTCATATAACCAAATACGTACGTAGATGTCCTAAATGCCAAAAGTCGAAAACGACGACCCATACAAAAACACCTCTAACAATTACAGAAACGCCGATAAATGCGTTCGATAGAGTGATAGTGGACACTATAGGTCCACTACCAAAATCCGAAAATGGAAACGAATATGCAATTACAATGATATGCGATTTAACAAAATATCTTGTAGCTATTCCAGTACCAAACAAATCCGCTAAGACAGTTGGAAAAGCAATATTTGAATCTTTTATACTGAAGTTCGGTCCAATGAAGACGTTCATTTCGGACATGGGAACTGAATATAAAAATTCTATTATAAATGAAGTCATAGAACTTTCAACGAATACATACGTTCTTATATATCGGTTGATAAAACTGATTGGGATGTATGGCTCCAATATTTTGTTTACTGTTTCAACACGACCCCCTCTATGGCACACAATTATTGTCCATATGAGTTAGTTTTCGGCAAACAAAGCAACTTGCCAAAATATTTTAATAAAATAGATAATATTGATCCTATATATAATATAGATGATTACGCTAAGGAAACAAAGTTTAGACTAGAACACGCCTATAAAAGAGCTGGAATAATGTTAGAAAAACATAAGGCAAAAAATAAAGAATATTATGATAACAAGGTTATCGACTTTAAATTAAAAGTAGGAGATAAGGTTTTATTAGGAAACGATACTGGACATAAATTAGAACCAGTTTATTTAGGCCCCTATGAAGTAATAGAAATAGAGGATAGAGATAATATAGTAATAATAGATACTAGAAACAAAAAACAAAAAGCATAGGCTAAAAATGTTTAATACATAATCATTTTTGTAGTATAGCCATACAAACACGAAAAAAAAGAAAAGAAAAAAATATTTATATATATTCTATACAAATGTCGTGGCGTTTAATTTTAAGAAACACGAATGAAGATGTAAAAGCATAAATTAATGTAACTGTTTGAATTTCTCAAGAATATGTCACTTGCCTATTCTTATTTCTTCCATTCCATACTGATCTTTTCTGCATTGCTTTGTGCTTTCCACTATTGTGGGCCTGGCAGAGTTCTCTGTCCAGCGCAGCCTAGGCGTGACAATGAGTTAGAGAGAGAGAAATATAGTGCTTGCGCCTGGAAGGCGCGTGTCACTGTATGTGTGTGGTATACACGCGAAGTGGAATGTTGGCATTGTGAAATTAGTCTTGAAACAGATCTCGTTCATGCAACACGATGTCACGCCAAAGAAGCGCTTGGCTCACAACGTAGTCTCTGTGGATACAGAAAAATGAAAACCATTCTCCGACACATATATAACCACATAAATATAACATTTTTAGATAAAACATTTATTACTTTCAAAAATGTTCATTAATAAAATCAAAAAAAAAACCTTTTATTATTCTTATTATTATTAACTTGAGTAATACACTTACATTTTTACATTTTTACATTTTATACATTTTAAATTTCAAAAAATAAATATACAAAATGACCTAAAGCCAAAACAAAACAAAAAAATAAAATATATATTTATAAACAAATTTTTAATTTTTTTTTAAAACTTTAACACTTTTAAAAGAATATACAATCAATTAAAAATAACTACATTATATTACGTTATTCCTCTAAAAGGGGAGGTGTAGTGTGTATATGCCTTAAAAGAACACCCTATATACAAATATAAAGTATGCGGCACTTTGTCGTATACAATAACAATTATACATTAAGCAAGCCCAGAGCCACTTTATACATTGGCTCTGGATCATATTACGCAGCGCAGTTCACTAGCCCCTCTAGCTGACCGTTTATGCATACGCTGCATATCCCACGCTCCGTCTGAGCGCATTTCATGAGCAACATATATGCTCACTAACACAGGCATATGCAAGCTACTCACTCTCTTTGTAGCTGTTAACCAATAACAGGATAAGTATATACATGTATCCATAACTTAAGTGCATTATATTTTCTTTGAATAAATTCATTCTAAAAACTCAAGTCAATCAGCACCAACGTGCTTCTGCTATTCATTTAAACTCCCAATTATTACAATGGTTCGCTCGTTCAGCATCCTGATATCGATGACTAACCTCTTGTTTGGGTTACCATAAGCGTCAGTACCTTTCTTGTCAACAACCCAAGTTTGGCTGTTGTAGGGCGACCTCGAGGTCCTTTAGCATTTGTTTGACTGCGTTGTTTACAAAGTCGGAAACGGCCATAAGGTTTGGGTAGGCTCTGGAGTACACCGGTTCGTTATCTACTGTGCGAATCGTGGCAATGACAGCGGTGTTGAAAGGGAGAGCTTCGTTAGCTGTTAGCGCCAAAGGGTCATCAAAACATTGACAGACGAGCCTGTGCTTACCATATTCGATCCTCAGCATCCAATAGAACTGCATACAGATGCCAGTATGGACGGTTACGGTGCGATTTTATTGCATAAAATCCATAATAAACCCCACGTTGTTGAATATTACAGTAAACGAACTTCGCCTCCAGAATCCCGATATCATTCGTTCGAATTGGAAACGCTAGCTGTATTTAATTCAATAAAGCATTTTCGTCATTATTTACAAGGCCGACATTTTCTCGTTTACACCGATTGTAATTCAAAAGCTTCACGCAATAAAATTGATCTTTCGACTAGAGTCCATAGATGGTGGGCGTATATGCAATCCTTTAACTTTGACATACAATATAGACCAGGTAGTAAAATGTCACATGTAGATTTCTTCTCACGTAATCCATTACCTTTAAAAATGTCTTCCCAAGTTCCCATCAAGCGTGTACAATAAGCTGAGATAACGGAAAATTGGCTTCTTGCCGAACAACAACGAGATCCTGATACTTCTTCGATAATTTCGAAAATTCAAAACAATGAAATAGAGGAAAGTATAGCAAAGTCTTATGAGCTTAGGTCAAAAATGCTGTTTCGGAAAATTCAGAGAAGCGGTAAAACTCGCTGTCTTCCAGTTATCCCCAGAGCTTTTAGATGGTCTGTAGTAAACCATGTCCATGACCTTGGTTGGGAAAAGACCCTAGACAAAATGTATGAGTTTTACTGGTTCGAAAATATGTCTAAATACGTGCGTAAATTTGTCGACAACTGTATTACCTGCAAATTGACTAAGCCACCATCAGGCAAGATACCAGCAGAACTTCACTCAATACCGAAAGTAGACATTCCGTGGCATACGGTACATATTGATATCACTGGCAAGCTGAGTGGCAAAAGCGATCAAAAGGAATATGTTATTGTCCAAATCGATGCATTTACAAAATTCGTATTTTTATACCATATTGTAAATATTAATTCCGAAAGCTGCATTAATGCCGTAAAGTCATCAATACCATTGCTCGGCGTACCAACAAGAATCATTGCCGATCAAGGCATATGTTTTACGGGGTCAGATTTTAGTAAATTTTGCTCTATGCAAAAAATAGATCTACATTTGATTGCAACAGCCGCTAGTCGCGCAAATGGTCAGGTGGAGCGCGTTATGAGTGTGTTAAAACGTATGTTAACTGCTATAGAGAGTAGCGAGCGTTCCTGGCAAGACGCTTTAGGTGAAATACAATTAGCCATAAATTGCACAACAAATCGAACTACGAAATCTAGTCCTTTAGTATTAATAATTGGAAAAGAAGCTAGACCCTTCGGCATGTTACATGTCTGTGAGGATGATAGTAAAGTAGATGTAAGCTTTGTGAGAAAAATGGCTAAAGACAATAAAGAAAAGAACGCTGCATATGATAAAATTAGATTCGATAAAAACAAATCAAAATTTGTAAGGTTTAAGATAGGCGATTATGTATTGCTCAAGAACGAAGAAAGACACCAGACAAAATTAGATCCCAAATTCAAGGGCCCATTCCTAGTGGCAGAAGTGCTCGATGGAGATCGATACGTTTTAAAGTCATTGACTAACAAGCGAACTTATAAGTATTCGCACGAGTCGTTGAGATGTATGCCGGCAGAGGGGATTCCCATTAAATTGGACACATGTGATGACAGTAATGGCGTTGAAAGAGACGTCAATGATGCGTTAGTGGGTTCTAACAAAAGGAGGCATTGGTACATCCAATGTAGTGAAGGCATTGATGGAATTCAATGTGAGATATCGGGCTCTATACCTGAGGGTCACGCTGTTATGCTATATTACGGGTGCTGTTAGGTGCACGAGTTAATGTGATTACTTATGCAGTACCTAGTGAGTAGCTTGACGGTAGGAGCCTGAATTGGAGAGTGTCCCGATTATCTAGTAACTTCACAAGAGTGTTGTTAACTAATGGGAGATCACTTATGTCCGGATATACTGAGAAGTTAGCATAATACCCTGTACTTCCGTCACTGAGTTGGCCCTTTGAACAATATTTTTCAGTTTGTTTTTTTTATTCCAATTTTAAATAACTCTGTTTTAATAAGTTTGGATCAAATTGTCTTTTCAGACTAAGAGAAGCATATTGTTACTTTCCTTCTTTATTTTGTAACACACGAGGACGTGTGATAGTCAGGAGGGCCGTGTCGTGGCGTTTAATTTTAAGAAACACGAATGAAGATGTAAAAGCATAAATTATATAAATTAAGTAACTGTTTGAATTTCTCAAGAATATGTCGCTTGCCTATTCTTATTTCTTCCATTCCATACTGATCTTTTCTGCATTGCTTTGTGCTTTCCACTATTGTGGGCCTGGCAGAGTTCTCTGTCCAGCGCAGCCTAGGCGTGACAATGAGTGAGAGAGAGAGAAATATAGTGCTTGCGCCTGGAAGGCGCGTGTCACTGTATGTGTGTGGTATACACGCGAAGTGGAATGTTGGCATTGTGAAATTAGTCTTGAAACAGATCTCGTTCATGCAACACGATGTCACGCCAAAGGAAGCGCTTGGCTCACAACGTAGTCTCTGTGGATACAGAAAATGAAAACCATTCTCCGACACATATATAACCACATAAATATAACATTTTTAGATAAAACATTTATTACTTTCAAAAATGTTCATTAATAAAAAATAAAAAAAAACCTTTTATTATTCTTATTATTATTAACTTGAGTAATACACTTACATTTTTAAATTTTTACATTTTATACATTTTAAATTTCAAAAAATAAATATACAAAATGACCTAAAGCCAAAACAAAACAAAAAAAATAATATATATATTTATAAACAAATTTTTAAATTTTTTTAAAACTTTAACACTTTCAAAAGAATATACAATCAATTAAAAATAACTACATTATATTACGTTATTCCTCTAAAAGGGGAGGTGTAGTGTGTATATGCCTTAAAAGAACACCCTATATACAAATATAAAGTATGCGGCACTTTGTCGTATACAATAACAATTATACATTAAGCTAGCCCAGAGCCACTTTATACATTGGCTCTGGATCATATTACGCAGCGCAGTTCACTAGCCCCTCTAGCTGACCTTTTATGTTTACGCTGCATATCCCACGCTCCGTCTGAGCGCATTTCATGAGCAACATATATGCTCACTAACACAGGCATATGCAAGCTACTCACTCTTTTTGTAGCTGTTAACCAATAACAGGATAAGTATATACATGTATCCATACGCTAAGTGCATTATATTTTCTTTGAATAAATTCATTCTAAAAACTCAAGTCAATCAGCACCAACGTGCTTCTGCTATTCATTTAAACTCCCAATTATTACAATGGTTCGCTCGTTCAGCATCCTGATATCGATGACTAACCTCTTGTTTGGGTTACCATAAGCGTCAGTACCTTTCTTGTCAACAACCCAAGTTTGGCTGTTGTAGGGCGACCTCGAGGTCCTTTAGCATTTGTTTGACTTCGTTGTTTACAAAGTCGGAAACGGCCATAAGGTTTGGGTAGGCTCTGGAGTACACCGGTTCGTTATCTACTGTCCGAATCGTGGCAATGACAGCGGTGTTGAAAGGGAGAGCTTCGTTAGCTGTTGAAAAAGCTTTTTTCCTTTTAATTATCACACTCTTAAATTCCTTCTTAACGGAGGCAGGCACCACAATGTCATTGACATCGGTGAAATTTGCGTCAGCGCAGTTGTGGTACTGAAGTTTTTCGAAAATGCCCTGATATTCCAGAGTGCTCTTTGCTAAGTTCAACTTAACCCCGGCCTGTGTTAACAGGTCAAAGAGAGTGTCTAACAGAAAAAATGGTGAAGTGTACCGGAAAATGTTCATCAGGCACTTTTGCTTAATTTCGGTGGAGCCGTGTATCGAGTTCACGCAAACGGTTTGGTGACCGGCATTATGGTTTTTAGCTCCTTTACGGGCTTGACATAATTTTTTGCCGCTCCTATGTCGATTAGCATTTTTAATGTTCTCCCAGCCAACCGTCGCTCGATGAACGGAAACCGGGAGTGTTCCCTAAAAAATGAACCGAGTCTTCATCTGGAGCGTACTCGTTGTCACTTTCAATTTCTTCAACTGCGGCCTTTGCCGCCTTCTCGTACTGTGCCTTATCTTTAGAGTAATGTGCCTTAGTTTAGAGTCCTCTTGAACTACATTATTAAGACGCTGGCGTCTTTGGCCTGTCGCACGGTCGGACGAGTTTCTACGCTTTGCGGCGTTCGAGTCATTAGGTTGACGCCTAGACTTAGAAGATGAGTCAACCAAAAACAAATTAACCTCCGATAAAATTGTCGAACCATCAGTGTCAGAATACAATAGCCCACTTCTACTAGTCCCGAAGAAAGCACTTCCAGGCTCAGAAGATAAGAAATGGCGATTAGTAATTGACTATCGTCAGATAAATAAAAAACTGTTGTCCGATAAGTTTCCACTACCTAGAATTGATGATATTTTAGATCAACTAGGTAGAGCAAAATACTTTTCATGCCTTGACTTAATGTCAGGTTTTCACCAAATTGAACTTGAGGAGAGTTCAAGAAATTTAACCTCTTTTTCAACGAGCAATGGCTCATATCGCTTTACGCGATTACCTTTTGGTTCAAAAATAGCTCCAAATTCATTTCAGAGAATGCTGACTATTGCATTCTCTGGACTAGAACCTTCTCAAGCATTCCTTTATATGGATGATCTAATAGTTATAGGTTGTTCCGAAAAACATATGCTTAAAAACTTAACTGGTGTTTTTGAGAAATGTAGGAAATACAAGCTTAGGTTACATCCTGAAAAATGTTCATTTTTTATGCATGAAGTCACATTTCTGGGACACAAATGCACCAGACGACAAAAAATTTGACGTCATTAAAAACTATCCAGTCCCACACGATGCGGACATCGCGGATTCGTTGCATTCTGCAATTATTACGGACGTTTTATACAAAATTTTGCCGACTATTCTCGTCACATAACAAGATTATGTAAGTTCGAATGGACAGCCGACTGCCAGCATGCATTCGAACATCTTGAATCGGCACTAATAAACCCAATATTATTACAATACCCAGATTTCAGCAAAGAATTTTGCATAATAACTGATGCAAGTAAGCAAGCTTGTGGAGCGATTTTAACTCAAAACCATAATGGACTCCAACTCCCAATTGCTTATGCATCACGTTCATTTACTAAGGGAGAAAGTAATAAAAGTACAACAGAACAAGAATTAGCAGCAATTCATTGGGCAATAAGACATTTCAGACCATATATTTATGGAAGACATTTCACTGTCAAAACAGATCATAGACCACATACATATTTATTTTCAATGGTCAATCCAAGTTCCAAATTAACACGTATGTAGGAGTCGAAAATAGAACTAAGAGTGGTCGAATTTATAACCAGTTAAATTAAACAGTCGAGTATAATGTTGACATTATACTCATTTGGTAACATTTAATCACTGATCACATACAACCCTGCTATGGACATCTAATCCACGATTTATCGATAAAAATAGAGAATAAGAGTCAGTCGGAAGCTAAGAGGAAAAATGAAAGAAGTGTTCGCTGTTGCTCGTTTTCTTTGAAATACTTGTCGGAAAATGAATAATAATTATAAGTTTACGTTTGTTCAACAATTTCTTTAAATAAACTACTAAGAACATAAAGAACCCAAGTGCTGACGAAATCCATCGAATGGCCGTCCCTACAAATTTGGTGTCAGAAGTGGGATAGACAGAACATGTAAAATACGTAATTTGATGAGCGAGTACAAACTGATAAAACGAAGCGGGTGCATTAAAATTCATCAAAATTTGAATGCCCGAAAGAATTGCGAATGGAAAAAATTGAGGAAGGTTAGAATCGTCTAGGATTAATGGCGACAGCGGCGAGTATGCCTAAAGAGCTCTAGCAAGAGCAAGACAGACAGTCGTGTATTGCGTGACAGTGGTCGGTAAGCGCAAGCGAGAAGGAGATGTTTTAACTTTTGCGCAGCAAAAGCTGGGTAGCGCAAAAAAATGAAATAGGAAGTTGCAGATCTAATTGGCGAAGAGTAAAGAGTGTTATATACGAAAATAATTAAATAGTTGTTGAGCTAAGAGCGTTAAATCATTTATTTTGAAAAAAAAAGGATTCAATTTATAACAAAAAAGAAATTAAGTGTAAGCAAACACAAAGTAAAAGTAGAAGCTAATACAGACGAAAATAATAATTTAATATTTACTAAAGTTGCTAGAGCGAAAAAACAACAAACTAAATTTGATTCATAAAAGTTTAATTACTTATACCATTAAGTTAAGTACATTGAATTGTTAATTTGTAAGACTCAGTTTTAAGCATTGTGAAAGCGAGCAACGACGATAACAAAATGAACAGAGACGAAATTTTGGCGTTAACAGTTAACGTATTAAAAGAAAAGTTATCGGCACTTAGTTTGGTAACCACAGGTAGAAAGCAAACTTTGCAAGACCGACTTTTAGAATATTATGGGTTGTAGGTCGACGATAATGAATCTGACTATGATGATGCTGGGTCGGCCCATACTGTTCAAAGCTCACCAATGCAAATAGTCCGAACAACGTTTACATTACGCGATATTGAAGATTCACTTTCGCAGTTCAATGGGTCAAGTCAACCAGCTGTTGAAAAATGGATTCATGAATTTGAAGATAACGCTAACGCAGTGCAGTGACGCCCTCAAGCGTCGAATATGGGTAGGATGCATAACGGTACCGAAGAAAAGAAACCTGACTTGAATAAAGAACAAATAAGGAAATGTTTCAAATGCGGCGATCCATCACATCTAGCCAGAGAATGTAGACAGCCAATAAAATGTTATAAATGTGCTCAACCAGGGCATAAGGCAGCCAACTGTTCAGGACCGCGTGTAGTGGAGAAGAGAGAAGGCAAAAATGCGAACACGATGATTAACAAGGCTAGCGGAAAATGCATTTTTAAGGGGTTGTCCTGTAAGAACATATGCTTCTCTGCATTAATTGATACAGGCTGTGACCTCTGCCTAATACGCGATGATATCGTCAAAAAACTAGGAGAAGTTGAACTGAATAATGAAAAACCGTGTCTTGTTGGCATCTGTAATAGTGAGCTAAATACACTAGGAAGCTTTGTCACTCAAGTCAAAGTTGATGGTAACTTTCTGGATATAACCGTTCATGTTACGAGCCGAGACGACATTCAATACTCAGCTGTAATAGGAAACAGCGTATTGAAGCAAGCGGACTTAATAGTATCGGAAAATTTTGTAGAATTTCGACCCAAAGTAAAGGACAATGCGAACAAGAGAGTAATTGACAAGACATTAACAATAACAGAAGATACTGTCGCAAATAATAAGCAAGGCTTAGAGCTTTTACAAGAATTCAAAGATGTATGCTTTTTTGCAGAAAGTCAGGAGGCTGAGATCGATCTAAATCACTTAGAAAAACCTGTTGCAGACGAAGTTCAAGCAATAATTAAAAACTATTCACCTGAAATGAAGAAGAAATGCCCAATTGAAATGAAAATTTTGTTAAATGACGAGCGTCCAGTTTTCGAACGCCCAAGGCGCATATCACATGCGGACAAGTCTATTGTCGATTCGCAAATTAAAATATGGCTAGAAGAAAAGGTCATACAGCCAAGTACATCGGAGTATGCATCTCCTGTTGTCCTCGTTCCGAAAAAAGATGGTACCAAAAGATTGTGCTGTGACTATAGGCGTTTGAATGAAAAGATCGCGAGGGACAATTTTCCAATGCCCTTAATGGACAATGTGATTGAGAGATTGCAGGGCCAAAGTGTGTTTACTACACTCGATCTCGCAAACGGATTTTTTCATGTTCCAATTGAGCCCGATTCGAGAAAATATACATCATTTGTAACAAGTGCAGGGCAATATGAATTCCTGTTCGTCCCTTTTGGAATATCGAACTCCCCAGCTGTATTTTCCAGATTCATTCGTGCAATTCTTGTAGATCTTGTACAAGATGGTACAGTCGTATCTTATATGGATGATCTTATGATTCCCTCCAAGGATATAGATGCAGGTATCCGAAAGTTAAAGCGCGTACTGGACAGAGCAGCAGAGTTTAACTTGCGTATTAAGTGGAGTAAGTGCCAGTTTCTTATGAAGGAAGTTGACTTTTTAGGGTATGTTATACAGGAAGACACAATAAGACCATCTGTGAAAAAAACCCAAATTTCAAAATTTTCCTATACCCCATGACCGAAAGAGTTTGCAGCGTTTTCTCGGATTAACGTCGTACTTTAGGCGCTTTATAAAAGACTATGCGCTGATAGCCAAACCACTTTCCGATTTGTTACTACTCCAGTATTGCGATTGTATAATCCGAAAGCTCAGACTGAAGTGCATACGGACGCTTCAATGAATGGTTATGGTGGCGTTCTCTTGCAAAAAGACTCGGATGATCAATCGTTCCATCCAATTCAATATCTAAGTCGGAAAACGAAACACTCAGAGGAGAAATATCATTCTTATGAGCTTGAGGTGCTGGCTATGGTCGAGGCTTTGAAAAAGTGGCGCGTTTACTTACTTGGCATAAAATTTAAGATTGTGACCGATTGTAACGCTTTCGCATTGACCATGAAAAAACGTGGCGATATTCCATTAAGAGTCTCGCGTTGGGCACTTTTCCTTCAAGATTTTGACTACAGCATTGAGCATCGAAATGGCAGCAAAATGAGGCATGTTGATGATCTAAGCCGCGTATCCTGTCTTATGCTTGAAGACTCGCTGCAGCACAGATTGCAGCAAGCACAAACGAGAGATGATTGGGTCCGAGCTGTGCTAGCTGTCTTGGATTGTACATACGAAGATTTTTATGTTAGACATGGTATATTATACAAGGATCCCATCAAGGAACTTATAGTCGTACCATCGCTTATGGAAGACGAAATCATTAGAATTGCACACAAGAAAGGGCATTTCTCAGCGAAACGAACTCAAGAAGCAATCGAAAAGACATTCTTTATTCCGCAGCTATCGTCAAAAGTGCCAAAAATTGTAAAAAGTTGCATAGAATGCATAATATCTGAGAGCAAATCAGGCAAAAAAGAAGGGTTTTTGGCACCAATCAACAAAGAGGACAAGCCTTTAGGCACGTACCATGTGGATCATGTCGGTCCAATAGAGCAGACTAGTAAAAACTATAACTATATTTTGGTGATAGTCGATGCGTTTTTCAAATTCGTTTGGCTCTATCCAACAAAAAATACCACCGCAGAAGGAGTTGTAGATCGACTAAGACGGCAGGCGGCAGTGTTTGGAAATCCTAAGCGCATAATATCAGATAGGGGTGCAGCTTTCGTTTCAAACTTGTTCAAGGAGTACTGTGAAGCAGAAGGTATACAGCATCTTACGATAGCTACAGGAGTTCCAAGAGGAAACGGTCAGGTAGAACGTATCCACAAAATCGTAATACCAATGTTGTCTAAACTATGCCGGGAAAATCCTTGTAACTGGTATAAGCATATTGATATCGTGCAACAAACAATCAACAGTACGCCGCCAAGAAGCACTAAAGTTTCACCGTTTAGATTGTTGACTGGCGTGTAGATGAAACTTAACAGAATATCGGACTTGCAAGAACTATTAGAAGAAGCTGCTGTAGAGGTACTAAGTAATGAAAGAGAAGAAGTCCGTAAAGAAGCGCAGCAAAATATAGCAAAAATACAGCAGGAAAACCGAAAATCTTTCAATAAACATCGCAAAAAAGAGCCCAAATATAAAATAAACGAACTTGTAGCCATTAAGAGAACACAATATGGTACTGGTCTAAAATTGAAACCTAAATTCTTTGGTCCATATAAAATAGTAAAGATTCAAAACCATGGTAGATATGACGTAGAAAAGGTCGGCGACCACGAAGGTCCAGGGAAAACTACAACTGTAGCAGAATATATGAAGAAATGGGAGCCCAGTGCTAATTTAACAGAAGATTCGTCACTCGGGTCGAATGAAGAGTCAGGTTGGCCGAGTGTAGGAGTCGAAAATAGAACTAGGAGTGGTCGAATTTATAACCAGTTAAATTAAACAGGCGAGTATAATGTTGACATTAGAAGAATACGATTTCACAGTAGAGTATCTAAAGGGTAAAGATAACTATGTAGCTGATGCGTTATCAAGAATAACCATCAAAGAACTAAAAGATTTACAAATTAAAGTCCTGAAAGTCACTACCAGACATTAAAGTAAACAGAAAAACTCCTGCGCAGGAAAAGATCAAGTAGATTTGCCTATGCAAACTCTTGAGAACGCTCTAAGCCCAACGTATATGAAGTCATTTGTAATGACGAAGTTAGAAAAGTAGTGGCCTTGCTTATATTAAATAATATATGTTTCTTTAAACATGGAAGGAAAGTTATAGCAATAATTGAAGTTAGCGATCTGTACACCAATGGAACATTTGACTTAGGTCAGTTTTTCCAAAGGCTAGAAAAAGAAGCCGGTATACATGAATCAGCCAACTCAAACTGGCACCGAGCGAAAAGATATTTGAATTAATTTCAATTGAATCTTTTAAATATATGGGCAACAAAACATTAAAATCATGAAGAGTAGCGGTACTCAAGCCGGTGACCATAATAGAAAATGAAAAAGATCAAGAAGCGATACTGTTTACTTATCATGACGATTCAATGCAAGGGGGTCATACTGGCATTTCAAGAACGATAGCTAAAATAAAAAGACACTACTACTGGAAAAATATGACACGTCATATAACCAAATACGTACGTAGATGTCCTAAATGCCAAAAGTCGAAAACGACTGTGTCCTGTGCAAATACCTAAAGATAGACAATATAACGTCTACCGCACACCACCACCAGACAGTTGGAACAGTAGAAAGAAGTCATAGAACTTTCAACGAATACATATGTTCTTATATATCGGTTGATAAAACTGATTGGGATGTATGGCTCCAATATTTTGTTTACTGTTTCAACACGACCCCTCTATGGCACACAATTATTGTCCATATGAGTTAGTTTTCGGCAAACAAAGCAACTTGCCAAAATATTTTAATAAAATAGATAATATTGATCCTATATATAATATAGATGATTACGCTAAGGAAACAAAGTTTAGACTAGAACACGCCTATAAAAGAGCTGGAATAATGTTAAAAAAACATAAGGCAAAAAATAAAGAATATTATGATAACAAGGTTATCGACTTTAAATTAAAAGTAGGAGATAAGGTTTTATTAGGAAACGATACTGGACATAAATTAGAACCAGTTTATTTAGGCCCCTATGAAGTAATAGAAATAGAGGATAGAGATAATATAGTAATAACAGATACTAGAAACAAAAAACAAAAAGTACATAAGGATAGGCTAAAAATTTTTAATACATAATCATTTTTGTAGTATGGCCATACAAACACGAAAAAAAAAGAAAAGAAAAAAATATTTATATATATAATAAATATAACATTTTTAGATAAAACATTTATTACTTTCAAAAATGTTCATTAATAATAATCAAAAAAAAAAAACCTTTTATTATTCTTATTATTATTAACTTGAATAATACACTTAAATTTTTACATTTTTACATTTTTACATTTTATACATTTTAAATTTCAAACAAGTAAGAGGTTCTAGTCGGTAGCTCCCGACTAGGGGATACCCTGAACCCTCATATTCCAACACCAAATGCAGCGCGCGCTTATAGATAGAGAGTAGCGGGGAGGTGGCGATAGGTATAAATTGAAAGATAATCGATATATATATACTTTTCTAGAAGCTACATGTCAAGTTTGGTGACTCTAGCTCTTATTATTTACCAAAATTGCTTAAAAAACAGGATTTCGATATACATTTTTATCGATTACTTGGAAACGGGGCAAGTTATCGATTATCGGAAACAAACTCGATCTGCGTAGGAACTAGGAGCACCTACATCTAAAATTTCAAGTCTCTAGCTTTTATAGGTTCTGAGATCCTTGCGTTCATACATACGGACGGACGGACGGACGGACGGACGGACGACGGACGGAAGAAGACGGACATGGCTAGATCGACTCGGCTATTAATGCTGATCAAGAATATATATACTTTATGGGGTCGGAGATGCTTCCTTCTGCCTGTTACATACATTTGGATTTTGCACAAAAACATAATACCCCTTTTACCCATTTTTAATGGGTTCAGGGTATAAAAATAAATATACAAAATGGCCTAAAGCCAAAACAAAACATAAAAAATTATATATATATTTATAAACAAATTTTTATATTTTATTTTTTTAACTTTTTACACTTTCAAAAGAATATACAATGAATTAAAAATAACTACATTATATACGTTATTCCTCTAAAAGGGGAGGTGTAGTGTGTATATGCCTTAAAAGAACACCCTATATACAAATATAAAGTATGCGGCACTTTGTCGCAAACAATTATACATTAAACAAGCCCAGAGCCACTTTATATATTGGCTCTGGATCATATTACGCAGCGCAGTTCACTAGCCCCTCTAGCTGACCGTTTATGCTTACGCTGCATATCCCACGCTCCGTCTGAGCGCATTTCATGAGCAACATATATGCTCACTAACACAGGCATATGGAAGCTACTCACTCTCACTCTCTTTGTAGCTGTTAACCAATAACAGGATAAGTATATACATGTATCCATAGGCTAAGTGCATTATATTTTCTTTGAATAAATTCATTCTAAAAACTCAAGTCAATCAGCACCAACGTGCTTCTGCTATTCATTTAAACTCCCAATTATTACAATGGTTCGCTCGTTCAGCATCCTGATATCGATGACTAACCTCTTGTTTGGGTTACCATAAGCGTCAGTACCTTTCTTGTCAACAACCCAAGTTTGGCTGTTGTAGGGCGACCTCGAGGTCCTTTAGCATTTGTTTGACTTCGTTGTTTACAAAGTCGGAAACGGCCATAAGGTTTGGGTAGGCTCTGGAGTACACCGGTTCGTTATCTACTGTCCGAATCGTGGCAATGACAGCGGTGTTGAAAGGGAGAGCTTCGTTAGCTGTTGAAAAAGCTTTTTTCCTTTTAATTATCACACTCTTAAATTCCTTCTTAACGGAGGCAGGCACCACAATGTCATTGACATCGGTGAAATTTGCGTCAGCGCAGTTGTGGTACTGAAGTTTTTCGAAAATGCCCTGATATTCCAGAGTGCTCTTTGCTAAGTTCAACTTAACCCCGGCCTGTGTTAACAGGTCAAAGCCTATAATAGCGTCGAACGAGCTGAGAGTGTCTAACAGAAAAAATGGTGAAGTGTACCGGAAAATGTTCATCAGGTTCGTTCGTTCAGCATCCTGATATCGATGACTAACCTCTTGTTTGGGTTAACATAAGCGTCAGTACCTTTCTTGTCAACAACCCAAGTTGGGCTGTTGTAGGGCGTTCTCGAGGTCTTGATAATGCCGTCCTTTAGCATTTGTTTGACTTCGTTGCTTACAAAGTCGGAAACGGCCATAAGGCTTGGGTAGGCTCTGGAGTACACCGATTCGTTATCTATTGTCCGAATCGTAGCAATGACAGCGGTGTTGAAAGGGAGAGCTTCGTTAGCTGTTGAAAAAGCTTTTTTCCTTTTAATTATCATACTCTTAAATTCCTTCTTAACGGAGGCAGGCACCACAATGTCATTGACATCGGTGAAATTTACGTCAGCGCAGTTGTGATACGGAAGCTTTTCAGAAATGCCCTGATATTCCAGAGTGCTCTTTGCTAAGTTCAACTTAACCCCGGCCTGTGTGAACAGGTCAAAGCCTATAATAGCGTCGAACGAGCTGAGAGTGTCTAACAGAAAAAATGGTGAAGTGTACCGGAAAATGTTCATCAGGCACTTTTGCATAATTTCGGTGGAGCCGTGTATCGAGTTCACCGCAAACGGTTTGGTGACCAGCATTATGGTTTTTAGCTCCTTTACGGGCTTGACATAATTTTTTGCCGCTCCTGTGTCGATTAGCATTTTTAATGTTCTCCCAGCCAACCGTCGCTCGATGAACGGAAACCGGGAGTGTTCCCTAAAAAAATGAACCGAGTCTTCATCTGGAGCGTACTCGTTGTCACTTTCAATTACTTCAACTGCGGCCTTTGCCGCCTTCTCGTATTGTGCCTTATCTTTAGAGTAATGTGCCTTAGTTTAGAGTCCTCTTGAACTACATTATTAAGACGCTGGCGTCTTTGGCCTGTCGCACGGTCGGACGAGTTTCTACGCTTTGCGGCGTTCGAGTCATTAGGTTGACGCCTAGACTTAGAAGATGAGGCAACCTCCATCGGTTGTGGGGCCTGCGCTTGGTTGTCCCTGTTAGTCTGTTCTTGAGGGTTGCCCTTTGGTCGCTTGACAAAATGAGGGTTCCTATCCTGATTTTGGTCTTCTTTGCTTAACCTGCCTGGCTTGCCATGGGAACGGCTTTTGCTGTTTTCAGCAACTTGAGCCCGCTCCTCCACAGCCTTAGCGTAAGAGTTTGCGAAAATGCTTCTCTCAATACCTCTCTGGCCAGAGCCAGCGCAGAAGGAAGGTCTTTAGGCTGTGCTGGAAAGACGACGGCTCTGAGAGATTTTTTTAGGCCTGAAACAAAGGCATGCAGGGTGTCGGCTCTAACTTCCGAGTTAAGCAAATCGGCGCCCTCTTGCTCGTGTGTCATGACAATCTTGTTGGTCACTAGTGTGAGCATTTTCTCGACTTCGTCGTAGTATTGCATTAAGGGCATGTCACCTTGCCTGACCATTTCTAATCCCTGCCTCAGTAGGCGCAAAGATGTCTTATCCGAGAAGGTACAATCTAGTCTGGCCAATATGGCATCAAAGTTTAACACTGTGTTGTGTGACACAAGCAAGGCTCCAGCTGGGCCTCTGATTTTGTTTCTAATGATGGCGACAGCTTGGTAACGTGCGCTGCTGCCGTTATAAGGCTTGAACAGCTCGTAAGCGTATATGGCCGATTGCCTCCATGCTACATACTCATCCTGAATGCCTGTGATCTCAGGGACGGACTTGAATATGTCCACCAGGATGTCACATCTGACATCAGGCCTAACTGATATTTTTTCGTATGTAATAATTTCCACCTGTAAATTCTGCACCTGAGCAACTAATGAATTAATCTGAGCTTGCAACTGGGATTGCTGTGCGCCTGTCTGACTGCATTGTCAATAAGCGCTTGGATCTGATTATGTTCCATGATGTTATCTAAAGGGACACCTGCTAATGGTTGGTCTGTTTCCCAGCTATCGTCACTGCCGTATTAAACTTTCACGTCCCTATAGGAACCTGCCCAACTCATTGGCTGTTGGTTGGCAACACACAAATATTTTATTGCCGATCGCAAATGATCGGTCGATTAGCTTGGTTGCGCAAGAGATAGAATTTATTAAAGTGGCACTTACTTTCTTCGGCCGTGGCTAACAGTCAGCAGCAAGAAAGAATAAAGTACCTTTGGGTATGCAATGGAAAATTTTCGACTGACAAAGGTATTTTTTTTTTTTAAAGGTAATAATGAAATTTTATTTAACAAGATAAGTGTGCTGCTACCTTGCAAGGCAACTTAAACTAATCAGAAATTAAACTAAAAATAACAAAATAATTTATGATAGAACATAACAATGAATTAAAGATAACTTATAAGGGGGAGGCTTAAGGGGTGATACTGGGGAGATCGTCTAAATTTGTAGTATGAGATATTTATGTCAAGACCCGGTTCAGGAGGTCTTGAGGGTGATGGCGTTTGAGTCTCTTCCTTACTCTTGTACGGTGACAGGCAGTATTTAGGCGTCTAGCTAAACAGTTTGGATGAGCTCCTAGCCTCTCCGTGTATTTTTGGGCAATCACTTGAATTCTGTCACCTATTTTGGGCACCTTAAGGTCGCGCTCAATGTTACGTGTCCTTATGTACCATGGGGACCCAGAGATCATCCTCAAGGTCTTAGCTTGTAGCACACGGATCTTATTCAGGTGCGACTTGGCAGTAATACCGTACACCTGTATGGCATAGAATAGGCTGGGAGCTAAAATGCACTTGTATATTTTGACCTTGTTCTCCAGCGACAATTTATATTTGGCGGAGAGTAACCAACGTATATGAAGTCATTTGTAATGACGAAGTTAGAAAAGTAGTGGCCTTGCTTATATTAAATAATATATGTTTCTTTAAACATGGAAGGAAAGTTATAGCAATAATTGAAGTTAGAGATCTGTACACCAATGGAACATTTGACTTAGGTCAGTTTTTCCAAAGGCGAAAAGATATTTGAATTAATTTCAATTGAATCTTTTAAAAATATGGGCAACAAAACATTAAAATCATTAAGAGTAGCGCTACTCAAGCCGGTGACCATAATAGAAAATGAAAAAGATTAAGAAGCGATACTGTTTACTTATCATGACGGATCTTATTCAGGTGCGACTTGGCAGTAATACCGTACACCTGTATGGCATAGAATAGGCTGGGAGCTAAAATGCACTTGTATATTTTGACCTTGTTCTCCAGCGACAATTTATTTTTGTCGGAGAGTAACCAGGACATCTTGTTTAATTTTGCTCTATATGAGTGCTGCAGTGACGTGACATGTCTTTCGAAGGTAAGGCTTCTGTCTAGGATGACACCTAAGTACCTTTACTTACCTGCGTTTATGCACACATTCCATTTCGATGCCCATTCCTGGAATGCGTCCAAAAACTCCTGCAGTGCACTTTTGGCTAGTAGTATGCAACTGCTTTTTGTGAGCACCGCAGTGTCGTCGGCGTAGGTCGCTATTAGCTTATCGCTTTTATCGACTGAGGTGATTGCCATATGGCTTGGTATATCCGCTGAAAATATCGAGTACAGTGTGGGGCCTAGAACACTGCCCTGGGGAACGCCAGCCTCGATTGATTTAATGGAGGACTTGCATCCATCGTGAGCCACTCGGAATGTGCGCCCTTCTAAAAAGCTCTTTATAACCTGGAACAGTTGGGGGGTTAAGAGTCTCTTGGCTTTGTAAATAAGTCCAGGGTGCCACACCCTGTCGAAAGCTTGCTGTATGTCCAGGAAGACAGCGACCGCATACTCTTTCTTCTCTATGGCCTCTAGCGCAAAGTTGATAACTCTATGCAGCTGTTCAGGAGTGCCATGCTGCTTGCGAAATCCAAATTGAAATTTAGGGATCGCAAGGGTAACATTCTCGAGATCCAGCATTCTGTTGGGCTGTTAGGCTGATCGGCCTATAAGAGTCCACATCAGTTGGTTGCTTTCCAGGCTTGAGGATCATAATAATGTTTGCCGACTTCCAGGCTCTCGGAAAGTATCCCACTCGTAGGACGCTGTTGAAAATAAGCACCAAAAACAACAGCTCTTGATCTGGTAGGAGTCTTATGGTTCTGTTATCGAGTAAGTCTCCGCCAGGGGCCTTATTGGGTTTAAGCTTTGACACCAGCTGCTTCACTTCGTCCAGTGTCACAGTATCTGAAGGCAAAGCCATTTGAAACGGTGTTTCCAATGCCTCCGCAACTATCCTGCAGTGACTCTCAGGTGCAAAGTCGTGCGGCCTGAATCGTTGCTCAAGATTGTTTGCAAATACTTCCGTTTTGTCAAGACTAGTGCGGCACCAGCTCCCTGAAGGGTCTCTAATAGCCGATTTCGGTGTTGCCAATATTTTATATCTCTTAGTAATTTTCCACAGAGAGTAATTAGTAAAAACATCGGTACCCAAGTTTTCCAACATGTTGTCAATTTAAATTCTTTTCCTGCAAGCCAGAACTTTGTGAAGACGATTAGCCAGCCTGTTGTGAATCTGTTGGATTCGGGCATCTCCTGTTCTTGCAAACTCCTTTCTTACTTTACGCTTGAGACGCAGGAGCTCAACGATTATAGAAGGAAGCTGAGGCGATCTATCTCCATGCAGATGTTGTTGATTCCTAGTAGCAACTCTTGTTGCAGCATCTTTCAGCTTGCTCATAAAAATATCGATTGCGTTATCAGTATCATCTGCGTCTTGAATTTCCATATTTATGCTAGTAAACAAGAGCGCTGTGACTTGCTTATCGGAGTGGCGTGTAAATCAGCTATAAGTGGTGTGTGATCTGATTGGATGAGTAGAATGTAGGCTCACCCGTTGCAAGAATTTGGTACCGATCATTCGCCACTACATCCTGCAATATTTTGCCTCTGGAGCAATTTGTTGAGTTGCCCCACCATGAGTGCTTGGCGTTGTAGTCACCACCTGCAATGAATTTGTTACCTAGCATGGCAAACAGGGATTCAAATTCCGCTTTGGTACAAGGCTCTTTGGGAGGAAGATACAAAGATGCTAGAGCGACGGGCCCTTCCGATGTCTGCAGATTCACTCTTGCTAGCTGTATGTTGTTTGTTGAGATGGGAGGCTGAGGAATGTGGCACATGCTGGAGCGCACAATGACTGTGGCGCCACCTCTGCTGTTACCGCTGGGGTGGAAGGCATGGTAGGTGGAGTAGCCTGGCAGGAAGACACGCTGTCCCTCTTTCATGTGTGTCTCCGTGACAAACATTACATCTATATTATTTGCACTAAGAAACAGCCGGAGCTCTCCAGAGCCCCTAACTAGTCCCCGTGCGTTCCACAGTCCGATTTTAATGATCGGTTGCATCATTTTTGGATACTTGAAATGAGAACCTGGACCAATTCTCGGAAGGCCTTGTTAGCCTCCATAGTCTCTTGAACCAACTTGAATAATTGGTCCATTCTGGAGTTGAGATCCCGTATGGAGCTCTCCAGCGCATCCAATTTCTTGTCAGGCAGTGAGTTTGATTCTAGCTGAAGCTGCTTGTCAGCATTTGGACCAGATTCCGCCCTTTTGGGCCGAGCAACGTCGGCGTAAGACATACTGCATCTGACAGTCTCAGCCGGGATGAATCCACGTGAAGGGCCTTGGTTATATTTTGGCCTGGCAGTGTTGCCAGTAGCAGGGAGCCTTGGGATCGGTTTCATTTTTTTGCTTTTCTCAATCCTGACGGGGCAGTCTTTGTCGGTCGACGCGTGATCACCACCGCAATTGACGCACAGGAAATTTTCACTCGTGCAAAGCAGAGAACCAGTCATATGAGAGCCAGCGCATTTGCCACAGATTGGGTCCTGAAGGCAATAATTTTTGGAATGGCCGAAGATGTGGCATCTCAGGCATTGTATAACTTCTTTTCTGCGAGGGGCACGCTCCACTGAGACTCTGTATCTGCCGAGTTGTGTAATTTTTAAAGCATTAGACACATTGGGTCCTTGTTTTAGATTGACAAAAAATTGATTTTGCCTAGTCTTGTAGTTGATCGTCGTTTCATCGTCTGTCTCGTTGACCTGAACGTTACGCCAATCTGCCTTTCTTGGGCAATATATATTGAGAGTTTCGAAACCCTGGTCAGTGAAAGCTTGCGCAATTTGTGGTTTGGGGACGTTGGCATTAACGCCCTTGACGACAACCCTGTAAGGCTTTTCCTCCCTAAGTTGATGGTGCCAGAATTGACAGTTAAGTTTTGTGAAATGTCTTACAGCTGCTCGGCAAGCGTCAAAGTTTGCGGTGTATATCCGTGATACACCGAACTTAGAGGTGCGAATGCTATAGTTGTTGGCACCCACGCACGAGTCTAGTGCTTCTTCCATGCCTGAGGGATTGTTGACTTGTGGTACACATATTGCTGGAGGCTTTGAGAGCGTTTTTGAGGATTGGCCGCGATCTTGAAACGAGCACTTCATCTTACGAGTTGCTGCTGACAAGATTACACCCAATGTGTTGTCAAATGACGTAGTCGAGGAAATGTTAGGCCCCACAGTTGCCGCTACAGTATACGTAGATGTAGATTTCAAACTTGCTTGCGACATAGAGATAGTGCAGGTAACGCTGGTATCAGTGCTTGTTGTTACTGTCGGCCCTGTTATCACCCGATTTGGCAAAAAGCTGTTGTTTTCCGCAGAAATGGATGCTACGCTACCGCGGATTTGAGAGCGTAGAGTTTCGGGGCTTACCCCTACTACTTTTCTCATCTCCTCTAGTACAGCTTGCCTATTACTAGTTATTGTCCATACCGTCAATTGTTATTATTTAGAGTCAAATAATGCAATTGTCGTCCATTAGCTGGTAAGCGCGGCGTTTCTTGCCTCTCTTGTGCGGCTGCGCGCAGAGAGAGGGGTAATGTTTTGCCCAAACGGGCAGCGAGTGCAGTCTTGTCGCACTACACGTGTGTTTGTTGTTGTCAAACTGCCGACACTGCACGTGGCATCGTCCGAAATTTACGGTTTGTGCTATTTTAGCACACTTATGTAGGTTGCACGATGGATCAACACTTGCTTTGTCTATGCACGACTTAACCGTTCTCGTTGAGAGTAGATTAGAGGCATTTAATTAAATAAAAACAAATTCGCTATGCGAAAAGCACGTTTTTGGCATTCACTTGTCAACGCGGACCAGTGTTGACCCTGACAAAGGTATGGAATGAAAAATTTAACGTACTAAAAGTATGCACTTGATTATATTTTTTTTAATATTATTAAGGCAACAATTACTTGGCGATTTATTGCTTTGTTTTCCGATCACGATAAAATTCTTCACTACTCGAGCTGACATGATCCAATTCGACAATGGGTTCGTGCCCACGTTGGGCGCCAATTATTAATGTATGTCCTGCGATGTAACACAATGTTATTTTGGGTGAGTTGCGTTGATCCCGCGCTGCCCTTGATCCAAATATGTTCTCCTTGATCCAGTAATATTACTGAAGATTATGTTTTGAAGTTGACTTCTATTGCTGGCCTTGGGCTCAGACAATAATGAACAAGTAAGAGGTTCTAGTCACGAGTTCCCGACTAGGGGATACCCTAAACCCTCTATTTTAGAAGCTACATGTCAAGTTTGGCGACTCTAGCTCTTATTATTTACCAAAATTGCTTAAAAAACAGGATTTCGATATACATTTTTATCGATTACTTGGAAACGGGGCAAGTTATCGTTTATCGGAAACAAACTCGATCTGCGCAGGAACTAGGAGCACCTACATCTAAAATTTCAAGTAACTAGCTGTTATAGGTTCTGAGATCCTTGCGTTCATACATACGGACGGACGGACGGACGGACGGACGGACATGGCTAGATCGACTCGGCTATTAATGCTGACCAAGAATATATATACTTTATGGGGTCGGAAATGTTTCCTTCTGCCTGTTACATACATTTGGATTTTGCACCGTGACGATTGCGATGTCGTCTGCGAAGCCTACGATGCTGCAGCCAGGTGGTAGAGCAAGTCGAAGCACTCCGTCATACATCACGTTCCAAAGCAAGGGTCCAAGCACCGATCCTTGAGGAACGCCCCCAGTAATGGCGTACTTGCGTCGTCCTGCAGTCGTGTCATATATGAGTACCCGGTCCTTGAAGTATCCGGCAACAAGGCTGATAAGGTACTCGGAGATTTGCAGCCTGGAGAGTGCCAGGAGTATATTTGGCCAGCTTGCCGAGTTAAACGTGTTTTTTACGTCTAGCGTTGTCACAAGGCAATACTTCTTTGGATCCGCCGCGCCATCGCGTGCCTTCTATGGCCTTCCGTGCAGTGTCTGCTACCAACTTGATAGCGTCGATGAAAAGCCCAAGCTGGAAACCGAACTGCGCACATGGAATTGAACGAAGT
>JAWNOU010000206.1:0-15233 GCA_035045725.1 Drosophila ezoana
ATTGTAACGCTGGTGGCTGTAGGCGGCTAGAATAGTGCACTGATATATGCCTGATACCTAGGGCTGTTTAACTTATTGATGCTCTATTTTTATGAGTGTTCGTTTCCTGCTTGACACGTCTGGTTGCGTTGCTTAGCTCGCCGGATGGGGTGTGAGATCTTGAAACTAACAAAACTCATAGCCTAAGAATGCTACTGCTACCGAAACAATAAATAACAAATACACGTGTCAAGACTGGTGCTTATAAAGCGGTACTAACTGAAAAGCGGACAGACGTTATCGTGCACGATAGTTTTTGGCTCAGTTGGATGGCATAACTGAGGCTACACACTTATTTTTCCCTCCCTATAAATTGCTCTGATCAAAGCAACGCCATGACAATCCTCGTGTGTAAAATTATATGAGATTGTCCCTTTTAGTGCTATTTAGTTACATTTTAAACTTCTACCCTGCCTTTATACTTCCCCATCTGCATGCCTCAAATGAGATTTACAACAAAGTGAATATCATTATATTACTGATACATTTAATGAAATATTAATGATCTTGTTCTTGATCATCATATCAATGCTTATACCGACTATTATATTTAACAATATATGTTTTCTTTCACAAACGAATTGATTTTTTTTTTTTAAAGTTTTGAAACTTTATATGCTAGAAGAGCCTGCTATCTTGATCATGTCTTTAATTAACTTGTTTTTGCTCCTTGAGGATACGATACAACTTACGTGCGAATATAGCGTTTTACACATGATGAAGTATGAATTTTAAATGATGTCGGTGAACGATGATTTATGAAAGTGATGTTTGAGCTCAAATCAGCACCATCTGTAAATGAATAAGACTTTAGTTTTCGTATATATGAATTAGCTTATATTACACAAGCAAGTATACCGTTCCTTGCAAAAATCATTGTAAAAAAAAACATGATCAGTTAATATTAACTTGGCTAAACAAAATTATTTATACTAGGAATAATTCAAGGGCAGCGCTCCAATTAAAATTGCATCCCGTCATTCGTTCCTCTGGATCTACTGTCTGGTCGGTCCACGCTGCACCATTAAGAATTTGGCTTTACGAAGATGTTATTTTGAAATCGCTGTTAGTTTTCTTTAGCATATTTCATAACGAAGGCAGGGCTGCTGCTTATGTATATGTAGATGGCTTAGCAGAGTCCATTTTCACATTGACGTTCCGAAGATATAGGTTATGTAGAAGCACGCGTGGTCACCAAAAGTCTACATCTGAGCATTGAGGCTATATGCAAGGCCATGCGTGCTTGTTGCTCCTCTCACAGTGAAATTTAAGCTGTTACTGTGGCCGTCGAAGCTACTTATGCCAACAGCATTCCGTCGAAATTTTCGCCTTTCCGTGGATAGAGAAAGTACTTCTAGAATTCCACACTCTCGAGGTAGACTTCACACCCGTGGCTATGGCCACACGGCCTAAAATTCGCCGGCTGTTATATTGGCCTACTGATCAGTCTTCGGTTGGTGGTAAATTTCTTCCACGTGTCTTTAGACGACCGGTCTTCTCGGCTTGCAAAAAAAATTACTTGATGTAGCTCTTAAATGCACGTCTGCTTCGTAGTGCCGCCGAAATTAAAAAGAAATCACGCCACGCGCTTTGGCTTGGTCTCAGCATCGGTATACAAAAAAAAAGCTCTCCAATCAACGGGATCCTTCCAATGCTTTTGACATCTAACGTTGCCACATCACCCGATTTACAATTTTCTCTTACCAGATAAGGTTGCCACTTAAATGTAAATTATTAAGAATCAGCTGACACTTCTTGACTACGTTAAAATAAACAAACATACTTTTCGTATTTTACAAGGCAGCCGTAACACCACCTTCTTCGCAGGCTTCTAAGCCGAAGAAAAGGAAGAAACGGTTGACTTATCCTCCTTTACAATTTTTCTCTCGTGGGGCTCGACCACAACCTGAGATAAAGCCGGGCACATTACATAGCTTTTAGATCTTTAGCATGAAATTTTCCTACAAATTTCCCTTGCATATTTTCTATTTCATATAGTGCTGTTCCTATTTTTTTTTTTAATTCGACATTTGATATATGCTGGTAAAAGTTTTGCATTAATGCCTTTACTAGCATTGCTTTGAGTAAAATTCTTTCTAAAAATTTCCTGTCCTTCTTTGTAATTCACCCATCTCGATCTTCGATTATAACATTTTTCTGCTTTTAAATGTGCTGCCAATAGATTGTCTTTTATTTTGTTATGTAGCAGTTGCATTTTATTACAATGTGGCATTACATTCACCTGATTATCTCGCAGCGCTTCTAATTGTTGTAACAATTTATAACTTTTTCCATGCCTTAACATCGGCTGACCAAACAAACTAAAATATGGAGTACATTTTAGAGAGCTGTGATAATCGCTACGCAAGACACTACAAATTTCTGATAAATGCTTATCCCACTGATCGTTTTTTTCCTTAAGCAAAATCCTTAGTTTAATTAAAATTTCTCTATTTACTCTCTCACTGACGTTTGCTTGAGGAGAATATAAACCTGTCCGTATTTGTGTAATCCCATATTTATGTAAAAACTCTACCATTTGAGAAGATACAAACTGTTTACCATTGTCGCTATGAATATATTGTGGAACACCAAAAGTATGAAATATGTGTTCTTCTAAATACTGCATAATATTTATGCTATTGGCTTTTTTTAGTGCTTTTAAGAATATGTACTTCGTAAAATGGTCAATAGCAATAAATACCATAGAATTACCTAGTTTAGTTCTCGGATACGGTCCTAACAAATCCATATATATTCTCTGAAAAGGTCTCTCAGTAATTATTTGTTTTCCCATGGGCGGTCTTTGAATAATGTTACTTGGCTTTGCCATCTTACAATTTTCACATTGCTCTACAAATGCCTTAACTTCCTTACACATATTGGGCCAATAATACTTTTCTCTAATTCGCGCGAGAGTTTTACCAAAACCTGCATGACACGATGAGTCCTCATGATTACTTGCAATAACTTGAGCTCGTAACTCACTAGGTAACCACAATCGCCATAAGCTGACTTCATCTTCAAATTCGCCTTTTCGAAATTGAACTCTTTGGTATACGAACTTGCCCGAAACACAAGTATCTGGCAACGAATTGGCATTTTTACTAACTAGCGTTCTCAATTTGTCATACTCGGGTGATTGAAAGCATTGATTTTCCAAATCAATTTCTGATAGCTTCTGGGGTGCATCTAAACAATCTAAATATCCCCTAGACAGAGTATCGGGTACTACATTAAGTGAGCCTTTACGGTACTCAATTTTGAAATCATATTGCTGCAATTTTAAGCTCCATCTGCCTAGTCTCCCTATTACATCTTTTTGTGTCATAAGCCATTTAAGACTGGCATGATCAGTTATCACTTTGAATGGTAAGCCTTCTACATAGGGTCTAAATCTTTTCAAACATACTATAGCTGCTAAGCATTCTAGTTCCGTGACTGTATAATTCTTTTCTCGTTTCTTTAATTTCTGAGAGACGTAAGCTATAGGGTGTTCTTTGCCGTTTATATCGCATTGCGTTAAAACGCCACCTACTCCTGCCCGCGAAGCGTCACATTGAATAGTAAACTCTTTATTAAAGTCTGGCTGTACCAACACTGGGGCGGTTATCAGTGCTTGTTTAAGATTTGCAACTGCCTGTACTGCTTCAGGCAATAATGCGAACTTCAATGATTTCTGCAGAGAATCCGTTAATGGTGCTGCTAATTCAGCATAATTTGGGATGAACTGTCTATAATATCCAGTCATGCCTAGAAATCGTCTGACTTGCCGTTGTGTTGATGGTACTGGAAAACGAACGATATCTTCTACTTTCCCCGGGTCAGTTTTCAAGGTTCCTTGACCCACAATATAACCTAAGTATTTAATTTCTTGTTGACAAAATTTACTCTTCTCGACATTAATAGTTAATTGCGCCTTTTTCAAACAATCCGCTACTTGTCTTAGAGTTTTAAGGTGACTATCAAAATCCGAATTGCATACTAGCAAATCATCAAGATAAATAAAAACTTTTTCTCTCAATGATCCTGGTATTACCTTATCCATTAATCTACTCATTCTTTGTGCTGAATTACACAAGCCGAATGGCATAACAGTGAATTGGTACAAAGGTCTTCCTGGTATAGCGAAAGCCGTTTTTTCTCTCGATGCTTCATCTAACGGTATTTGCCAATAAGCATCTTTCAGATCTATACCTGAGATGAAGTAAGTATCTTGCAATCGACTGAGTAATCCATTGATGTGTGGCAGTGGATATGCATCTTTCTTAGTAATAGAATTTAATCGACGAGAATCAATACACAGCCTGACCTTTCCAGGTTTTCTAACTAATACCATGGGACTGCACCAAGGAGAGTTGCTTTCTTCTATTACTCCCAAAGCTAACATACGATCTAATTCTGAATAAACTTCTTTTTGTCTGGGTGGTGACAAAGGATAGTGCTTGAGCTTAAATGGCTCTGATGTCCCCGTATCAATATCATGGATATCTAGATTGGTACGACCTAGTCCTAATTTAGTAAACGATGGAAATTCTTCAATAACTTCCTTAAGTTGTCTGGTTTGAGTATTCGACAACGATATGCTTTTAATCATTGGAACATTATCTGATTGCACTTCTAATGCAGAAATCAATTTTGGAGCTATATCAAACTCTTTCCAAAAATTAACTCCTAAATAAACTTCTTGTTGTAGACTGGGTACTAAATAAAATAAAATGTTTTTCTTTAATCCGTTATAAGAAACCCCTGTTTCTACCGTTCCCAAAATGTTTTGTAACTTTCCATCAGCTGTTTTAATTGAGCATTTTAATTCTTTCATTGATAAACGCATTTTATCCATTCTCTCCAAACAATTTTTTCCTAATACACTAACTGATGCTCCTGAGTCTAATAAACCATATAATTCTTCATCGCCTATCCGAATTTTTGCATATGGCCTATTATCATTGCTCTTGCTGCAAATAATAGTTTCTAATTCCTTTCGTAAATGCCTTCTATTTTTAAATCTTTCTCTACATTTTAATATTTTAGATGATATTTTTCTTAGACTTAACTTGCACTTAAGCTGCTCTAAACGTAATGTATGTAATTCATTCACTTTAAATTCACTTAATTTCTCTGTTTTAGATTTATCTAATTGTTTGATTGGGGTTTCTTTCTCGAACGAGGTAACCCCTTTAATCACACGTTCGGCTAATTGTTTCCCTTATGCTTAGGACAAGTAATCGAGGTTACATTTTTCTCTCCACATCGGTAACAGAAAAGAATCCTTGTTGCAGACGGACAGTCATAAAACGAGTGACCTATTTGATCACAGTTCCAACACCTATACTTGGACTTATCTACTGCCTTTTCATAACTTTTCTCGAATTTCTTAAAAGCGGATAATTCTATTTCTTTCTCGCTGTCAGATTCTTCTGCCTTTTGATCCGATACTTCTATTTCATTTGCAAATTTACCAGTTGTCTGCTGCAAGCGTCTACTTTGTTTACGAGCCATAAACTTTTCGGCCTTACGAGCTTCCGACAAAAGGTGATCTAAACTAAAAATGCTTTGGGCGAACAATAGGTTGCCTAAAGATTCTCTAACATTTCCTTTTATAATATCTGCTAGTTTTGCATCACTTAACGGTTCTTTCAGACGGGAGTTCTTTGTGACTACATCCATATAAAATTCATCAAACGTTTCCTTAAATTGCTGTTGTCTCCCAATAACACGCATCAACCTTTCAGATTCGTTGTCTGTCTCTCCGAACTTGTGAGTAATAGCTAATTTTAAATCCTTGAAAGTAGCTTCTGGTTCTTGCTTCAGATAGAACCAATACCATTTTTCGGCTTTCCCCCTTAACAGTACATGAAACTCTGCTAACAATCGAGATTCCGAGCAATTGTGCCTTTTTACTAATGTAGCTACTTTGAATAAAAATTCTTCTACATCATCACTTCCATCATAAGAAATATTCCACTTATCCACTTGCACTTTGTCATTGCTCGCTATAGGAAAATTATTGGAATTATTCAAATTACGTGACTGGTTACGACTAGAAGTGCCATTTTCATTAGGCAATTCAAGATGATTGTTAAAATTTTCTAATGAAGGTCTAGCTCTTCCTTCGCGTACGGCTTCTACTAAGTTACGTTGCATATTAGCAATCTCTCTCATCATCGTATTGTGGTTAATTGTAAGAACTCTTTCTAACACTGCGCTTAGAGTTTCACCTAAGCCGCTAGCTTCTGGACCTTCCGCCATATTAATGTTTGGAAAACTTTCTACTTCGACTGTAGGCAATTCTTCTGAGTTCGGACTATATGTGCGCCGTCTTCCTCTACCTTGCGCGTTTCCTTCCTCGTCAAACGTGTATTCTACCTGTGATTGATTGGTCTGAGTACTTTTTGTTTTGCGCTTTCTTGTTCTCATACTCTCATACTTTTTACCTTGGATTCTTAATGCTTATTTTCTTAATATAATTATATTATTAAATACTGTTATTAATATTACTAACAATTTTCTTACAATTCATAATTTTAGAGGCATACAAATACTTCCGTACAGACTGGTTTCGCAGTTTAAAAAATCTTCTATCGTGACAATAATTATTTCTGTGAATTACTATACTTGACGATTACAAATTGGTTGAGCTGTCACTATGGCAACCTTGTTTCTGATTCTTTCAAATGACAAGGGACTCATATGACACCACCAAGGAATTTAAATTGAATCGCTTCAAGAAGACTTAAATATTTAGCCATTCTTGGACATATTCAATTACAGACACATACAGCATTTCTACAACTGTATCTGTAGCAATAGAGTAACAGCGTTTAACACTATCGGCTCTAGACTTACAAAATTTGCTGCGAAATGGAGGTTTGGGTTAGCTCTAACACTTACGGTTGCAACAGACGAACTCATTTTCTGAGTAAGCGACCTGGACTAACTTTTAGAGTCAAAGCTATTGACAATAACCTAAACAAACACTTGAAGTTGGCTTTATAAGAAATCTAAAACAGACTCTCTTTTGGCCATTACGTTGGGCGCCATATTTATTGTAACGCTGGTGGCTGTAGGCGGCTAGAATAGTGCACTGATATATGCCTGATACCTAGGGCTGTTTAACTTATTGATGCTCTATTTTTATGAGTGTTCGTTTCCTGCTTGACACGTCTGGTTGCGTTGCTTAGCTCGCCGGATGGGGTGTGAGATCTTGAAACTAACAAAACTCATAGCCTAAGAATGCTACTGCTACCGAAACAATAAATAACAAATACACGTGTCAAGACTGGTGCTTATAAAGCGGTACTAACTGAAAAGCGGACAGACGTTATCGTGCACGATAGTTTTTGGCTCAGTTGGATGGCATAACTGAGGCTACACACTTATTTTTCCCTCCCTATAAATTGCTCTGATCAAAGCAACGCCATGACAATCCTCGTGTGTAAAATTATATGAGATTGTCCCTTTTAGTGCTATTTAGTTACATTTTAAACTTCTACCCTGCCTTTATACTTCCCCATCTGCATGCCTCAAATGAGATTTACAACAAAGTGAATATCATTATATTACTGATACATTTAATGAAATATTAATGATCTTGTTCTTGATCATCATATCAATGCTTATATCGACTATTATATTTAACAATATATGTTTTCTTTCACGAACGAATTGATTTTTTTTTTAAAGTTTTGAAACTTTATATGCTAGAAGAGCCTGCTATCTTGATCATGTCTTTAATTAACTTGTTTTTGCTCCTTGAGGATACGATACAACTTACGTGCGAATATAGCGTTTTACACATGATGAAGTATGAATTTTAAATGATGTCGGTGAACGATGATTTATGAAAGT
Source organism: Drosophila ezoana (assembly GCA_035045725.1). Taxonomy (NCBI): domain Eukaryota; kingdom Metazoa; phylum Arthropoda; class Insecta; order Diptera; family Drosophilidae; genus Drosophila; species Drosophila ezoana. The sequence continues at coordinate 7,891 of JAWNOU010000206.1, forward strand.
GATGTTTGAGCTCAAATCAGCACCATCTGTAAATGAATAAGACTTTAGTTTTCGTATATATGAATTAGCTTATATTACACAAGCAAGTATACCGTTCCTTGCAAAAATCATTGTAAAAAAAAACATGATCAGTTAATATTAACTTGGCTAAACAAAATTATTTATACTAGGAATAATTCAAGGGCAGCGCTCCAATTAAAATTGCATCCCGTCATTCGTTCCTCTGGATCTACTGTCTGGTCGGTCCACGCTGCACCATTAAGAATTTGGCTTTACGAAGATGTTATTTTGAAATCGCTGTTAGTTTTCTTTAGCATATTTCATAACGAAGGCAGGGCTGCTGCTTATGTATATGTAGATGGCTTAGAGCCATTTTCACATTGACGTTCCGAAGATATAGGTTATGTAGAAGCACGCGTGGTCACCAAAAGTCTACATCTGAGCATTGAGGCTATATGCAAGGCCATGCGTGCTTGTTGCTCCTCTCACAGTGAAATTTAAGCTGTTACTGTGGCCGTCGAAGCTACTTATGCCAACAGCATTCCGTCGAAATTTTCGCCTTTCCGTGGATAGAGAAAGTACTTCTAGAATTCCACACTCTCGAGGTAGACTTCACACCCGTGGCTATGGCCACACGGCCTAAAATTCGCCGGCTGTTATATTGGCCTACTGATCAGTCTTCGGTTGGTGGTAAATTTCTTCCACGTGTCTTTAGACGACCGGTCTTCTCGGCTTGCAAAAAAAAATTTTACTTGATGTAGCTCTTAAATGCACGTCTGCTTCGTAGTGCCGCCGAAATTAAAAAGAAATCACGCCACGCGCTTTGGCTTGGTCTCAGCATCGGTATACAAAAAAAAAAGCTCTCCAATCAACGGGATCCTTCCAATGCTTTTGACATCTAACGTTGCCACATCACCCGATTTACAATTTTCTCTTACCAGATAAGGTTGCCACTTAAATGTAAATTATTAAGAATCAGCTGACACTTCTTGACTACGTTAAAATAAACAAACATACTTTTCGTATTTTACAAGGCAGCCGTAACAATTACCATTTGGCAGAACCTCACTATGCCTGTCTCTGTCACTCTTGCCACACACTCTGCTCTTTTCTCTCTCTCCCTCTCTGTCTTTCGCCTTCGTTCGTTCTCTCTGCCTGCTAAATCAATTTATGCCTGTTAAATGTAGGCGTAGGCTTGGCGCTGGACTTCGATTATTGTGAATTGCAGTTGCGGCCTAGTTTGGTGAATGGGTCAATCTCTGTACGCGCGTGTGTGTGTGTGTGTGAGTAAACAAATTGGGTTTCTCTATGGCTCTAAATACAATATTGAAGGCTTTTTGAAATATGTTTGCCAACTGACTAAGGCTCAGGCCTTGAACGTTGTTGACTTATGAAATAACAATCTGCAATATTTCGATTTAAACATATATAAGTATCACTTAATCTTTAATCTAAATAGCTTGCATAACAATTTGCAGAATTGTCAAAATGGTTCGAACTGTTAGGAAGCCAAAGCAAATTAAGCTGTCAGTTTGTTCATTTCGTTGTTGGCCAATTTAGTTGTCGGCCAAAGCTGTTGTGCGTTCTTGCACACAGTTGGCATTTGACATTTGGCTTTTGGTCCCGCAACATTTTCAATAAATTCGTCATAAAAACGTTTGACACAAAGTTGGCCAAAACACTTAAGGCACTAGATGCAACTAGAAAACTAACAGGCCGGCCAAAACCCAATGCAAATCCAATCCAAGCTACAATTGAACAATTTTGGCAGTAATAATCACAAACATAACGAAAATGACAACTGAAATAAACGCTCGAAAGGCTGAAATGTGTTCCAATGTTGTTGTTGTTCGGGGCAGGAGTTTAAGAAACTTTTGGCTTATGAAAATGTCCATGATTTTTGATAGAGTTTGCTGCTTAAGTGTTGCCGGAGCATATTGAAAACTTCTTTATAATATTTCAGTTCAATAGAACCCAATTGCTGGCTGTTATTATTTCTGCAGTAGACATAGTTGATATTTCGATTATGCGCTCTGACTAGAAAATGCTTCAAACTTGTGTTTGCCCTTGCAAAAGCAGTATTTGCCTTCCATGGGCAGTGGCGGGTAAAATGGGGTGAAGGGGGTTAGGGAGTAAAGGGGGTTGCTTGGATGGCTGAGCTCTTGTACACTTGTAATTCAATTTTGATTTATATATCTCAACAATGCTTGGAATTCATTTTTGTGCTTGTGTTTTTAGTTCGTTTTATTTATTCAGTTTTATTTTTATTTTTTCTCTGCCATGCACACTTGAAACGCACTAAAGTGAAAATGTTTTGTGCAGCTTTAGATTCTGCACAGGCATATTCTTATTTTTGGTTTTGCCAACAATTTGTCAACACTTCGAAACAATTTAAGTTGTGGCTGCCGTTCCTGAAAGTTTCAAATTCAATGCGACAAGCCATGGGCGTGCCCTATCCCGAGTATATGCACCTAAAAATGTGTGTCTTTTTGCAGATACGTACATCACAATTTGGAAATAAAAGACAATAGTTCTGCCATTCTTGACACTCTGCCAATGTATCTGCGGAATGCTTTGAAAGCTAGTTCTTTAAAGACCTTGTTTAAATACGCAGGCAAATATATTTTGAATTTCCTAATTGTTAAGTTATTATGTATTTTTAATAAATATGTGGAAGAAAGATGTAGTAAAATAAGTTAGTTGATTGTTTAACATTTAACCAAATTCAATTATATTTATTGTAAGCGAGTACAAATTATTTTCCAGTTGAATATGCCAAACGCATTTGCAGCTGCAATAATAACAACAACAAAAGACTGAATACAACAAAGCTCTGCGCAAAATATAATTATGTAATTAGCAAGAACAACAACAGTGCCAGCAATTTGTGCAAAAATATTTAACAAAACAATGTTTAAAGTTTTAGTTGCTTTTGCTGTTGTTGTTGCAGTTGTTGTTTTTGTTTTTGTTGTTGTTGTTGCTGCCTTAAGCCTAATTTAACGGCGATGTAGGCAAACAATGTGGCATACATTTTGTTTATGCAGCTAACCACAGGACTTCCACTCAAACCATTTGCTGAAAAGAGATGGGTTGTGGGAAGGAAGGGAGGGAGGGAGGGGGGCTTTGTAGCTGTGCATGTTTTACACGCACTCATTCTAATTAATGCAAAAATTGCAGTTGAAAAAGAACTGAAAACATAAGCGACGCATTGCCCACTTTTAACTAAGCAGCAAGTGCAGCCGTCAAGCGGAGGGGGAGCCCCTCACCCCTCCCCCCACTCCGCTCCCCTAACAACGAACGAAATAAACTAACAAAAACTTAACATATGCACAACAGCTGCCGCGCGCCCTTGACAATGCCAAACAGCACGCAACCAGGCGCACAGAAGTGACCGCCAGAGGTCGCTCTGGTGTGGTGGCTGCGACGAAAATGTTAAAGCGTTAGTCCCCAACAAGAGCACACAGAAACCTAAAAAAAAACTGTGTTTTTAAAAGAAAAAAATAATAATATTTTTTAAAAACCAAAAAGCGTATGAAGTATAGGATTTATTTATTACAAATAGTTTTTTGTTTACATTTATTAATAATGCTATGTTTACAAAGGGAACTGTAGTAAATTGGCTTTTTGAAATATAGAAAATCTAACGTGGTTATTCATGACGAATATTATGAAATATTTATTGAAAAATGTGTATGAGCTTCACATAATTGGTTTTAGCTTTCATCTTTTCCTTTACAGTTTCAATTTTAACCAGAGAATAAAATTGGATCTTAAAAAAATCCCCTCATATTAAGAAATCAGCGGCAAATTTGTAATTATAATCGGAGTTTTATGCCCTGAAACATGGGTATCCCCTAGTCGGGAACTCCCGACTAGAGCCTTTCACTTGTTAAAAATAATGAATGTTCGCCCAAGCTTGACCACAGCTTGTGAAACTAATGGTTAAAAAGTTTATAAGGGCTCCAATTCATCATATTTAATGTGGTTAGATAATACACGTTAGGAATTTTTAAAATAACAGATTTGTGCCAAATGGTTGGGTTAGTCAGTAGATCTTCGCATTTGGGGTATGCTTAGTAGATATAGGATCCTTTAATTTAGGAGCTTTTTAGCTTGCATCAAAAATATCATGCAAATTAATAACGAGGCAATGAATTCTTATATGACTGAACGATTGTGCCCATATATAATGGATCGTTTCAGGGACATGCGGGCTAGGCTGCAATTGGTTTAAAAGATTATAGAAACTGAATCATGGCTTATCATGTGCGAAATATCGCATACTGGCCTGGGTATATAAGTGGAAGTACGCGATGAATCGGGCAACAGTTGTACTTGAACAAAATGAGGACGTCGCTCGTGCTTTTGGCCCTTTTTGTGATAATGGGCTACGCTTTGGCTGGGATAACTCTCGCTGATGTGGGGGCAGCAGAGTGGGACTCTTTCAAATTGGAATTCAACAAGAATTACGAAGACCAGTCGGAGGATCGCCTTCGTATGCAGGTATTCCAAGCTAACAAGCGGATTATTGACGCACACAACGAACGCTGGGCCGCAGGAGAGGAGAGCTACGAGATGGGGGTCAATCACTTTACCGATCTGCTGGAAAAAGAGTTTAATGAGCTAATTACTGGCGACGATGGCAGCCCCGATGATGAGGAAGCGGACGCAGCGCTTGATGAGGACACCTCCGATGAGAATGTTGCTGACCTCGACTCTGGACCGCACACATTTGACGTCGACTGGCGAACTTTGGGCGCTGTCACTCCGGTGCAGCACCAGGGCCACTTTAACAACTCGTGGGCTTTTGCAGCAGCCGGTGCCGTGGAAAGCCGATATTTTGTGTTAACTGGAAGATTGGTGATGTTGTCGAAGCAGAACCTGGTGGACTGCTGTCGCGCCAAGCACAAGCGCACATTGAATGCGTTTAAGTGCATTAAGAAGAAGCATGGCATTGATACGGAGGCATCCTATCCCTACCGAGGCCCGACTGGCCGTTGCCGTTTCAATAAGAAGCTCGTCGGTGCCACTCTTCGCAAGCAGAAGCAGAGCCCTCGGGGCAATGAGTTGGCGCTGGCCCACAATGTCGCTGCCGGTCCGGTTGCCGCTGGGATTTCTCGGAATGCGCTACGGTTCTATAAGAGCGGCGTCTTCCACAACACGAGTTGCAAGAAGGCCCCAAGCTATGCTGTGCTCATTGTGGGTTATGGGCATTCCGAAAATTATGGAGACTATTGGATACTGAAAACCTCACTGGGTGCTACTTGGGGAGAACAGGGCTATATGAGGCTGGCCCGCAATCGGAAAAATATGTGCGGAATTGCAAGCAGGGCTTATTACCCAGTAATTAAAAATGCATCTAACTAGAGCTTTTATAATTTTATATATTTTTATATGTTTTATTAAAAAACAAGTAGGAGGTTCTAGTCGGGAGCTCCCGACTAGGGTATACCCTGAACCCACTTCTTCCAACACCAAATGTATATATCTGCATTTGGTGTTGGAAGAAGTACTAGTCTAGAAGCTACATGTCTAGTTTGGTGTCTCTAGCTCTTATTATTTACAAAAATTGCTCAAAAAACAGGATTCGATATCGATTTTTATCGATTGCTTGGCAACGGAGTAACTTATCGATTATCGGAAACAAACTTGACTGCATAGGCACTAGGAGAACCTACAGCTACGATTTCAAGTCTCTAGTTCTTATAGGTTCTGAGATCCTTGCGTTCATACATACGGACGGACGGACTGACGAACGGACAGACAGACGGACATGGCTAGATCGACTCGGCTATTGATGCTGATCAAGAATATATATTCTTTATGGCGTCGGATATGCTTCCTTCTGCCTGTTACATACATTTGCACTTTGCACAAAAACATTATGCCCCTTTTACCCATTTTTAATGGGTTCAGGGTATAATAAATTGATAGGGTTCGCGAATAATCTCCTTCTGCCTGTTTCATTTGCACAAAATGATCAAATGACCTCAGTAAGAGGTTCTAGTCGGGAGCTCCCGACTAGGGGATACCCTGAACCCTCATACTCCAACACCAAATGCAGCGCGCGCTTATAGATATAGAGTAGCGGGGAGGTGGCGATAGGTATAAAATGAAAGATAATCGATATATATATACTTTTCTAGAAGCAACATGTCAAGTTTGGTAACTCTAGCTCTTATTATTTACCAAAATTGCTTAAAAAAACAGGATATCGATATACATTTTTATCGATTACTTGGAAACGGGGCAAGTTATTGATTATCGGAAACAAACTCGATCTGCGTAGGAACTAGGAGCATCTACATCTAAAATTTCAAGTCTCTAGCTCTTATAGGTTCTGAGATCCTTGCGTTCATACATACGGACGGACGGACGGACGGACGGACGGACGGACGGACGGACGGACAGACAGACGGACATGGCTAGATCGACTCGGCTATTAATGCTGATCAAGAATATATATACTTTATGGGGTCGGAGATGCTTCCTTCTGCCTGTTACATACATTTGGATTTTGCACAAAAACATAATACCCCTTTTACCCATTTTTAATGGGTTCAGGGTATAATAAATACTATATATTGCATTAATAACTACATTTCGTATTTCCCTTAATAGCTGCATATAAACTATCCCAATCATACTTTAACTCAACACCATTAGTCAAAAAAAAAAAAAAAAATTTTTTGGTATTCACAATGTGCCAAAAATTATATTCCAAAATTTAAACTTTCAAAATTATAACTTTAAATTTTTATTATACCCTGAACCCATTAAAAATGGGTAAAAGGGGTATTATGTTTTTGTGCAAAATCCAAATGTATGTAACAGGCAGAAGGAAGCATCTCCGACCCCATAAAGTATATATATTCTTGATCAGCATTAATAGCCGAGTCGATCTAGCCATGTCCGTCTGTCTGTCCGTCCGTCAGTCCGTCCGTCCGTCCGTCCGTCCGTCCGTCCGTCCGTATGTATGAACGCAAGGATCTCAGAACCTATAAGAGCTAGAGACTTGAAATTTTAGATGTAGGTGCTCCTAGTTCCTACGCAGATCGAGTTTGTTTCCGATAATCGATAACTTGCCCCGTTTCCAAGTAATCGGTAAAAATTTATATCGATATCCTGTTTTTTAAGCAATTTTGGTAAATAATAAGAGCTAGAGTTACCAAACTTGACATGTAGCTTCTAGAAAAGTATATATATATCGATTATCTTTCATTTTATACCTATCGCCACCTCCTCGCTACTCTCTATCTATAAGCGCGCGCTGCATTTGGTGTTGGAATATGAGGGTTCAGGGTATCCCCTAGTCGGGAGCTCCCGACTAGAACCTCTTACTT
>JAWNOU010000207.1:0-190000 GCA_035045725.1 Drosophila ezoana
CACAAATTGCCGACAGGAATGGAACAAAAATGTGCAGACAAATATTAATATGGGACAGATTTAAAGAGAAGTACGACCTTTTACTTGTGAAGTTCTTAAATATTTTCTTGCCTTTAACGCTTGGTTGGTCACATTCGACTAGAGAGAAAGTTGCCTCGAAAAGAGTTTATTAAATTTACTTTTCCAAAAAGATAAGTTCCACTCTCCTTAGTTTAAATATCGAAAGAAAATGTATACCTCTCAAAAAACACTTTGCGAAGCGTTCTGTTTTGAGCCACTGTCCTGGTCAATTCCATTTCTTTCTGGCCTTTTCCTTGTAAAACCTAAAGAATACCTTAAGGACCAAAGGAATTTTTGTTAATTCTTTTCGCAGAAAACTTATTTCTTTCTGAACTTTACCCAAACTAATCTATGCAAATGTGGTAAGCATTTCTAATGTTCATTGCCAAAAATAAACTCATGATTCCGCAAGCAGCTTTCAGGCAAGGAAAGGGCGCATTCTGAGGAAACCTGTGGGAGAGAGAGCTTATCTGAATTGGACAAAGGACTTTCAAACCGTTCTGTAAATACACGCACCCACATAACACACAGTCTCCGATAATTCACTGCGTCTGCCTTGTTATCAAATAATTAGCATACTTTTGCGAGTAGTCGCATTTTGACCTATGAGAGACACACGCACACGCACACAGACATACACATTTAAATGTCCCTTAAATCTTAGCGCTAGCCAATCTGTGAAATGTGTTGCTAATCGACGTAAATATTGATGAATGTCCTGGATAACAGGATTGTGGCAGTTGACCACAAAAAAAAAGATTGTGGAGAATGTGTGGTAAAAAATCAATTTTCACTCGGCTATAAATTGTTTTAAAATATATGCAAATAGTTGTTTGCGATAATATGGGAAATCAGAAAGTCATTATACAGAATGTAAGAGATTTAATTCAATATTATTGTTTTGGTGTTTTTTCTATTTGCGTACTTATGTATAGTCCTTTAAATCTGTGTCAATTATAGAATTTGGGAATTGACTTGGAATTTCATATTTTTAAATTTAATTAATTTAATGTAATTAAAATAATCTTGAAAATCAAAAAATAGTAAAAAATAGCCTACTTAACTTAACCTACCTTTATCAACACTCACTGTCATTCATCAGTCTGTTCTTAATGCTATTAAGGGATTCGTTTTTTTATGGCCAAACAGCTGCTGACACATGCCAACAACCTATTTGCTTGCATGTTAACTGACTATCGGAAAGGTCCGGTTATAATTGATCCATGGGTTCACAAGCGGAACCGAAATCGCTTGAGAAAGTGCACTCTAGAATATTCCGAGCCTTTTTAAATAGATAGAAAATATTGAATGAACTCTTGACCCCCATCCCCCATCAGGGTAGCTAGGATGAAGTTAAGCAAGTGCGAAAGAGGCAAATAAGCGGCAGAGAGAAGGTGACAAAATGCGACTTTACGTTTGAAAAGCATGCCACAAGATGCTTAGACACACACACACACACACAACGTGGGAAATATGATTTAATATTAACAGGCAGCACAATATTTTTGCCATGGAATCGACAATGAGCCAAAACCCAAATTGAAACCTAAACAGAAACAGAAGCAACACGCGCACAGCAAGAAAAAATTGCAGTACAAAAATTGTTGAAAAGCAGCTTAGTTAGGTGAGTGTTGATGGGTGCGAGTGTGTGTGTGTGTGTGTGTGTGTGTGTGTGTGTGTGTGTGTGTGTGTGTGTGTGTGTGTGTGTGTGTGTGTGTGTGTGTGTGTGTGTGTGTGTGTGTGTGTGTGTGTGTGTGTGTGTGTGTGTGTGTGCGCGCATCCGTTAAACTTTCCTACTTATTTAATAAATTAAAAGTTATAATGAGGTCAGGCTCATTGCAACCCGTCGTATGCGTGATATGCAAAGGCTTGCAACCAGATATATAAATAAGCTAAACCAGAAGGGGCAGCAGGAGAGAACAAGAGAAGGAGAGAGGCAGACAACTCTGTCATCAGCTCAGCTAAACCACAACACAACGCACACGCACACAAATTATTGTTCATTTGTGTGTCGTGCGTTGTTGGGCGTGTTTGTTTAAACAATATTGTCTGACGGCTGGCGACAGGCATCAAATTTATTGTTATCTGTGAAAAAACTGAATAAGTGGCACTTTATAAAGAAGACTTCGACCTTTGTTATCATTCTATTTCACTCTAAAAACATATTCCTGTCTCTTTCTATTTCACCGACTTGTACTTTCCTGAGGCAAGTCGTGCACAAAATTTCTGAAATTGTCAGCTCTGCACGACTTCGTTTGACTCTAATTAAGTGCCCACAAGTAAGCCGCATAAATAATAACTTTAAGAGGCTTTAAACTTGTTTTTATGGGTTTTCTTTGGTAGTATACCGTATGCTGATATTTAAACAATAATCAGTGTGACATGACTAAATATTGATTTGAAATTTAAATAATTTTACCTTTCATTAACAAAAAATCCTAAGCTTTGCATAATATAGCATTCCTACTATTATAATATATAATTCCATTAATCAAAGACTCGAATAATTTCTAGATACTTGAACGCACTTTAACTTTATGTTCTATTAATTTTATTTTATTGGATTTAAATTTGTTTTAAAAGGGTCATAGAAAGTATTTCCATAAAAAATAAGAGTAAAACAAGTAAGAGGTTCTAGTCGGGAGCTCCCGACTAGGGGATACCCTGAACCCTCATATGCCTACACCAAATGCAACGCGCGCTTATAGATAGAGAGTAGCGGGGAGGTGGCGATAGGTATAAAATGAAAGATAATCGATATATATATACTTTTCTAGAAGCTACATGTCAAGTTTGGTAACTCTAGCTCTTATTATTTACCAAAATTGCTTAAAAAACAGGATATCGATATACCTTTTTATCGATTCCTTGGAAACGGGGCAAGTTATCGATTATCGGAAACAAACTCGATCTGCGTAGGACCTAGGAGCACCTACATCTAAAATTTCAAGTCTCTAGCTCTTATAGGTTCTGAGATCCTTGCGTTCATACATACGGACGGACGGACGGACGGACGGACGGACGGACAGACAGACGGACATGGCTAGATCGACTCGGCTATTAATGCTGATCAAGAATATATATACTTTATGGGGTCGGAGATGCTTCCTTCTGCCTGTTACATACATTTGGATTTTGCACAAAAACATAATACCCCTTTTACCCATTTTTAATGGGTTCAGGGTATAAAAAACGCGCTGAAATATTTGCTGCTGTTTACGGCATTTGCATAGTTCTAAGGAGCAAACGCAGAGGGGAAAAGGAGAAGAAACTGAAAAATTGTCTGCTGGAAAAATTATGCCGATAGAACAAAGAAGAAGATAAGTGAAAACAAATAGCAGCAACATGTTGATACCACGCGTAAACAACGAGGAAAATCTCTGAAAGGATATCAAAAGCGCACAAAACCAAAGCCCAAGGAAGAAAAGAAAAAAACGAAGAAAAAACAAATTAAATTCAATGCGAATAAAAGGTATTGTGCGTTGCTATGCACTATTTAGCTGGGATTCGACATATTTAGTTATTGCAGTATTAATATTAAGAAATTTTATTGTGCAGTGCAATGCATATCTTTTCTCTCTTTGTTCTGAACAAAGCGCCGCATCGCAGTCCGGCTATTAAGTAAAGCAGAATACAGACAAAACAATTTTTATATTTAATATCACTTAAAAAAATATTTACAAAAGGAAAAATAAACAAAAACAAAAAAGGGGCCAGTATAGAATCTTTCACTAAACGAAATGCTCAGTAGCAGTAAATATAATGTATCATCTATTATCTTTAGCGGATATTATTTGAGAGGATTGACATATAGAGACGCTGATAATACTGTAAATGAGGCACCAAGATTTCTTATATTCAATATTTAAAGCATAAAAATTCTTTGATAAATGGCCATAAAAGAGGTGCTTAATAAAACTGTTCAGGCATTTTGTTTGAACAGGTTAACAGAAAGTGGGCCAAAGTGTCCGTTTTTTACGCAACATTTGACAACCATTGAGGATATCTGCCTGTGTATTTGCGTTGCCTCGTGCTCGCTGAAATCGAATACAAACGTGAATTATGTTGTATCAAAATCCGAATGTCATGCATGAGACATATGCAACAATGAAGCTTTTTCTCTGTGTGTGCGTCTGTGTGTGTGTGTGTGTACTCGCTTGTGTTTTTACCTGATACCCCTTTCACCCAATCAACTTTCAATTATTTTCTATATCACGCAGAAATACTTGGAAAAGGTAAACTTACATTTAAGTCTTTTTCATACGCTTGTTTATATTAAGTACAAATTAAATTTTATTAAATAAAACGAATTAATTTAGTAGAACCTAAGTCGCAGCGGCAGCAGCGACAGCAATCCGGCGGCTCAGTTGCTGCAGCCTCAGCCATCCCAAGCGCAGTTGCATCCATCCCAAAAGCAGTTGCAGCTATCCCAGGAGCAGTTGCAGCCGCCCCAGGAACAGAAGGGCTGGCCCGTCGTTCCATATTTCTGGGCTATCCCATCTACTATCTGGACATGGTAATTGAGGGCAAGACAGCAGGTCGTGTGCTCATCGAGGTGCGCAACGATGTGGCACCGCGCATGGCGGAGACTTTTCGCGCACTGAGTCTGCACGAGCGTGGCCTTGGCTACAGGTGCTGCTCCGTATTCTACTCCAGGGGCGAGGAAAGCATTATCATCTGCGACTTGGAGCTACACAATGGGCGTGGCGGTTATGCCGCCCTCGATGGTGTTTTCTTTATACCGGATGACACTGGATTGCCCGCGAAGCGCGGCGCAGTGGGCATGCGACTTAGCCCGGATTGTAGATTTGTGAACAGCCAGTTTCGAATGGTGCTCTATGAGACGCTCCCTTTTACGGGCATATTTGGCTTCATTGTGGATAGCATCGATGTGCTGGACAAGATAGCCGGCACGTTTAATGCAACTGGACGGCCCGCGATGTGCACCTATGTATATCGAGAATTGTGGCGAGTATAACCACAACAGGATCTAAATGTTTGGTGGTGACAACCCCTCCCCACTCCCCACTCCCTGGTAACTATGTTTAATCCTATAGAAAATTGTTGACAGCCCTACGAGTTCTATTAACTCAGCTCTCAAAAATGATATTACTAAATACTATATATATATGTATGTGTAGACGTATAATCCATGCAATCATATTTTTTTTTTTTTTTGATATTTCATATAAATAAGAGAAATCTTTTGATAAGCGTTTTACAGAAAAATTTATGAAGATGCGTCAAACACATAATATACTAAACACAAATTTTTGCGGTCCAAGTTGATCCCCTGTAATCAATTTGAAAAACAAGTAAGAGGTTTTAGTCGGGAGCTTCCGACTAGGAGATACCCTGAACCCTCTTATTTCAACACCAAATGCAGCTCGCGCTAACAGATAGAGAGTAGCGGGGAGTTGGCGATGGGTATAAAATGAAAGATAATCGATATATATATACTATTCTAGAAGCTACATGTCAAGTTTGGTAACTCTAGCTCTTATTATTTACCAAAATTGCTTAAAAAACGGGATTTCGATATAAATTTTTATCGATTACTGGGAAACGGGACAAGTTATCGATTATCGGAAACAAACTCGATCTGCGTAGGAACTAGGAGCACCTACATCTAAAATTTCAGTCTGTAGCTCTTAAAGGTTCTGAGATCCTTGCGTTCATACATACAGAAAGACTGACAGACGGACGGATAGACGGACATGGCTAGATCGACTCGGCTATTGATGCTGATCAAAAAAATATATACTTTATGGGGTCGGAGATGCTTCCTTCTGCCTGTAACATACATTTGCACTTTGCACAAATACAATATACCCTTTTTACCCATTTTCAATGGGTTCAGGGTATAAAAAGGGATACGTGAATATGTGTATACTCATCCCGTAGAGTATAAATTATTATATATTATTATAAATTAAATTATCAAAATTGATTTTTAACGATATTATATATATGGGTAAAAAATATATAAGAACTAATTTGGCGTCTGATATACGAGAATATATATTTCAAATTTCATGTCTCTAGCTATTTAAAAAATAAAATATTCGTAATACATCGATAATCAAGAATTGAAGAATGTTGGCGCATTCGGAATGTCAGTGTGGTTGCACGTGGACTGTCACAATAATGATTGGGAATGTCAAAATATTTGGTAGTTCACAATGATTGGGAATGTCAAATGAAGTTGTATGCTGCGACTGTTCTAGAAGCATTATTGTCGCTTTGCTTAGAACTGTCAGGGCGAGGCGACAATGTCGCCGAGTTTGGTTTGATGGGATACCAAGGGAAAAGGAAGAACGTTGCGTTCTATTGCTACCGGAAACGCCTAGCGTACACATCGAAACTCGCTGCGCTCTGAAAATTTATAAAATAGAGAATAATACTGAGACTCCGACATATGCAAGAAAATATATTTCAAATTTTAAGTCTCTAAACTTTTTTAATTAGACAAGCACACAAAAATAAAATAAATTAGTAGTTACAAATAAATAACTTTTATTTATTTATTTATTAATGGTCGAGGGAACGAGTGTCTTCCTCATTATTCAATAGAATATAGATACATAGTGAAAAATATAATGCTAAAAGCCAAGTTAGACTAAATAATTTTCTAATAGCCTCACCGAACGATGGAGGATTTGCCAGTCCGGCCAGCTGAGCTCCTTTTCACAGCTTATTTTGTCTGTGACGCTATTAGAGCCTACATCTAAGAAGAAGTGTGAAAGTAGAGAAAAAAGTGTTTTTAAATAAAATTAAAAATAATCTTAATATGCTATGTTATTTAAGAAAATACAATAATAGAAAAAAATAAAGTAAGGAGATTGTTAATAGAGTAAAGAAATGTATGCTAGATATATATGCTGTAACTAATACCAAAAAAATTTCTCTGGCCATTTCAGAAATAAAACTGGATTTTTTTGGTAGAAGCTGGGAAGTTTTGCAGGCAAGACTGTAGTAAACAGAATTCTCGCATTTTATATAGTTCAGATATGCATAATGTTTTGTCTTTCCATTGGTTTGGCAATCATTTAACGAAGGACAGCGAAAAAAATTGGCTGCCAGGCAACTCAATTGGTCGAACCTAGATGACTTGTAGGACCAACAGAGAGACCCTCAAGAAGCACAGTGGCATTATTTGTCCCTTTTCTTTGCACTGAGTTTCCTATGTCTAAATGTAGCTCATGGCAACGTATATTATATGTATATATTTATTCGAGAGAGAGCTTTTGCCAAGTATCACTAGCAAAAGCAAAGCACTAGCCAATAGGAGCACAGCCAATGCTGGCAAGCCAGTCACTGTCTGTGGCAGTGCTGACACAACTATAAATTAATAACAAATACTAATGGCTAATACTAAACAATTCAAACCAACTTAATCCTACGTCTTCAATTTATAACGTCTGTGATATGCGCACATATAGAGTACACACTGTACTCAAAATATATCAAACTGTCACACTGTAACACTTTGTTGCAGTGTTTTCTCCAAGGTGCCCAGAACAACTGTGCCAGGCATCGTCGGCTTCGCCACGCTCTAAACGATTACCGAGAGATAGCAAGGCACCTTCGCGAGAGCGGTTGCGTCTTCACCACCACCAACTGACAGGGGACCGGCCTAACCGCATAGTCCTAAGAAACATACACGACGAGATCCCGTCCGAAGATATTTCAGCGAAATTGGCAGACAAGGGGCACCACGTTGTCCGCATAAACACCAAGCTTAATAGAGCCTATAACAAACCAATCTATATGGGATTTTCCCAGCCGAATCCATCCAGCTGCTGAGCTCAGGTTGAAGCAACTATTCGCCAGATTTAGTAAAGTGATGTTTCTCGTAGAGACTCTACTAAGCAAGCACTAATTAAAACTAGCACAAAAAATAACAGTGTCTAAAATGAACTCCTTTAGGTTAGCACTGTGGAACGCCAACGGAGTCTTTTCGAATGCGAATGAGATCTCAGCCTTCATCGATCACCACATCGATGTGTTTCTGCTCACGGAGACTCATTTTTGCTCTCCTATCACCCTCAGAGTGCCAGGCTACACTCTCCACACCGCCAACAACTCAGAAAACTGCCAACAGGAAGGAGCAGCATTACTGATCAGGTAGGCCTTGTCCCACCATCCACTTGAGTCGTCCTGCAACTGGCATATGCAAGCTGCTGTTATCCGACTCGAATCTGATGTAGGCGACTTCAACCTCGGGTCAGTATACTGACCTCCGGCCTTGAGAGTTACTGAGCCACACTTTCAAGCCCTTTTCGACCAGCTCGGCCCAATACTCTTAAGAGGCGGGAGACTGGAACGCCAAACACCTCTGGTGGGGAAACTACCGGACCCAAAGTTGTAGCCACTGAAGAGGCAACGGACTACCCATAGAGAGCTACTGCAACACCAAGTGCACTCGACTTCGCGCTCTACAAGGGATTCAGACAGAAACAGCTGAGAATAAGAAACCGTCTGGACCTGACCTCGGATCACCTTCCACTACTCTTAGAGCTAAAGGAGACACCTAAGTGGGTCGTTGGCATCCACAAAATGTCAATGTCGCAATAAATACGTCAAGCGAACTAGACCTGGTTGACCTCCTGACAGCGGAAAAAACAGAAACTGCCAGAAGTGCAGCCGCGCAAACTCCACCTCGCCCTCTCACCTTTAGAAGCTCACTGCTAAGCCCAAAGCCAGGAGTCTCCTCGCCATCAAAAGCCGTCTGAGAAGACCGTACATCCGGAACGGCGACCCCTCTGCCAGGCCGGAAATGGTCAGCGAGTCCGACGACTGGCTAGGAGCCGAAGGGAAAACCTTGTTAGCCTCCTAGAAATAGCTGGGCATGACGGCAATAGCACCTTCTCAGCGTGGAAACTCACCAGAAGCATTAAAAGGCAACCAATTTTTACCTTCCCGATCATGGATCATTCTGGCCTCTGGCTCCGATCGGACGAGGAGAAGGCCAACGCGTTTGCTGACCACCTGGAAGAGACCTTCACGCCCATCCACTTCGCAGATGTTGCACAGCGCCGTAAAGTGGCTGAATCATGCCACTGCAGATGGCACTCCCAATAAGGAGCATTTCCCCTGCTGAAATTGAGACACAGTTAAAAGCGCTCGAGCTGAAGAAGACCCCCGGATGCGATAAAATTGACAACGGAGCAGCCAAGGCACTCCCACGCAAAGGCATCAAGGCGCTCGCTATGATTTGCAACACAATGATCAGGCTTGGTCACTTCCCGATGCAGTGGAAATGTGCGAATATTATTATAATCGCCAAACCCGGTAAGCCGCTAACTCAGCTGGAATCTTATCGCCCAATAAGCCTGCTATCAACGCTTTCCAAAGTATTTGAGCGTCTTCTACTTAGTCGACCATCAGTTTGGCTTTAGCAAGTCTCGTGGCTGCCCCTAGCAGGTCCACCGAGTGGTCAACCATGTACTGGAGCCATTTGAAAATGACGAATTCGTCGTTAAACAGGCGTTTGATAAGGTCTGGTACGATGGCCTTTAATATAAATTCAAGCCCTGCTCCCTGCGTCAAATTTCAGCATTTTGAGCTCATTCCTGGCAGGACGCACCTTCAGCGAGGCCGTCAAAGACCGAAGCTCAGTTGTACTGTACACGCTCAACACGGCCGACCTCCCCACATGAGGACAAAGCAGTTCAGCCCTCAGCCGCGCGAGACTGCTGGTGGCAACGTACGCGGATGACACCGCCTTCGTAGCTGGACTGGCTGCTGCAGTATAAACGTCGCCATGAACTGTGCCAAGTCCGCTTGCGTCCCACTACGCTGCGCCCAAACAGGTGCCATGGGCTTTGGTTCGATGGAGGAACCATTGAGCAATACAGGTCATTTTGCTACTTCGGTGTCCACTTGGACCGAAGGTTGATATGGGGGTCCCACATCACAGCAACAAAAGCAAAATGCCTAAGAAGGCTCCAAAAACTCGACTGGTTGTTGAAACCGCAAAGCAAGCTCCACATTTACACAAAGGCGCTGCACATTTAAACGATGGTAACGCCCATCTGGACATACGCTATCCAAGTTAAGCAAACGGCTTCAGCACACCATCTGCTCCGCAAAAGAGTGGTCCAAGCGTAGTCTAGTTAAACTTTTTTAGCAGCCGATACGCCGACAAGCTGCTGCAGCATCCGAACACGGCCGCCAGGGTCCTGACTGACGCCATCAGTAAAAGGCGCCTCCGAAGGCTGCTCCACGATGACCTACCTACGAAGCGTATTATTTAATCATCTCCTTCCCCATCGTTGTAAATATCGATTCAAGAATAAATCCGCCTTAGCTCCAACGTGCGCCTAAAAGATGCTACACAAAATGTGCTGTCAGTTAAACCAAAAGTACAAGCTTATAAATAGAACATCGAAAACTCTCTTTGTCGGACAGCGATAGTCAGGTCATTCTTCCCGCCCAAGAGCAGGGTTTTATTGTGGAAGTATGGGTATGGCCCGATTCTTAATTGATTGAGAGAAAATCTGCGCCCAGTAGATGTATTCGCCTAATAGGAGTGTTTATTAGTGGAGTTTACACTCAATTTTTTTTTACTTACTACATTCACATTTTTATAGTCGTATATAAAACCACAAACTACCAAAAATTCAAGAATACTTGGTACATTTTTATGTAGGTTACCTTTCGGTTTTGGTTTGGATTTCCATATTATATCAGATTCTGAGATTATATTTTAAATTTTCTCTTAAGAGAAAATAATTAAAAAAATTTTTCTGGTAGTATTATAAAAAGTTGACTCCTTTTTATTTAAGATATACTATGTATATATGCAAATAAGTCAACCTTTTACTTCTGATTTTTTCATTGACAAACTCACACATACACCAGACATCAAATCAAAAATGTTGAAAGTCCGACCATGTACCTACAACTTGATTAACCAAAGGACACACACATACACGCATACGAATTGTGGCTGAGCTGCAGCTGATGCCATTTCCAGTTACCAAAGCATATTTCTTAAATGGGGCAACAGTTGCTGCAGGTAATATAGCAAATGTCTACAAGGCCAACAAACAAGCAGCACACACCCACTCGCACACATACACCCACAGCCAGACATTTGTTGAATTAACTGTTAATACGTGCCGAATTGACCGGAGCACCCAATAGTCAAATTCAAAAGCTGAATAGAAGGCAAAGCAACGAAGCTGCAACGCGAGCAAGGGTAGGAGAGGTGCAGACGGAAACCAAAATGCAACGCAACTTGACGTTGACATTGAGCGCGTAACAGGGTAAGCAACAAAAACTCCCGCACAGCAAAAACTAAGAGAGCGAAAGCTGGCTCTGCCTCTCCTCGCTCAGCCTGTTGCGTGCTGGCTATAACAGTGCCTTGCGCTAGGTTCGCACTGCACTTGCAAATGAAACTCTGAACGGTACGCACACGCAGCCGCTAAGCTCTTGAACGCGCGCGAAGCAATGCGACGGCACGCAACGCTGAAACAACTACAACAGCAATAAGAAGAAGAAGAACAACAACAAACTATAAATTCGTTTTAGTTGATTTCTGTGTGAGGGAAATAAGTTATTTCCCACACTTCACAAACAACAAAAACTACAAGGAAAAAACAATAAAAAAATCAAAATACAGTTACAATTACTATAACTGACAAGTGTTTCCCGTATAAAAAAACAGCAAGCAAGTGTACTGTGAAAAACTTTTGAATGACTTCTCGAACTACAGATAATTAACTTATACAAAAACCAAATAAATTTCTACTTATACAAATAGAAGAATTTATATATGTAAATCAAAAAGAAAGAGAACTAAGGCATAAAATGTTTGTTTTAGTAGCCTAACAAAATCAATGCTGCTTTTAGAAAACTTTGAAACTCAATTTAAACGTAAGAAATAATTGAAAGTTGGTGGCAACAAATTGATTTTAAATATTAACAGTGTAAAAGGAAAAGGTAAGCTTCCCATTTTAACAACATGTTACCTAAATGTGCAACTATGTGGCATGCAACCTATTTTAGAAAACTCGGCTCGCAACGTGGTGTTACCCGGTTTTGCCCGTGCCAAGTGCTTATGTTACTTCTTTGTCACTTTTCCGTTGACTGCCGTTTCTACCCTGAGGAATGGATGTTTCGCAATAGGGGGAATGCATATCAAATGTAAGAAGTCAGAGAATATAGTCGGGAGCTCCCGACTGGGGGATACCCTAAATCCCCTTATTTGAACAATAAATGCAGCTAGCGCTACGCGCTCGTTAGTGGTAATAAATATAAATTGAAAAAAAAAAGTTCCGTTGGCAGGGCTCGAACTTGAAACTGACCGCATTACTTGCTACATACTCTACTCAACAAAAAAAAATTGTTTCCGCAGTAGGGTTCAAACTGAAATTCATAGCAGACGCTCAAAAACTCTTGGAATTTGCGCTTGCTTGATATTGATTTTAATTTTTAGGAGGACCTTCAGAAAAAATTGCAAGTCTCTAGCTCTTATAGGTTTTGAACTCCTTGCGTTCATACATACGGACAGACGGACGGACGGACAGACGAACGGACATGGCTAGATCGACTCGGCTTATGATGCTGATCAAGAATATATATACTTAATAAGGTCGGAGATGCTTCCTTCTGGCTGTTACATACATTTCCACAAATACATTGTACCCTTTTTACCCATTTTTAATGAGTTCAGGGTATAATAACATGTTTCCAAGAACTTTCCAAATTCCAGCTTAATAATATCTACATTCATAACTGAAAATGCATACAGGTGAGATAAATTTTAATGCACCTGTCGCTGAAAAGTTTACTAATTACAGTTTTAGTTTATTTAATTTTTTGTATAGAACGAAACTGAGCTATTTTCAGAACTATCTCTCAAAAATGATGACTGAAATATCACCCTTTCAATAAGCCGCGCATCCGAAGTTTGAAAATAATTTAATAAATTTAATGTTTTAATGAGTTCAGACTCATTGCAACGCGTCGTATGAGTGATATGCAAAGGCATGCAACCAAATATATAAATAAGCAAAAACGGAGGGGGCAGCAGGAGAAAACCAGAGAATGAGAGAGTCAGACAATATGGGATGTGTGTGTGGGTGTGTGTGTGTGTGTGTGTGTGTGTGCATGTTCATGTTTGTCTAACAATATTATCTGACGGAAGGCGACAGTCAACAAATTTATTGGTATCTGTGAACAAACGGCCAGACCCACATAGATAAACTGAATAGGTGACAATTTTGAAAGAAGACTTCGTCCTTTGTTATCATTCAATCTCACTCAATATATATATTCCTGTTTTATTCTATTTAACTGATTTGTACTTGCCAAAGCTCTGCAAGACTTTGCTTAACTTTAATTAAGTGCCGCCCAAAAGTAGGCAGCATAAATAATAACTTTAAGAAGCGTTTTAGTTTCCCATTACGGGATTTCTTTGCATATGGTGTTCTGATATTTAAACTCTTGTATTAAAAAGAAATCAGTCCAACATGACTAAATATTGCTTTGGGATTTGTAATAATTTGGACTTTAATTAAAAAAGAAATCTATTTAACAGAATATAGGAAAAAATAACAAATAAATTAAGAACAAGTAAGAGGTTCTAGTCGAGAGCTCCCGACTAGGGGATACCCTGAACCCTCTTATTCCATCACCAAATGCAGGGCGCGCTTATAGATAGAGAGTAGCGGGGAGTTGGCGATAGGTATAAAATGACCCATTTTCAATGGGTTCAGGGTATAAAAACATACTTACGAAGCAAATAGTCTTAATAATGAATCCATCAAACCTTTAATACCCTCTGCAAGTCGATAAGGGAATTAAACATAATAGCATTGCTCATTAGATGCACTTTTTAGGAGAGCCAGTCATTCAGGTGGTTCTGGATTCAAATCCCATTCAAGTGCATGACAACTATAACAAATAATCCCTTGCCAGTTGCCATTACAAAAATTACGTGGAAATATTGCTCTAAATATTTATTTGGCCTCTGCATCGTTTCATTTTGTCTGTTTTTTGTTGGAAGCGTGTGTGAGTTTGGGTTTGGAAGTGGGGGGAAGTTCTCAGTCCAATTCATTGAAACTATTGAAGTCTTGATTTCTCATGTTCTCCCCTCTTTCTCTCTGCCTCTCTAGCCAACACATGGATGTACCCAGGCCACTGGAAACGCTCCTCAAGTGCACTTTGTGTCGACGCATTTATGACCCAAGCGATGCCGGAAGGTTGCCCAAGGAGCTTTACTGCGGGCATAGCTACTGCGCCGGCTGTCTGGAGCAGCTGCGCGGTTGCCTGAAGGTGTCGTGTCGCCAATGTGGAAGGGATACGCCTCTGCCGGCTATTGGTGTATTGCCCACCAATGAGGGTCTGCTGTTTATACTGCAGCAGCTGCCGGCTTTGCAGCTGGGCATGGCCATGCTGCAGATGCAGAGCGAGCAACAATTGCAGCCGACTAGCTACAATCTGGCCAACTCAGCCTGGCCTAACTTGCTGAATGAGTTGGGCTTTGATAGGCAACTGCGCGGCTTCAACGAGCTATGCAATGTCCATGGCATGCCCAATAGGACATGGTGCCACACCTGTCGGCGGCTGCTGTGCCACGACTGTGTCATTGATACCGAGCATCGTAATCATGAACTGACGCGTCACAATTTGCGCCGCCTGCTCTGCCAGGAACTGAGCTATATTGAGGAGCGCATAAAGTATGCCGAAGTACTGGCCGCGGGCGATATGTCGCTGTTCCGCCAACTCTTTGATGCCTGCGACCCGGTGCAGCAGCATTTGCAGCGGCCAATCCTGCAGCATGCGCCAACATGGCTGCGCGACACAGACCAGGTGCAGATGCGTGGCATCGTCGAGGGCAACTTCACGCGCTGTGAGCTGCTGCGCCTGCTGAACGAGCTGAAGGAGCAGTGCAAAAAATCCAAAAGGCAGATGCTATACATCTATCTGGAGGAGGAGGACGAGGACGAGGAGGACGAGGACGGTTCAATGTTGAAGCCCCAGCTGTTTCCGTTGGGGCAGCCGAATTGCCATCGCATTCGCAAGGACAAGGACATCCTGCAGAAATCCGGCGGCTCAGCCGGCTACAATCAGCTGAATCTAGACCAACAGCTGCCCACAGTAAAGCAACGGAAAGATGTGGCACAGCTTTCCGCATCGGCTTGTTGCATGACGCAGCGCACTCAAAGCATGCAACTGACAGCAATATCACGTGTACAAACCGTCAATTTTAACTTCGATATGCCCAGCACATCCGCAGCTGCAGCTGCTGCAGCAGCTGCCGCCGCAACCACCCCAAGAACAGTTGCAGCCGCACCTGTAGGGCCAGCCCGTCGTCCCATATCCCTGGACTTTCCCATCTACTATCTGGACATGGAAATGGAGGGCAGGCCAGCAGGTCGTGTGCTCATCGAGGTGCGCAACGATGTGGCACCGCGCATGGCGGAGACTTTTCGCGCGCTGATCCTGCACGAACGTGGCCTTGGCTACAGGGGCTGCTCCGTATTCTACTCCAGGGGCGAGGAAAGCATTATCATTGGCGACTTGGAGCTACACAATGGGCGTGGCGGTTATGCCGCCCTCGATGGTGGTTTCTTTATACCGGATGACACTTGGTTGCCCGCGAAGCGCGGCGCAGTGGGCATGCGACTTAGCCCGGATTGTAGATTTGTGAACAGCCAGTTTCGAATGGTGCTCTATGAGACGCTCCCTTTTACGGCCATATTTGGCTTCATTGTGGATGGCATCGATGTGCTGAACAAGATAGCCGGCACGTTTAATGCAACTGGACGGCCCGCGATGTGTACCTATATCAAGAATTGTGGCGAGTATCACCGCAACGGATTCTAAATGTTTGTTAGTGACAACCCCTCCCCATTCCCTTGCAGCTGTGCTTAAAAAATTGTTGACAACCCTACGAGTTCTATCAGCTCAGCTCTCAAAGAAACATATTAAACAAGTAAGAGGTTCTAGTCGGGAGCTCCCGACTAGGGGATACCCTGAACCCTCATATTCCAACACCAAATGCAGCGCGCGCTTATAGATAGAGAGTAGTGGGGAGGTGGCGATAGGTATAAAATGAAAGATAATCGATATATATATACTTTTCTAGAAGCTACATGTCAAGCTTGGTGACTCTAGCTCTTATTATTTACCAAAATTGCTTAAAAAACAGGATATCGATATACATTTTTATCGATTACTTGGAAACGGGGCAAGTTATCGATTATCGGAAACAAACTCGATCTGCGTAGGAACTAGGAGCACCTACATCTAAAATTTAAAGTCTCTAGCTCTTATAGGTTCTGAGATCCTTGCGTTCATACATACGGACGGACGGACGGACGGACAGACAGACGGACATGGCTAGATCGACTCGGCTATTAATGCTGATCAAGAATATATATACTTTATGGGGTCGGAGATGCTTCCTTCTGCCTGTTACATACATTTGGATTTTGCACAAACATAATACCCCTTTTACCCATTTTTAATGGGTTCAGGGTATAAAAACGATATATAAAGCATACACAGTACGACACAGTCCAGAAAGAACACAGAAGTTGATATCTTGAACATATATATTTATATGAAATTTATAAATGTATATTTAAAAGAAATCTATATACAAATGTATGGGTTTTTGAAATGAATAAGAGAAATCTTTTGATTAGCATTTTCCAAAAAAGTTATGAAAATGCATTAAAGAAATAACATACTACACACATATTTTGGATGCAAAATTTTTTAAAAAAGAAATTTTACTAGAAATTTAACAAAAACATAAACATACAGGTCGACCCAACTGTAATAATTTTGAAAATACAAATTTGAAAAAGAACTTCATCACAAGACTAAACATGGAAAAACTTTCAAATATACATGTCAACATTTTTAATGACATCGCAAAGAGAAAGATTTATATATATAAATATATGTATACATTAACATATTTATTCCCAAACCATATTGAAGATATATAAAAACAGATTTGGCATATACACATACACTATACTGTCAATTATATTTTTAGTGTTTGTAATACCAGCAGGTTACAGGATATAAAAAACTTTAAAATTTTTTTAAAATGCATTCATATTCTCTAAATGCTTAGTGCAACAGCAACAAGGTTAACTACAGACAAAAGAACTTTCAATAATGTTGAAGCTTAACTTAATATTAGATATACAAAAATGTATTTCTTAAAACTGACTATATTCAATGTAAACAATTGTCTAAAAAAACATATATATTTTAAGCACATCTAAAATGTTTCAATTTTATTTTAATACTTATTATCATATATCGGAAAGGATTTATTATTTAGTTGGTCAACAACAATGTATACAGTTATATCAAAATATCAAAGTAATCAAAGTGAAAAACTACAAAAAATGAATTGAGCAACACTTTAAGACCGTGAAACAAATGTATGTATATCAAATTTTATGAGACAACTCTCAAAAACCAAATCAAAACAACTTAAAACCATCCAATTTTGAAAGTAATCACGAGCTTAAATACTTTGAAAGAAAATTTAAGTCGCAAGTATTCAGCAACAAATAAGGAAATAAGCCTTTAAAAATATTAATCATGTTGAAAATTACAATATTTCTAATTCATACTTACATACACTGCACCTATGTATATTTTTTAATTGTTTCGAGCTTGTATTGTAGGACAGTTAGAATTAGTAACAAAAAGAGCAAGAGATGCGAATAGAAGATACTAAGAATACCAAAAATTTTGCTTAAAATATGTTAAAAAATTAAAATTTTGTGCATTTCAAGGGGATTTAAATTAAGAAAATGCTGAATGCAAATGAAAGTTTAAGCTGTGCCGGATATTTGGAATGTGATATAAAATTGAGAAACGCAACAGACTGAATTATTCTGTTATTATGTTGAAAAGATTTTTAAATTTAATTGATTGTATTTGTATTTGCCAATGGAAAGTACGATTCCCTCCACGTACCGGTGAATTACATAGCGGTTATCAGAGCATTGATGACCCGTACGAATTACAAGTCAAATCCATAAGCTCGCTAATTGGAGAAAATTGAGCATTTCAATTTGACATTAACAAAACCAATCAGCAATTCAAACTAACAAATCGAAGATAATGGGAAACTGTCCCAAAAAAAATCAATATATTAAAAATTAAATTTGAAAGTTTTTGATGTCTATATATACACGCATATAAGCTTAAAGCAAAGCCATTTTAATTAAATGTGTCACAATGAAAAATGTTAAAGCTGAATATTTCAACAAATGTTGTTCCAGCAAATGTCTATTAATACAATTAAAACAAGTAAGAGGTTCTAGTCGGGAGCTCCCGACTAGGGGATACCCTGAACCCTCATACTCCAACACCAAATGCAGCGCGCGCTTATAGATATAGAGTAGCGGGGAGGTGGCGATAGGTATAAAATGAAAGATAATCGATATATATATACTTTTCTAGAAGCAACATGTCAAGTTTGGTAACTCTTGCTCTTATTATTTACCAAAATTGCTTAAAATTTAAAGTCTCTAGCTCTTATAGGTTCTGAGATCCTTGCGTTCATACATACGGACGGACGGACGGACGGACGGACGGACGGACGGACAGACAGACGGACATGACTAGATCGACTCGGCTATTAATGCTGATCAAGAATATATATACTTTATGGGGTCGGAGATGCTTCCTTCTGCCTGTTACATACATTTGCATTTTGCACAAAAACATAATACCCCTTTTACCCATTTTTAATGGGTTCAGGGTATAAAAAGTGAGGGTGCGAAACACATTAAACTTGTTTCAAAAGCCCAACAATTGATTTAAAGGCGGCATCCTTTTTATCCACATCTGGTTATGTCAACAAATTACATTACAACATTTCAATATCGTAGTAAAATGGTTTTTCCCCCAAAATATATTCAGGTATTTGCATTTAATGCTTTCTTTACGTTATCTAAGGGAAAACCCCTAATGTACTTTTTACGGAATTCCAGGCGTCTCTTGCCTTCTTATCTCAAAACAAAAGACAGATTTCAGCCCAGCATGAAATTTTTAGAGTACAAAATATAGCCAGACTCCATACATGTTTATAATAAGTAGTAGGAAAATGTTGTTTTTGAATAAGGAATCACTTTTACAATCACTTATCTGATCATATTAAAGTATCTTTTTTACAGATATGACAAGTAACTTATAGAAAACATCCGGCACATATTGTTTATCAGTCGATTCGCGCACATAACCCAATTCGGGTGTATCCTTGGTGGGAATCAGACAATTATCAGGCACCAGGGCCATGCACTGAGCGGTCACAGCATAGCCTTCCATGTGCACCTACTTAGTTTGATCACCTTTTAAAGAGAAGAGGAAAGTATATACTATAACGAATAGCTGGATATTATTATATGATCTAACACTCACCAGTCACACAAATGGTCACAAATTTGAAGCCGAAAGTGCCATTTGTGGCATATTTACAAGGATTGGGATGACGATTCTGCAGCTCACCCGCTGATATGCACTCCTGAGCGGTGAGAAAATGTGTCTCCATGTCACGTATTTGTTTCACAGTGCCCGCACCGGCATCTTCCGTAATCAGATCCGTTAAGATCCAGCCAATCTGTCATAATAATTTCATAATTTAATTCATTAACAAATCCAAACAGAAAATTGTACAGGCAACTAACCTCTTTAAGTCCAAACGCTTTGGCTACGGCATCCACTTCATCGGCGCCCTCATCTGCACAGATGTTAATCGAATCGCGTGATGATTCCTGCGGCGGCTCATAGATGGCCGCTACTTTGGCGCGTATGCCCAAAGGCACATCCGCATGCTGCTCGTAGGTGCCATGGCCCGTGGTGCGCTAATAGTTCAAGAAGCGCTCCACTATTTTGGTTTTCTCAAACAGAACGTTGTCCACGTGACGATAGGTCTGACGATTGAGCGTTATGACCGACGGCTGACACTTGGAGCAGATGCCCTTGGGCCACGAAGGATGCTCCCGACAGCCGAGCTTGATGCGGCAACTGGGGCAAGTGAGAATGAGAATGAAAATCTCCTCCTCTTTTGCACCTACAGCTTACTATCGCGTTCACGCTTGATGGTGCCATCAGATTTTAGCAACTGCAGATCAACCTCATCCTCGATCACATTAATGGAGGGACGTGGGTTGTTGCCAAGCTGCTCTGTGGACAATTTGGCGGCGCTATTGTATGACAAGTTCTCAATGGCTGTGGTGCTCGTGTGCTGCAAGTCAAAAAGCCATCGACTTTGAGTGCATTCTGTACGCTGTCATAAAGTTGTTTAAGATTTTATTTAAGCGAGATCTCGATGCGATTGACGCCCTCCGCAGACTGCACGCGCATTAGCTATGAACCGATCAGTATATATTCAGATAAATTAGTTAATATAATTAATTAAAATCGCATAATGCTCTTTCACACCGATTGTTGGTGCACTGGCTGTGATAAACACTTTACAACAATCCAACACATTGCTTCAAAATAAATTGCATTTGGAAGCTAAGCAGTACTTGAATAGACAGAAGGGATTAAGTGTGAACATGCTCACACAATGCACATGTGCCTAGAAATCAAAGTGACAAAATACCAAATGCTCTTAAATGTTCCACTGTTAAGTATGTGGCGGTCGAGCGTTAACCACTTTTAACAGCTGATTGTTAGTAAGACTATTGTTTGTTGAAAACCGTTAATTTGAAAATTAATTTCAAAATTACGTATATTATGTGCACATTTAGTTATATTTTTAATTAGCATTAAAAGCTATATATTGAATTTAAATCTATCGCGTGCGGCAATAGGTATTTTAATTATATTTTAAGTTACCCATACATATATACACTCCCGACACCTTGACACCGCCAAACGGCGCGTCTGGTGCGGAGATTATGCCTTCATTAACACACACCTGCTGCACTGCCTCCGCCTCGTCATTAAAATTTATAATGGACACAATCGGTCTGAAAACCTTCCCATTGATGGGTTTGCCAGACTCGGCTGTCATGATTTGAGCGTTTTCTTGTGCATTCTGCTCGATTAGCTGGTGCCATTTCTGGAAGAGATTAGTAGGGTTTAGAGTTTTGTTCTTGGTGCATCTATATGCCAATTATATACTTTCAACATATTTGAGCGATCATTGGCGTTAAGGGAGCGACACTCCTTTGACTCATAAGCCTCCTTGGCGGCCTTAATGGCCTGCCTGTCTTTTGTCCATTGGCGGGATTTTTCAGCTCATTTGTTTGCCTGCTGCAGGATACAATCCATTTGCCATTGAACAACGCCTTGGTCTGCACCAGCGCCAAGAAACCGCGCATTCGACTGACCTCCAATGTACTAAGCCTTCGGAACTTGGTTTTGCTTGCACTTGGCAACAATTCAATGTTTAAAGTTTTTATTGCCGCTTATCAATTATCACTATCTTTAACCTTATATGGAAAAGTTTGGGTTCAATCGTCTGAAATCTGCGCTTTTCTCCGCTTTTTCTATTTGCTTAGTGGCTTTTTGTCTATTTGATTGGTGTCAATTCATTTTGACTACAGCGAGTGGACACAGCTGAATGAAGAGATTGTTAAGTCAACAAGTGCGCCTCTTTTGCGCTCTATATGTGCATGACGTCACAGCCTCAATTGAACTGTATAAAAGACTCGAGTATAGTATGCGAAATCATGATTTCAACGAAAATTTTCAAGAAATAATAATAGCTATTATTATTATTATTATAACAGACGAAATTAAAATCAATTTATACATTTTCAGTATTTAAGACAACTATAGTTTAATACGAGGCTTATCGACGGTGACTTAGCGACGATTTTTGGTACATAATTGGTATCGGAATAAGAATCGGTCACTTTTAAATGCATTTATTTATGTTTTTAAGCAAAGAACTTAATAAATTTAAATGCAGAATTGCAAAAACTTAAATTCATTTGTTTTTGAAATTTAATTTATAATATGGGTAAGCCAAGGGGTTGATAAAGTAGGTTACCACCATTCTTTAAATATCTTAATTTAGGGATAATGGCCCCGAAACCCGCATATACACGATTAAAGCTTATAGTTACGCCTAGCCAACTGTGAAAATTTGATTAAAATCGTCGGTACCATTTTAAAGATATTTGAAAAAGAGTGCGGCAGCCCCCATGTCAGCCCCATAAAAAATGACCGGAAAAAATCAACGTTGTTTTTTAACCATAATTTCTCAACTCAGGGACAATGACCCAATTAGGTTCTGTGCTGAAAAACATAATAAATGCATTTAAAAGTGACCGATTCCTTTTCCGATACCAAGTACCAAAAATCGTCGCTAAGTCACCGCCGCTAATTTGACGCACATTGATTTTCCATTGGCAACTTCTGTTGTCGGTAACATGTGAGTGGCAAATGTACCGCTTCTTTAAACAAACAGCTGATCGGTTCGATTTGATATACAGTCGACCCTCGGTTAACGTACAGAATTGGTTCCAGCATCTTGTTCATTATGCAAAACGTTCGTTAAGCAAAACCATAATTCATAAATCAATGTAAAATAAAATAATGTGTTCCAGGTCGAAAAAATACACTCTAATATGTTTCAATTTGAACTTTTATTGAAAGGAAGTCACTTAAAATGCAACAAAACTTTAAAAGAACTGAAAATTTTCCTAAATATTTAAGTTCAGCTTTTATTGAAAGAAAGTTAAATGAAACGTAATAAGTTTTTAAGGAACTGAATATGTATAGGACGGAAGGAGACAATCTGAAATGGATTGCTCAAATGCTATCTGAACATGTTGAGAGAATGTAGATAGAGCAGTTCGTGTAGCAAACTCCAAGTGTTCTATTTTATATCAACTGTTGAGCAACTGTTAAGTCTGCAGGCAGAAATTTGACATGCAATTAAGGTTTCGCCCTTTTTCGTTGGCCGTTATGCGAAATTTCGTTCGTTAAGAAAAACTTTTTTCCCAAAAAAATGTGTTCGTTATGCGGGGTATCCACTGTATAGCCTTTGTCCCTTGTTCTTAAGAAATGTCACTTTTTCAGGTTTCACATATTTGTTTTCCATCGATTGTCGGTAACATGTGAGTGGCAAAAGTACCGCTTCTTTAAATAATCAGTTGATCGCGTTGCTTAAATTTACATAAGCGCCACAAAGTTATTCTTTCAAAAGCAAATAATACAGCCCGGAAGTAGGGTCTCCATTTAATGGACTCTTTTCGGGATTTGGACAACTTTATATGTTAACAACTGTGGAGTTAGTAAAATTTAAAATTATAATTTAAAGTTAGCGCTTGCCTTCGTTGCTATATCAGCTGTTTTTAGTAACAATACTTTCAAAATTTTCATAACATCGATATAAAATTCGATAAATCATCGTAATAAACACGAGATTTTCGTAACAAATACATACATATTAAAAAATGTGCAAATGTGATTTCTTATGGGAAAACGTACCAAACATTTTTAAAAAATGTGTAAGAAATGTGGACAGTGGAATAAGGCTATTATTACATTTTATCAATTAAGGGTTATGTTAAAATTCGAGATTTCTGTTTGTCTTCGTGATACACTGTTAACCGAAACATGCTCTGCTAACCGATAGTATTTTCATAAATTGGTATCACAGCACTCAGTTTGTTTCAGGCTTAAGCTAACGCACTCTTAAATTTCAAAATTATAATATGGACTGGATTGGATTGTCTACTTAAGTGCACAATTGTGACAAGCCAACTCGAAAAAAAAAAAACAATAATAATATAGAAATGGGCAGCATGCCTTATGTACAGCTTATTGCAATACGAAATCAAAACAAGTCATAAAAATGAGACAACAGCAAAAAAAGATATGGGACCGATTCCGCAACGCGTTCGGTCAAGCAGCTGGTCAATGGCGAACAATGCTCTAAGAAACTCGAACATCTCTAAGTGACAACAGCAGAGAGAGACGGAGAGAGAGAGAGAGAGACAGAAAGAGAGAGAGAGAGAGAGAGAGAGAGAGAGAGAGAGAGAGAGAGAGCGAGAGGAAGAGAGAAGAATAAAGAAAAATACATCTGCTGTCTTGGACCGAAAGCTTTCTGAAAGGACCTAGTGGCAGCCAGGACTTGCGGCAAGCTTAGGTTGTCAAACTAGTTGCCACAGAGATACATAAATTTGTACAGCGATCGTGTTTCTAGGACCTACTGCTGCTCTGACTTAAGCGTCACACAAAA
This sequence comes from Drosophila ezoana, assembly GCA_035045725.1. Classification (NCBI taxonomy): domain Eukaryota; kingdom Metazoa; phylum Arthropoda; class Insecta; order Diptera; family Drosophilidae; genus Drosophila; species Drosophila ezoana. Next base: position 24,260 of record JAWNOU010000207.1, read on the forward strand.
TGCCTGGCAGGATAATAGCTGGGCTTTGTTGCTCCTGCAACTGCTCAAAAAGAAAACAAGCAATGCAGTTCAAGGCGAAGAGGCAGCGCCTAATTGCCTGAACATAAATTCGTACATTCTGTACATATACGAAACCAAACCTAAATTTCATTCTCGGCTTCACGAGGGCATTTCAATGTGTGTATATACCAAAAGCCAAGGCTGTACCTGTTAAATTTTTGCAACTGTGTGGATAGTCTTGGAGATATATGGCTTGTAGATATTGAAAGAGTGAATATTTCTTTCAATTTTTATAATATACAGGAAAAAAACAGAGTAGTTTAGAATATCTAGGTGTTATAATACGAGATACTACTGAAAAAACTTTTGCTGAACATCGATATCTTGATGGATTTTGAGTAAATGAAAAAAATTATCAAGGCGTATGCGTTTCTCTATGTCGCCCCTAGGTCTTATCGTCCTAAAGATATAGTCGATCTTACAAACATACGGGTAGGCGGAGGGACACATAGGACACATAGCTAGATCGACTCGGCAAAAAAAAATTAACCTTAAAGTATTTTAGTTAACATTCTCAAATCAATAAAGGAAATAAAATGATTTTCCGTTTAAGGCAATTTAAATATAATAAAAAGTTATAGTTATATAGTCGGAGCTCCCAGTCAGCGGAGCAGCCATTGCATTCCTTTTGATTTTCAGCTATCTAGCAACCGAATTCATAACCGACCGAACTACTTGCCACCGCCTCTACTCAACTGGCACGTCAACAAGTTATTTTTAGTGAAAATGGCACGCCAAAGATTTAACACCCTTGCAGACCCAACCTTTTCATAATGCTCATAGTGGTTTGCCCGTATCTAAGAGGCATACGAAATTTAGTTAATGCCGAGTATGATTAAGATATCTTGAAAAACAAAAAATGTTTTCCATGCAACCTATTTTAAGACCGTTCGTTCCTATGGCAGCTATATGATATAGTGGTCCGATTCAGATGGTTTCGACATTTGTACTGCGTGCAACAGAAAGAAGCACTTCTGCAAAATTTCATCACGATGGCTTTAAAACTGAGAGACTAGTTCGCATATATCGCTTGTATACATAATGGAAGGAAACCAATGGCAACGGCTGCAACTCTGCAGAGTCCTCCTCCACCTTCACCACGTCCTACACATCTGCTGGCAACAGCTGCCGTTGAATGGCTCACCAGTATTCATAGATGCAGTAGTTGGTTAGTAGCAGCTCAAGTGGCAGCGCCGGCAGCGGCTCTACCGCACCTGACACCGATTCCAATCCCGGCTAGTTGCTCAAAGTCAATCATGTAGGGACCTCCCTCCCGGAAGCTCGCACGCAAACGACACTCACGACAGATGTACAGCATCTGCTTTTGGAATTTGCTGCACTGCTTCTGCAGCTCGTTCAGCATGCGCAGCAGCTCACAGTACACGAGGTTTCCCACGTGCTGTATCCGCATCCTGGCACTTAGCCACCAGTCGTGAATGTGGCTTTTGCGTAGAGTTGGCACAGGCTGTAGCATTTGTTGCTGCACCGTGTCGCAGGCATCGAAGAGTTGGCGCAACATAGAAATATCGCCCGCGGCCAACACTCCGGCGTACATAATGCGCTCCTCAATCTTGCTCGGCTCCTGGCGGAGCAGGCGACACCACACGTCGCACATGTCCCGTTGATGCGTCATTTGATGTTCACGATGCTCGTCATCCACGATACAGGCGCGGCACAGCAGCCGCCGACGGGTCTGGCACCATGTCGTATTGGGCATGGCATGGACATTGCAATGCTTGTTGGCGTCGGGCAGTTGCCTATCCAAGCCCACCTCATTCAGCAAGTTGGGCCAGGCTGAGTTAGCCAGATTGCTGCTAGTCGGCTGTAACTATTGCTCTCTTAGCAGCCGCGACATGAACATGCCCAGGTGCAGTGCCGCCATCTGCTGAAGCATAAACAGCAAACCCTCATTGGTGGGCAACGAACCAAGCAGCCGCGTCTTCTTTCCACATTGAGGACATGACACCTTCACGTAGCCGGGCGGCTGCTCCAGTGCAACAGAACAAAGTTAATTGAAATAAAGTGCACGGTACAGGGCAGCATCCTCATCGGTTCGAGTAAATAGATTTATCAGGGATGACGATGACGAAGTCGTCGTCGGTTTTACAATCAACCAGGAGAGGCAATCTAAACTCATATCATTAAAAGGCTGGTTATATCGATATGTAAAAAGGTAAGTATTCATTCGACGTCTGATATACGAGAATATATATTTCAAATGCCATGTCCCTAACTATTTCAATTTAACCAACACACAAATGGGCAACAAATATATTTCAAATTTCAAGTCTCTTAACCTTTTTAATTCGACATGCTTTTTTTTTTTAATTAACCTGTGCTTTGTTCAAATTTTGCTGTTATTAAAAACACAACTTAAATTAAATTTTTATGAAAATTTTCAATACTACTTAGTCTACACTTAAGTCTAACATAAAACAAGTAAGAGGTTCTAGTCGGAAGCTCCCGACTAGGGAATACCCTGATCCCTTTTATCCCAACACCAAATGCAGTTCGCGCATCGCGCTCGTTTGAAGTAATAAAGATAAATTAATAAAAATAAGTTCCCTTGGCAGGGTTTGAACTCGCAACTGACCGCATTACTTGCTGTTGACTCTACTCAACAGTTACACCAGCAAAAAAAAAACAAGTAAGAAGTTCTAGTCAGGAGCTCCCGACTAGGGGATACCCTGAACCCTCATATTCCAACACCAAATGCAGTGCGCGCTTATAGATAGAGAGTAGCGGGGAGGTGGCGATAGGTATAAAATGAAAGATACTTGATATATATATACTTTTCTAGAAGCTGCATGTCAAGTTTGGTGACTCTAGCTCTTATTATTTACAAAAATTGCTTAAAAAACAGGATTTCGATATACATTTTTATCGATTACTTGGAAACGGGGCAAGCTATCGATTATCGGAAGCAAACTCGATCTCCGTAGGAACTAGGAGCACTTACATCTAAAATTTCTCTAGCTCTTATAGGTTCTGAGATCCTTGCGTTCATACATACGGACAGACGGACGGACAGACAGACGGACATGGCTAGATCGACTCGGCTATTGATGCTGATATAGAATATATATACTTTATGGGGTCGGAGATGCTTCCTTCTGCCTGTTACATACATTTGCATTTTGCACAAAAACATAATACCCCTTTTACCTATTTTTAATGGGATCAGGGTATAAAAAGCATCCCATTTTGAAAACATGTTGCCCAAATTTGTAACCATATGTATATGTCGCATGCATCTAAATTTAGAATTTTAGAGAATTCGGCTGCCAAACTTTTAAATTTCCCATGTTTTGTGTTTCTATTGAAAATTAAGCTACAGTATTTTGATTTAGCATTCGATGCCGAATTGTAGAAGTTGTTTTGCGTGCTTAAATAGTTTTTTGTTAGCCGGTTTTGCCCGTGCCAAGCGTTTTTTTACTAATTTAACTTTTTGCCGTTGACTGCCATTTCCACCCTGAGGGGTGGATTTGTCGCAAGCGGTGAAATGCATATCAAATGTAACAATTGTGAAATTATTCAAATTGTGAATTAGATTCAAATAGGTTTTATATAACCGTTTTGTTCAGCAAATCCCCTACCTAGCGCTCACTTACATTCTAAGAGCTGACTATTTCAGCCACTTAACTCGTGCGGGCTAGGCTGTGTGTTATAATCCAATTAGACAATCTGGCAGTTATTCAGGACACACAGTTTTATGTTGATCCCTTAATGGTTGTTAACAATGGCATAAGTTTATTATGCTCTAAATTCAATTATTCGCTTGACTATGTTGAGTTATAAAGCATGGACGTCAACTTAACAGGTTAATTGAATTCTATTGAGTTCTGTGAGAGGGGTATGAAAAGTGTATATATAAATCTCACTATCATGGTCCCTAGTTTTTGCCATTGTCTATACGAGAGCCAATTAGAATTCGCTTCCGTAGACAACCACCCTGAACGCCCACGTTGTGTCTAATGGAAATGCAGCTTGATGCTTGATACTCATGGCAACGCATGCAAAACAGGACAAATCCGTTAATGTGAACACGATGTGCAACTTATGAGCTCAGTCCGGCAAATGCACAGATAAAGGTTGTAAATGGACAGCAGATTGAACAATTCCTGGAACTAACGTTTGTGCAAATGGTAAACGGTATTAAGAACTACAATTCATCTGTCAAAGCGGGTTATCCCATATTCAAAATTATCCATTCTTGTCCAAAATAATCAGTCATGTTAAAAAATACCCTCCACACCGCGCCGAACTGCCCACACACACATTCTAGCTTCCTTATACATACTACATGGCTGTGCTGCATTTTTATATATACTATAGGACATGCCTTCGTAATTACTTGGATGTTTTTTTTCCAATAATTGTGATATTTGACGAGCATTAATGTTACATCAAAATGTGTGTAGATACCAAAGCCCAAGACTATACTTCTAAAGCTGGGTTCTTTTAATTAACTTTTGGAGGAAAAGTGGCATTCTATGTGTACTATATAGAGATGTGGTCAAAAACACGGATTTCGCTACCGGTGTTTATCGATTTCTTGGGCTATCACTGGGTTATCGATGACATAACGTTCAACGTTTAAAATTAAATTAAACTAAATTTTGTTGACACATAAAATACGTTAAACTTTAATTTCAATTCACAGTATGTACTTAGAGTGCATACTAATGTAAATATTGTCGGCAACAATAGGGTCACAAATGATGACATTTATACTAACAAATTAATTTAAACTTTAAACTTATTCGGCTGTAATTTAATTTAAGGCAGCTATTTGCCAATATTGTGGTCAATAATTTGATTACTTTTTGAACAAATACAACGCAGTCGACAGCACCCAACTGCAACGTTCTTATATTTATTTTTGCTGTATGTTTTTTGGTCTGTTTGTTGGACCCATAATATTGGATAAATGACAAATAAACGCGTGTAGTTTGCATTGTGTCGGTTGATGATATCATTTAATTAAATTACATTTGAAATTAATGAATGCAATTAATTTGAGTTTCCGTTAACTTTGCTATATTTACTTTTAACACATATATGGAATAATATATTGGAGTACACAAACTGCCGACAGGTTGAGTGCTTTCGCAGAAAACTGATCCAAATTCTTTCTGAACTGTGCAAATGTGGTAAACATTTCTATTATTCATTGTCAATAATAAACTCATTATTCCGCCAAAGGACTTTCAAATCGTACTGTAAATGCACGCACCCACATAACACACAGTCTCTCTCCCGTTATTTACTGCGTGTGTCTTGTTATCAAATAATTAGCATACTTTTGCGAGCAGTCGCCATTTTTGATTGATAGCAGGCAACGGAAACTGTCGCACAGGCGAGACACATGCACACGCACACAGGCACACGCATTTAAATGTCCGTTAAGTCCCAGCTCTAGTCAGTCTGTTAAATGAAGTGCTAATCGACGTAAATATTAATGGATGTCCTGGATAAAAGGATTGTGGCAGTTGACCACAGCAAAAAAAACGGAATGTGAAAATGTGTGACACCCTGCAGACACACAAGTGTGTGGCAATTAGCAAGGGTAGTTGGGATGAAGTTAAGCACGTGCAAAAAAGGCAAATCAACGGCAGAGAAAGGGTGAGATTTGAAAAGCATGCCACAAGATGCTTAGACACACACACACACAACCTGTGAAATAAAAACTAATATTAGAAGGAAGCACAATATTTTTGCCATGGCAGTGACGAATTGAAACCAAAACCCAAATTGAAACCTAACAAACATATATATGTACTTCTACTATTTTAATAGGATAAAAACGAAATATTGCCAAGTGTCCGTGTGTGTGTGTGTGTGTGTTGCGGCTATGTACTAATGAGCGTGTGTGTTTGTGGGGGCTGGTCTGTTCCCCTTATGTGTTTTAAGTCATGTCTTCAAATATTTCAACATGCGTTAAATGCGTATTTTCTGCATTGCATAAAACATGAATCATGAATTTCTTTTCGTTGTTGTTATTGATATCCTTTTTGTTTTGTGTTTGTACATATTCTATAAATGTAAGCCCAAGTACTTAAATTATTCTATATTCGAGTAGCACACTCTATAATAAAACCCAAACAATGCTCCCTTATACATATACATATAGAATATGCTGCAAAAATGCATGAGTGTCAATTGGTTAAAGGTACAAGAAAGAGGACAGCATATAAAACATGACAGAGCAGCGCCATTTACTGTACAGGATGTTAACATCCGGTTTCAATTTACATATATGATCACATTTCGACCAAACTTCGAAAAAAAAAACCTATAATATTTTTGCAAAGAAGAAACTACATTTTACACAGAAGTTTGAGCTGTAGCGGAAAATTACGTTTAGTATATATTAAATAATAACATAGAACCAACAACTTTCCAAGCTCCAGGTAAATAAAAACTACATTCTTAACTAGAAATGCATGCAGGTGAGACAACTTTTAATGCACCTGTCGTTAAATTAGTTTTCTAATTAAAGCTTAGGTTTAGTTAATTAGTTTTTTATCCAATGCACCGAATGAAGCTATTTTCTGAACTATCTCTCAAAAAAAAATACGTCAGCGATTTCGGCTGAGCCAAGAGAAGCGCATCCGTTAAAGCAACTAATTAAATGAATTTAAAGTTATAATGAGCTCAGGCTCATTCCAACGCGTCGTATGAGTGATATGCAAAGCCTTGCAACCAGATACATCTATTATCAAAAACAGAGGGGGCAGCAGGAGAGAACCAGAGAAGGAGAGAGACATACAACTCTATCATCAGCTCAGCTAAACCACAACACACACACACGAACACAACTGCACGCACACAATAATTTGTGTGTGTTGTGTGCGTGTGTGTGTGTACATGTGCATGTTTGTTTTAACAATATTATCTGACGGTTGGCGACAGGCAACAAATTAATTGTTATGTCGGAACAAACGGCCAGACCAACTTAGTTTAACTGAATAGGTGACACTTTCTAAAGAGGACTTCGTCCATTGTAATCATTCCATCTCACTCTATATATGTATTCCTGTCTCTTTCTATTTCACTGACTTGCACTTGCCAATTAGCTGTGCCAAAACTGACTTCGCTTGACTTTAATTAAGTTCCGCCCAAAAATAGGCAGCACAAATAATAACTTTAAGACGCTTTTAGTGTCCTAATAAGGGGTTTCTTTGCTAGCATAAAGTGTGCTGATATTTAAACTGTTGTAAGTATTGAAAAGTAATCAGTCTAACATGACCACAATATTGCTTTGGAATTTATTGTTATTTGGATCTCTCTTCTTGGGGGCCAAATCGAAATTGAAATAAATACTAGATTTTTAAACATTTATTAAAAAGTTCTTTTAGACGCAAAAAGCTATCAATTCGAAATTGATAAGCTCTAGATAGATACTTGAATACTTGATAACTTTCTATTCTGTTAATTTTATGTCATGGGATTAACATTTGTTTTCAAAAGGTCTTTCAAAAAAAATAAGAGTCGCCATGAAAATGCATTTGTGACAATGCCAAGGACAGTAAAAGCATATTTTTATACCCTGAACCCATTAAAAATGGGTAAAAGGGGTATTATGTTTTTGTGCAAAATCCAAATGTATGTAACAGGCAGAAGGAAGCATCTCCGACCCCATAAAGTATATATATTCTTGATCAGCATTAATAGCCGAGTCGATCTAGCCATGTCCGTCTGTCTGTCCGTCCGTCCGTCCGTCCGTATGTATGAACGCAAGGATCTCAGAACCTATAAGAGCTAGAGACTTGAAATTTCAGATGTAGATGCTCCTAGTTCCTACGCAGATCGAGTTTGTTTCCGATAATCGATAACTTGCCCCGTTTACAAGTAATCGATAAAAATGTATATCGATATCCTGTTTTTTAAGCAATTTTGGTAAATAATAAGAGCTAGAGTTACCAAACTTGACATGTTGCTTCTAGAAAAGTATATATATATCGATTATCTTTCATTTTATACCTATCGCCACCTCCCCGCTACTCTCTATCTATAAGCGCGCGCTGCATTTGGTGTGGGAATATGAGGGTTCAGGGTATCCCCTAGTCGGGAGCTCCCGACTAGAAGCTCTTACTTGTCAATCTATGAATTTGCGTTAAAAGAGCGGCCAGTGTACATAGGGACAGAAATAGTAGAGATAGTTGCGCTGGGTAAATGCGGCGTATGCGTAATATGAAAAACGCGCTGAAATATTTGCATAATTCTAGAAAGCAATAGCAGAGGGGAAATAAAGGAAACTGAAAAAGGGAAATAGGAAAAAATCATGCCGATAGAAAAAAGAAGAAAATAAGTTAAAGCAAATAGCAGCAACATGTTGATACCCCTCATATACAAAGAGGAAAATAACTGTGTGGGCATTAGAGCATAGTTAAAAGATACCAAAAGAGCACAAAACCAAAGCGCAAGGAAAGGAAGAAAAACCAAATCAAATTTCATGCGAATAAAAGGATTTTGCAGTACCCATTCAGAATTTTGTTTGGATGGGAAATATTTAGTTAATGAAGTTGAATTTAATATTAAGAAATCGAAGGTCGGAACAGACCTGCATCACTTTTTATTCTATTCTTGCTAAATTAAAATCTTTACTCATTTTTTTCTTAACAAAACTTGCCGCATCGGTGCCCGGCTGTAATCCCGAAGAATACGAAGAAAATTTTTATATTAAAATTCACTTTACAAAATATTTACAAAGAAATAATAAACAAAAAAAGGGGCTAGCATTTAATCATTGACTGAACGAAATGTTTAGTAGCAGTAGATAGAATTTTTATTATCTAATATCTCTAGTGGATATTATCTCAGAGGATTAACATATAGAGAAGTCGACGCTGATAATTCTCTGTAAATAAGACACCAGGATTTCTTATATTCAATATTTAAAACGTACAAATTCTTTGATAAATGGCCATAGCTAAGCATGCTTTCATTTCCTATAAAAAAAGAGGTGTTGGGGCATTTTGTTTGAACATAAAGCGGGTGCTTTGTGCCAAAGTGTCCGCTTTTTACGCAACATTTGTCATTTGTTGGTCGGGGTTCAAACAAACCAAAAACAGTTTAATTAGGAATATTATTTGCGTTGCCTCGTGCTCGCTGAAATCTAATACGTGAATTATGTTGTAATAAGTTCAATATATAAACTTTCAATTGAGCATGTTCTCATATTACAAATTACGTTTCGAGCAATACAAACAATTCTTATGAACTGCAACACTCGATAAAAAATATTCTCGGAATCTCTTGGTTTTGCTTGTTTTCCTGCTGGCTTGTCCCCTCTCATATGAATGTCATCAATCCGACAGGAAAATATCAAAATTGCATCAGAATGTTGTCATGAATAAGACAAATGCAACAATGAAGCTTTTTCTCTGTGTGTGCATGTGTGTCTCTGTGTGTACATGTGTGCCTGTGTGTGCGCGTGGGCACGCTTCTGTTTTTATACCCTGAACCCATTAAAAATGGGTAAAAGGGGTATTATGTTTTTGTGCAAAATGCAAATGTATGTAACAGGCAGAAGGAAGCATCTCCGACCCCATAAATATATATATAAATATATATTCTTGATCAGCATCAATAGCCGAGTCGATCTAGCCATGTCCGTCTGTCTGTCCGTCCGTCCGTCCGTCCGTCCGTCCGTATGTATGAACGCAAGGATCTCAGAACCTATAAGAGCTAGAGACTTGAAATTTTAGATGTAGGTGCTCCTAGTGCCCGCGCAGATCGAGTTTGTTTCCGATAATCTATAATCTATACTTTATGGGGTCGGAGATGCTTCCTTCTGCCTGTTATATACATTTGCATTTTGCACAAAAACATAATACCCCTTTTACCCATTTTTAATGGGTTCAGGGTATAAAAATGGTGGGAAATTCTCGACAGACACAGACACGAAATCCGTCGTTAATTTGTCCTTGGCAACAAAATGCTGATCAATCTGTTGACTGCTTTTAGTTTCTAGTTATTCAATTGTATTAAGTTAACTTGAAGTAAACCACATTCGGTGCAACAGATTTAAAGTTGTTAGCCCAAGCGAATATCAACGGGCGACGGAGAGAGAAACTCCGTTTGGCAACTTGAAATGAACACAGAAAGTTTAGAAACTCTACATAAAGTTGAACTTCGATTATCGTTGATAAGAGGGACCAGGCTTATTAAGGATTATAAGAAAATGCTGGCTAAAGGAGGTTTTGCTTTATTCCAGGAAATGCATTTAATTAAAAGATTCTTTTAAGGTAGTTTGTCTGTCTATTATGCGGAAATAAAACAGAAAGAGATAAATCACGATTAATGGGGCTCGCATCCCTATTAACAGGTGTGACTAATAGATTAATAGAGTTCCCGATAAACGGAATGTATTTGTTAATAGAAAAATTTAAACACCGTTTGCAAACTATATAATATATAATTATTCATTCGCATGGGATCTTTATTTACAATCAGCAGTTGTGGTAAATTTCAACAATATATTTTAACAACCGACTAAGCAACAGACTTACAAAGCAAATACGTAGAATATATTAAATAAATGGTACTAATGATGAATGCAACAAAGCTTTAATACACTCTGCAAGTGGATTAAGGAGTAAAAAAATTGGCTTCAGGTGGATCTGAATTTAAGTGCAAGGCTAGTGCTTGAGTGCAGTGGTTTATTTGGTTTATAATAATATGCCAACAAATCTTAATGCCATTACAAAATTACGTGAAAATATTGCTTTAAATATTTAATTGGCCCATGAATCGATTCATTTGTGGGCGGCAGTTCTTAGTCTAATTAATAATTATTAACTGTGCTCTTGAAAATATTGAAGTCTTTTTTCTTGTTCTCCCGTCTTTCTCTCTGCCTCTCTAGCCAACACATGGATGTACCCAGGCCACTGGAATCGCTGCTCCGCTGCAGCTTGTGTCGACGCATTTATGACCCAAGCGATGCCACAAGGTTGCCCAATGAGCTTAACTGCGGGCATAGCTACTGCGCCGGCTGTCTGGAGCAGCCGCCCGGCTACATGAAGGTGTCGTGTCCCCAAAGTGGAAAGGAGACGCCGCTGCCTTCTTTTGGTTCGTTGCCCACCAATGAGAGTTTGCTGTTTGTGCTTGAGTAGATGCCGGCACTGCACCTGGGCATGTTCATGTCGCAGCTGAGGGAGCAATAGTTACAGCCGACTAGCAGCAATCTGGCTAACTCAGCCCGGCCCAACTGGCTAAATGAGGTGGGCTTAGATAGACAGCTACGCGGCGCCAACGAGCATTGCAATGTCCATGCCATGCCCAATATGACCTGGTGCAAAGCCCGTCAGCGGATGCTGTGCCGCGCCTGTATCTTGGATGGCGAGCATCATGAGCATCAAATGACGCGTCAACTGGACATGGGCGACATGTGGTGTCGCCTGCTCTGTTAGGAGCCGAGCAAGATTGAGGAGCGCATTAAATATGCCGGAGTGCTGGCCGCGGGCGATATTTCTATGTTGCGCCAACTCTCCGATGCCTGAGACATGGTGCAGCAATATATGCAACAGCAAATGCTGCAGCATGCGCCAACTCTACTAAAAAGCCACATTCCCGACTGGTGGCTAAGCACCAGGATGCGGACATAGCACGTGGGAAACCTTGCGCTCTGTGAGCTGCTGTGCCTGCTGAACGTGCTGCAGAAGCAGTGCAACAAATTTCAAAAGCAGATGTTGTACATCTGTCGTGAGTGTCGTTTGCGTGCGAGCATCCGGGAGGCAGGCCCCTACTCGATGGACTTTGAGCAACCAGCCGGGATCGGAATCGGTATCAGGTGGGGCAGAGCCGATGCCGGCGCTGCCACTTGAGCTGCTACTAACCAACTACTGCACCAATGAATGCTGGTTAGCCATTCAACGGCAGCTGATGCTAGCAGATCTCCAGGATGTAGTGAAGGTGGAGTAGACGCTGCAGGGTTGCAGCCGTTGCCATTGGTGTTCTCCCATAATGTGTACAAGCGTTACCATCCCCGTAACGTCAAATAACTGACCCGTCGAATTACTGCACTTGTTGCTGAAGGTGTCGCTGCTGCTGCTGCTGGAGGAGCCGCTGATGTTCTGCCACAACGTATACAAGCGATGGTTGAGGACAACGGTTACAATTGGCTGAATCTACCCAGCAGCTGCCCACAGGAAAGAAACGCAAAATGTGGCACAGCCTCCGCTTCGATTTGTTGCATGGCGCGTTTATTTGCGCTGCGTCATATAACAAATCAAAGCGACAGGCTGTGCCGCTTGCATGCAACTGACAGCAGAACCACATCCACAACGTGTCAGTTTTGACTTCGATATTCGAAAGTGTTTCTCAAAATATTCACTCATTCTTCTTCACGTATTTATTTTCAAATTGATTACATTGTAACATTTTCTGGTAAAACTTTCTTTAAAAAATCGAGAAAGAAGGGCTATCTTCGGCACGAGTAATGCCGAGTATGGTTAAGATATTTTGAAAAAGAAAAAGTTTTTTATACAACTTAATTTTAGACCGATCGTATATCTATATAAATATATATATTTACAAACAATATTGAAGAATTATAACAACAGATTTGGCATATACACATACGCTATAATATCGATTATATTTTAAGTGCTTGTATTACTTGTACTTGTACAAACAGAAGAAAATTGTTACGAATAGTTAAATGACTAATCCCAAAAAGAATGCTTTAAATATGTTGAAAAATTAAGAAGCAAGGAAGCTTCACAGTTGGCAAATGCTGAATATCGGATATTTGGAATGTGATATAAAATTGAGAAACGCAAAAGACAGAAATATTCTATAATTATGTTGAAAACATTTTAAATTTAATAAATTAACGATTGTTTGAAACACATTTACAAGAACACAAAATTAATATGCCAAAAATACATATATAATAATAAAAATTAAATTTGAAAGTTATTAATGTCTATATATACACGCATATATTCTTAAAGGAAAACCTAAAAAGTTATTTGATTTCTATGTGTAACAATTAGAAATGTAAAAGCTGAAGCTGAAACATTTTCAATAAATGTTGTTCCAGCAGATATTGTTATTTATTATTAAAAGAAAGTGAGGGTGCGAAACACATTTTTTCCACTTCATCGGCGCCGTCATCTGCACAGATTTTAATCGAATCGCTTGATGATTCCTAGGGAGGCTCATAGATGGCAGCTAATTTGGCGCGTCTGCCCAAAGGCACATCCGCATGCTGCTCGTAGGTGCCATATAAGAAGCCCATACGCTGATGGCCCGTGGTGCGCCAATAGTTTAAGAAGCGTTCTACTATTTTGGTATTCTCGAACATAACGTTGTCCACGTGACGATAGGTCTGACGATTGAGCGTTATGGCCGACGGCTGACATTTGGAGCAGATGCCCTTGGGCCACGGAGGATGCTCCCGACAGCCGGGCTTGATGCGGCAATTGATGTCATCGAATACAAAATACTTGCCATGATCCATGCCTGAAGTTTGCTTGCGTATGTATGAGTGGAAGGACAAGTGCTTGATATTGTGATCCTTAAGATAGCTCTCGTCATACGGTTCCAGCGGGGAGCACTGTACGCAACGACCATTGGCATTGTGATGGCAACTGGGGCAAGTAAATGGGAATGAAAAACCAATTAGTAAATAATTAAAAAATAAGTGTATGCAATTCAACACAGTTAAAACAGTCATTAAAAGCTTATTATGGCATAATTAATTTAATGTTGCTGAATATAATTGAATAACTTAAATTCTTCTTAGAACCTTTAAATGTTTTAGATTATAACATCAATTTCCGTGCGAGTGGTGTTTTCTTCAGCTAATAGCTAAGCTATCAGTTTTTTTAATTTTTGGGATTAAAATTCTTTTATTTAAAGCTAATATGCTGTTACTGTAGCTTAGCAACTTTTATCAGCGGGAGGATCGGCGGTTCATAGAAAAAGTAGCTTTAGTTAAAGATAGCTTAATTAAAATATTAACATTGTGTAGAATTTTTATGTACCTGTTTATTTTGCTTCACTAAAGGCGTCGTTTGGCCAGGTCTATAGGCCAAGTCTTCTTCGCCTCCTTAGCAGGTTCCTTGCCAGCACGTTAGAGTAATTGCGTAGCTTAAACAGGTAGCTTGTCCTTTGCGATATCTCGTGTGAGAATATAGCATTCGGCTCTAGAGATTTTTCGCACGGTCTTGGCCTGGATGTTGCGTACTTTGTTAAGGTGCGTCTTTGCGGCTATTCCGTAATATATGGAGCCCATATCGCCACGCAGGGCAAGGATTACCTTACAGGTAAGGACTTTGTTTCGGAGCGAGAGTTGGTTATTTGGGTTTAGCTGCCAGCTCAAACGCCTGATCACTAACCATACATTGCATTGTATAGTTAGTGCTACTGTCTATGCTTTGCTTCCAAGTGCAATTTATTTTGAAGCAATGTCTGATAAAATTGTAAGTAAATTCTTTTTGATTGGTGAAAAGTTTTCATTGCGGTGCTTGGCAGAGTGTGCATGGCGAGATTATCCTAGCCCCGCGTCGCTGCATGTGCTAAAAGTTCAAAACCAAAGAAGCCCAAGCTACGCTAAACTACAACAACAACAAGCGCAGCCATGTGGCAAAAACAACACCAAGAAGAAGAGCATAGCCAGTGCACCAACAATCGGTGTGATCGAGCATAATTATATTAACTATACACTCAATATATTTGGATTATGCCACAGAGCTGCAAGCAAATGGCTCCCAGCTGGTGGGCAGCATGCTCAAGCATGGCGACATGCTATATCTAAAACAAATCGCGGGCACTTCATCACGCGTAAGTTTCCATATAATCGCGCCACAGCCATTGAGAACTTGTCATACAATGGCGCCACCAAATTGTCCACAGAGAAGCTTGGCAACAACCCACGTCCCTCCATTATTGTGATCGAGGATGAGGTGGATCTACAGTTGCTTAAATCTGATGGCACCATCAAGCGTGAACGCGATAGTAAGCTGTAAGTGCACGAGAGAAGGCTCCGAAAAAACCGATAGCGAAAAGTAATGCTTTACTCTAGACATGGTTATCAAAACTTACTGACAGTTTAGATGTTATCTGAAGAAAACACTGTTCTCATGCAAATATATTTTATATTCTAAAATATTTAAAGGTTCTAAAAAGAATCCAGTTAATGCCTAGCAACATCAAATTAATCATATTATAAGCTTTTACTGAGCTGTGTTGAATTGCATTGAATTTTAACGTTATTTTTTAATTATTTACTAATTGGTTTTTCATTCCCATTTACTTGCCCCAGTTGCCATCACAATGCCAATGGTCGTTGCGTACACTGCTCCCCGCTCGAACCGTATGACGAGAGCTATCTTAAGGATCACAATATCAAGCACTTGTCCTTCCACTCATACATACGCAAGCAAACTTCAGGCATGGATCATGGCAAGTATTTTGTATTCGATGACATCAATTGCCGCATCAAGCCCGGCTGTCGGGAGCATCCTCCGTGGCCCAAGGGCATCTGCTCCAAATGTCAGCCGTCGGCCATAACGCTCAATCGTCAGACCTATCGTCACGTGGACAACGTTTTGTTTGAGAATACCAAAATAGTGGAGCGCTTCTTAAACTATTGGCGCACCACGGGCCATCAGCGTATGGGCTTCTTATATGGCACCTACGAGCAGCATGCGGATGTGCCTTTGGGCATACGCGCCAAAGTAGCGGCTATCTATGAGCCGCCGCAGAAATCATCACGCGATTCGATTAACATCTGACCAGATGAGGGCGCCGATGAAGTGGATGCCGTAGCCAAAGCATTAGGACTTAAAAAGGTGAGTGTCTGCACAATATTCGGTTTGGACTTATTGAATAATTTAATACATGTGTCAGATTGGCTGGATCTTTACGGATCTGAGTACGGAAGATGCCAGTGCGGGCACTGTTAACCAAATACGCCGCATTGAGACACATTTTCTATCAGCGGATAAGCTGCAGAATCGTCATCCCAATCCATCTAAATATGCCACAAATGGCACTTTCGGCTCTAAATTTGTGACCATTTGTGTGACTGGTGAGTTTTAGATTATATAATAATATTCAGCTTTCACATGTAGTATATTCAATCTAAATCTGTGTTAAAGGTGATCAAACTAAGCAAGTGCACATGGAAGGCTAAGCTGTGTCCGCTCAGTGCATGGCCCTGGTGCGTGATAATTGTCTGATACCCACCAAGGATGCACCCGAATTGGGTTATGTGCGCGAACCGACTGATAAACAATATGTGCCGGATGTTTTCTAAAAGTTACTTGTCAAATTTATATATAGGATACCCTAATATAATTAGATTGGTGATTGTAAAAGTGATTCGTTACTCAAAAACAGAACAGTTTCCTACTAATATACACATGTGTGGTATCTGCCTTTATTTTGTTCTCTAAGATTTTCATGTTGGGCTCAAATCTAACTTTGGTTTTGAAATAAGGAACGCAGGGAATTCAGGAAAAATTACATTAGGCGTTTTTTCCCTTAGATAACATAAAGAAAGCATTCAATGCAAATACTTCCATATATTTTAGACGAAAAACCTTTGTACTAATATATGGAAATGTTGTAGTGCAATCTGTTCACATAACTAGAAGTAGATAAAAAGGATGCTACCTTTAATTCAACTGTTGGGCTTTTACACCCTCACTTTCTTTTAATAATAAATAACAACATTTGCTGGAACAACATTTATTGAGATCTTCAGATTTTACATTTTTCATTGTAATACATTGAATTCAAATAACTTTTTTGGCTTTTCGTTAAGCATATATGCGTGTATATATAGACATCAATAACTTTCAAATTTAATTTTTTTATATTGTTTTTTTTTTTGGCACATTTGTCCCATTATCTACGATTTGATAATTTGAATCGCTGATTAGCTTTGTTAATGCAAATAAACCCAATTTTCCAATGCGAGCTTATGGATTTGATTTGTAATATGTAATTTGTACGGGTCATCAATGCTCTGAGAACCTCTATGTAATTCACCGGTACGTTGAGGGAATCGTACTTTCCATTTGCAAATATGAATAGACACTTAAATACATACATTCAGACATTAATACATTTAGATATTTTGTTTGATTATGTTCATAACATTTCAATTGTAAATATAATTGCATGTAAATATAATAGCGTAAGAAAACATAAGAAAAACTGTTAAATAGTCACTTGAAGTGAGATTCATTGAGCTTGAATCAATTAAATTTAAAATCTTTTCAACATAATTGCAGAATAAGGCTGTCTGTTGCATTTCTCAATTTTATATCACATTCCAAGTATTCGACACAACGTTAACTTTCATTTGCATTCAGCATTTTTCAATTGTAAATCTCCTTTTTGTATTTCACATTTTCAACACATTTTAAGCAATATGTTCGGGTTTCTTCGTTTCTTCAATTCGTAACAATTTTCTTCTTTTTGTGGCTCTTTCTAACTATCCTACGATTGAATTGAAATACCTAACTTTTTTAAAAAATAATTTTTAAATTAGATTAATGACGCAAACTCTAAACAATTAATCAAAATAGGAATGAACTAAGGAATACAAAGTGTAGAATAGTGTATGTTAGGAATATTGTAATTTTCAATATAGTATATATTTTTTTATAATTATTTTCCCTGTATGTTACTGTATATTTGAGACTAAAATGTTCTTTTAAAGTATTTGAGCTCTTGATTACTTTCAAACTTGGATGGTTTAAAGTTGCTTTGACTTAGTTTGAGAGTTTTCTCATAAAAATGTTGAATACCTTTGATTTACGGTCTTAAAGTGTTGCACAATTCAGTTTTAAATAGTTTTCCACTTTGATTACTTTGATATTTTGAAATTACTGTATGCATTGTTGTTGACCAACTGAATGTTAAATCCTTTCCGATATATGATAATATTAATATTTTACCAGTATAAAGTAAAGAAATTCATAGATATTCGTTAGATCAGTTGTTACAAACAATTGTTTACATTGAATATAGTCAGCATTGAGTCAGATTTATCGATGAATTTTTCAGCTTCAAGAAATACATATTTGTAGTACTTATAACTAATATATCTTAGATTTAGTTAAACTCCAACTTTGTCCAGGTATCTCCGTAGCGCCCAACACTCTTTCACTCTTTCTTTTGTCTGTAGTAAATCTTGTTGCTGTTGCACATGTATTTGATCTAAAGAATATATGTGGGTCTTCTTCTGCATTTCAAAAAAATTTCAAAGCTTTTTATACTCTATAATCTGCAAATTCAATTATTGCAGGTATTACAAACACTCAAAATACAATTGATAGAATAAATATGTTTATAATTATGTATATATATATATGCGTCCCTGTAAGTTTTTTTCCTTTTTGATATCATTAAAAATGTTTTCATGTATATTTGAAAGTTTTTCTCAAAATATTCACTCAAGTTGGTTTAAGTGTATTCCATGTTTAGTCTTGTGCTGAAGTTCTTCAACTATTTATTATTGTTCAAAATGATTACAGGGTATTAGTCGAGTTGGGCCGACCTATATGTTTATGTTGTTGACAAATTTTTGATAAAATTTCTTTAAAAAAAATAGCATCCAAAATTTGTTTTTTTTTTGAAAATGCTTATCAAAAGATTTCTCTTATTCATTTCAAGCACTCAAAATATATTGACTCTATGGATTATAAGTATACCCATACATGTATATATAGATTTCTTTTAAATATATATAGATTTCTTTTAAATATATTTTTTCAAGATATCAACCTTTGTGTACTTTCTGGACTCGTCGTATTGTGTATGTTTTGTATATCGTTTTGTAACATGTTTCAAGTCAAAATTGACGCTTTGTGGATGTGATTGCAAGCTTTGAGTGCGCTGCGTCACATCTTTACGTTGATTTACTGTGCGCAGCTGCTGGTCTAGATTCAGCCGATTGTAGGCGTTGTTTTCAAATAGCTGAGCTGCCGGAAAAGGCTGCAGTATTGCAGCGTTTTCCCCATCCTCATCCTCCTTCCCCTCCTTCTCCTCTTCCACCAGATCTGCTGGACACAGCTGCTGTTCAGGGGCCCACCAGAATTCAAAGAAATTGGTAAGTTGTAGCGATACCGGTTCCAATGTGTCCTGTGCCTCTTGTTCACATTGGAGACACGACCCCTTCATTTTGATGCGCAACTGCTCCAGACAGCCGGCGCAGTAGCTATGCCGGCAGTTAAGCTCCTTGGGCAACCTTGTGGCATCGCTTGGGTCATAAATGCGTCCACACAAGCTGCAGCGGAGCAGCGATTCCGGTAGCCTGGGTACATCCATGTGTTGTCTTGATAGGCAGAGAAATGAGATGAGAACAAGAGAAAACAAGACTTTAGTTAATGTCTATTAAATGGACTGAGAACTGCCTCCCACATCCAAACCCACCCACACGCACGCATCCAATAAAGGACATCAAGCATCAGCACACAAAATGAATCGATGCAGAGGCCAATTAAATGTTAATAGCAATATTTCTACGTAGTTTTGCAATGGCAACTGGCAAGGGATTATTTATTATTGTTGGCATATGATAATAAACCAAGCTAAGACAATGCATTCAAGCACTAGCCTGACACTTGAATTCAGATCCACCTGAAGGACTGGCTCTTCTAGAAAGCGCATCTAATGAGCAATGCCAATTTTTTTTACTCCCTTATCCACTTGCAGAGTGTATTAAAGCTTTGATGCATTCATCATTAGTACTATTTATTTTATATATTCTACGTATTTGCTTTGTAAGTTACTCGGTTGTTAAAATATATTGTTGAAGTTGACCACAACTGCTGATTGTATATGAAGATCCCATGCGAATGAATAATTATATATTATATAGTTTGCAAACGGTGTTTAAATTTTTCTATTAAAATGTACATTCGAAATGCCTTTATCGCGAACTCTATTAACCAGTCGCAAATGTTAACAGGGATGCGAGCCCCATTAATCGTGATTTATCTCTTTCTCTTTTGCCATCGCATAATTGAAGTAATTCGCGATATAAAATCAACCGCAGACAAACTACCTTAAATGCATTTCGTGGAACATAACAAAGCCTTCTATAGCCAGAATTTTCTGATAATCCTTAATAAGCCTGGTCCCTGGTATCAACGACAATCGAAGTTCAACTGTTTGTTTCTGAACTTTTTGGGTAAATTTCCAGTTGCCCAACGGAGCTTCTCTCTGTGTTGCCTGCTGCTATTCTCTTGGGCTAACAACTTTAAACCTGTTGCCCCGAGTGTGGTTTACTTCAAGTTAACTAAATACAATTAAATAACTAGAAACTAAAAGCAGTCAACAGATTGAACAGCATTTTGTTGCCAAGAACAAATTAACGACGGACGTCGTGAAAACTTTTAAGGCCTTGCCGTGTCTGTGTCTGTGTCTGTGTCTGTATCTGTATCTGTATCTGACAACGATTTTCCACTAACTTTGTAAGTTTATTTTAAAGCTAACAATGAAACAGAAACTTGTGGTTACCCGCAGTTTAAATGCGACTTAGTTTTGACATTCTACTACAGTTACTTCCCCTTGAAGTAGCTTTATTTAATAAAATTCCATTTGTACTAAATATAATAAACCCTATGAAAAAGACTCAAAAGTTATTATACCATTGAAAATTTTTACGTATAATAATAAAAATAATTGAAAGTCGATTGGTTCAAAGAGGTATCACATAAAATCACAAGCGTGTGCACCCGCACACAGGCCCACACAGGCCCACACACACACAGAGAACAAGTAAGAGGTTCTAGTCGGGAGCTCCCGACTAAGGGATACCCTGAACCCTCATATTCCAACACCAAATGCAGCGCGCGCTTATAGATAGAGAGTAGCGGGGAGGTGGCGATAGGTATAAAATGAAAGATAATCGATATATATATACTTTTCTAGAAGCTACATGTCAAGTTTGGTGACTCTAGCTCTTATTATTTACCAAAATTGCTTAAAAAACAGGATATCGATATACATTTTTATCGATTACTTGGAAACGGGGCAAGTTATCGATTATCGGAAACAAACTCGATCTGCGTAGGAACTAGGAGCACCTACATCTAAAGTCTCTAGCTCTTATAGGTTCTGAGATCCTTGCGTTCATACATACGGACGGACGGACGGACGGACGGATGGACGGACGGACGGACAGACAGACGGACATGGCTAGATCGACTCGGCTATTAATGCTGATCAAGAATATATATACTTTATGGGGTCGGAGATGCTTCCTTCTGCCTGTTACATACATTTGGATTTTGCACAAAAACATAATACCCATTGTTGCATTTGTCTCATTCATGCCGACATTCTGATGCAATTTTGATATTTTCCTGTCGGATTGATGACATTCATATGAGAGGGGACAAGCCAGCAGGAAAACAAGCAAAACCAAGAGATTCCGAGAATATTTTTCATCGAGTGTTGCAGTTCATAAGAATTGTTTGTATTGCTCGAAACGTAATTTGTAATATGAGAACATGCTCAATTGAAAGTTAATATATTGAACTTATTACAACATAATTCACGTATTAGATTTCAGCGAGCACGAGGCAACGCAAATAATATTCCTAATTAAACTGTTTTTGATTTGTTTGAACCCCGACCAACAAACACACTGACACAGCACACCCACACACACACACCCACACACACACAGCCATGCACATAAGCCTTAAAAGGTTGACAAATGTTGCGTAAAAAGCGGACACTTTGGCACACTTTGTGTTCACCTGCTCAAACAAAATGCCCCAACACCTCTTTTTTTATAGGAAATGAAAGCATGCTTAGCTATGGCCATTTATCAAAGAATTTGTACGTTTTAAATATTGAATATAAGAAATCCTGGTGTCTTATTTACATAGAATTATCAGCGTCGACTTCTCTATATGTTAATCCTCTGAGATAATATCCACTAGAGATATTAGATAATAAAAATTCTATCTACTGCTACTAAACATTTCGTTCAGTCAATGATTAAATGCTAGCCCCTTTTTTTGTTTATTATTTCTTTGTAAATATTTTGTAAAGTGAATTTTAATATAATATTTTAATATAAAAATTTTCTTCGTATTCTTCGGGATTACAGCCGGGCACCGATGCGGCAAGTTTTGTTCAGCAAAAAAATGAAAAAAGATTTTAATTTAGCAAGAATAGAATAAAAAGTGATGCAGGTCTGTTCCGACCTTCGATTTCTTAATATTAAATTCAACTTCATTAACTAAATATTTCCAATCCAAACAAAATTCTGAATGGGTACTGCAAAATCCTTTTATTCGCATGAAATTTGATTTGGTTTTTCTTCCTTTCCTTGCGCTTTGGTTTTGTGCTCTTTTGGTATCTTTTAACTATGCTCTAATGCCCACACAGTTATTTTCCTCTTTGTATATGAGGGGTATCAACATGTTGCTGCTATTTGCTTTAACTTATTTTCTTCTTTTTTCTATCGGCATGATTTTTTCCTATTTCCCTTTTTCAGTTTCCTTTATTTCCCCTCTGCTATTGCTTTCTAGAATTATGCAAATATTTCAGCGCGTTTTTCATATTACGCATACGCCGCATTTACCCAGCGCAACTATCTCTACTATTTCTGTCCCTATGTACACTGGCCGCTCTTTTAACGCAAATTCATAGATTGAAAATATGCTTTTACTGTCCTTGGCATTGTCACAAATGCATTTTCATGGCGACTCTTATTTTTTTTGAAAGACCTTTTGAAAACAAATGTTAATCCCATGACATAAAATTAACAGAATAGAAAGTTATCAAGTATTCAAGTATCTATCTAGAGCTTATCAATTTCGATTTGATAGCTTTTTGCGTCTAAAAGAACTTTTTAATAAATGTTTAAAAATCTAGTATTTATTTCAATTTCGATTTGGCCCCCAAGAAGAGAGATCCAAATAACAATAAATTCCAAAGCAATATTGTGGTCATGTTAGACTGATTACTTTTCAATACTTACAACAGTTTAAATATCAGCACACTTTATGCTAGCAAAGAAACCCCTTATTAGGAAACTTAAAGCGTCTTAAAGTTATTATTTGTGCTGCCTATTTTTGGGCGGAACTTAATTAAAGTCAAGCGAAGTCAGTTTTGGCGCAGCTAATTGGCAAGTTTAAGTGAAATAGAAAGAGACAGGGATATATATATAGAGTGAGATGGAATGATTACAATGGACGAAGTCCTCTTTAGAAAGTGTCACCTATTCAGTTAAACTATGCTGGTTTGGCCGTTTGTTCCGAGATAACAATTAATTTGTTGCCTGTCGCCAGCCGTCAGACAATATTGTTAAAGCAAACACGCATATGTACACACACACACGCACACAACACACACATGAACAATAATTTGTGTGCGTGCGGGTTGTGTTGTGGTTAAGCTGAGCCGATGATGGAGTTGTCTGCCTCTCTGCTTCTCTCCTGCTGCCCCCTCAGTTTTTGCTAATATATATAATATATCTGGTTGCAAGCTATTGCATATTGCCGACATTTTTTTTGAGAGATAGTTCAGAAAATAGCTCAGGTTTATTCAATAAAAAAATATTAACTAAACCTAAACTTTAATTAGAAAACTTTTTTGTTACAGGTGCATTAAGTTGCTTCAACTTCATGCATTTTCAGTTAAGAAGGTATTGTTTATTTAGCTGGAACTCGGAAAGCTCTTGGAAAATGTTATTATTGAAAATATATTTAAATTTAATATTCCGCCTCAGTTCAAGCTACATAGTAGAATGTATCTTCTTCTTTGATTTAACTGTAAACTTTAATTAAACTTTAAATTTCTTAGGCTTTAAAAACGATTTGGAAGGGCTTTACTTTAACATATTTGGGAGCTTACATTGAAAATAAAAATTAAAATAGAATACTTTTTATACCCTGAACCCATTAAAAATGGGTAAAAGGGGTATTATGTTTTTGTGCAAAATCCAAATGTATGTAACAGGCAGAAGGAAGCATCTCCGACCCCATAAAGTATATATATTCTTGATCAGCATTAAAAGCCGAGTCGATCTAGCCATGTCCGTCTGTCTGTCCGTCCGTATGTATGAAATTTTAGATGTAGGTGCTCCTAGTTCCTACGCAGATCGAGTTTGTTTCCGATAGTCGATAACTTGCCCCGTTTCCAAGTAATCGATAAAAATGTATATCGATATCCTGTTTTTTAAGCAATTTTGGTAAATAATAAGAGCTAGAGTTACCGAACTTGACATGTAGCTTCTAGAAAAGTATATATATATCGATTATCTTTCATTTTATACCTATCGCCACCTCCCCGCTACTCTCTATCTATAAGCGCGCGCTGCATTTGGTGTTGGAATATGAGGGTTCAGGGTATCCCCTAGTCGGGAGCTCCCGACTAGAACCTCTTACTTGTTTTATTTGCAATATAGGAAATTGAATTCGATATACAATGTGAATCGATTTCCCAGAATTTTGGCAGGATTTCATTGCAGTGCAGTTTTGCGAAATCGGATCGTATATGTAAATTGGAACAGGATGTTAACATCCTGTGCAGTAAATGGCGCGGCTCTGTCATGTTTTAAGTGCTGTCCTTTCCCTTGTACCTTTAACAATTTGACAGCACCTTCCAATCATGCAATTTTGAAGTATTTTCTAATGCTGTATATAGGATGATTTTTTGGGTTATGTTAAAGTGTGAGCTACTCGAATATAGTATAATTTTTTTTTTTATTTTGTAGTTAAGCTTAATTTATAGACAGCTGTGTCAGCATTGAAAATACAAATACAAAACCATTTATAAATATACAAAGCTCTAGATGGGCATTAAGAGACGAGTTCTTATAGCCATGCCTCTCAGTTTTAAATCGGACTGGCGGACACTTGGCAATGTTTCGTATTTATGCTAGTAAAAATAGAAGTTCATATATATGTGTCTGTTAGAGTCAACCAGATTCGACCATTATATCATATTTCTGCCTTGAGAAATATTGCTGGAAAATTCAAATCTTATATCTCATTCATGGCACTTCGATATATCATATCAGGAAAAACAAATATGACATCTGATAGCTGCCTGCAAAGGGTATTCAAGCTAGGTTGCTATGTAAATAATATATTCGGGTTTATTTTTCTATTGATTGGTAGCATTACGAACATTTAAAGCTAGACAAAATTTTGAATTCGATACGGATCTAAGGGTTTGCTGTGCGCGTGTTGCATTTGTTTCTGTTTGGGTTTCAATTTTGGTTTTGGTTTCAATTTGTCATTGCCAACAAATATTGTGCTTCCTGTTAATATTAATTCATATTTCCCAGGTCAATTGTTGTGGCATGCTTATTAAATGTAAAGTCGCATTGTGTCCCCTTCTCTCTGCCGCTTATTTGCCTCTTTCGCACTTGCTTAACTTCATCCCAACTACGCTGTGTGGGGTCAAGGGTGCATTGCTTAAGGGCTGCCGCAGCATATGAATATTTTCTATCTATTTTAATAGCAAAGGTTTTAATTTTTTTTTAAGCACACATTCCTCACATTCTTTTTTTCAGGACATCCATCAATATTTACGTCGATTAGCACTTCATTTAACAGACTGACTAGAGCTCGGATTTAACGGACATTTAAATGTGTGTGCATGTGCATGTATCTCGCCTGTGCGCCATTTTCCGTTGCCTGCCATCAATCAAAAATGGCGACTGCTCGAAAAAGTATGCTAATTATTTGATAACAAGACACACGCAGTGAATAATGGGAGAGAGACTATGTTTTATGTGGGTGCGTGCATTTACAGTACGATTTGAAAGTCCTTTGGCCAGTTCGGAAAAGCTGTCTCTCCCACAGGCTTCGCCAGAATGCGCACTTGCCTTTCCTGAAAGCCACTGGCGGGATAATGAGTTTATTATTGGCAATGAACAATAGAAATGTTTACCACATTTGCACAGATTACTTTGGGTGAACTTCAGAAAGACATCGGATAAGTTTTCTGCGAAAACAATCAACCAAGATTCCTTTGGTCCTAAAGGTAGTCTTTGGATCTTCCAATGATATGGCCAGAAAGAAATGGAATTGGCCAGTACAGTACCTCCCTCCGTTTCCCAAAAGTTAATTAAAAGAACCCAGTTTTAGAGACTATACTTAGGCTTTGGTACCTACACACATTTTGATGAAAAATTAATGCTCTTCAAATATCACAATTATCGGACGAAAAACAACCAAGTAATTACGAAAGCATTTCCCATAGTATGGAACTAAGGAAAAACGCAGCACAGCCATGTAGTATGTATAAGGAAGCTATAATGTGTGTGTTGGCAGTTCGGCGCGGTGTGGAGGGTATTTTTTAACATACTGATTATTTTGGACAAGAATGGATAATTTTTAATATGGGATAACACGCTTTGACAGATGATTTGTAGTTTTTAATACCGTTTACCATTTGCACAAACGTAAGTTCCAGGAATTGTTCAATCTGCTGTCCATTTACAACCTTGAGCTGTGTATTTGCCGGACTGAGCTCATAAGTTGCACATCGTGTTCACATTAACGGATTTGTCCTGTTTTGCATGCGTTGCCATGAGTATCAAGCATGTGGTTGTCTACGGAAGCGAATTCTAATTGGCTCTCGTATAGACAATGGCAAAAACTAGGGACAGAGCCAAGGGAAGTGAGATTTATATATACACTTTTCATACCCCTCTCACAGAACTCAATAGAATTCAATTAACCTGTTAAGTGGACGTCCATGCTTTATAACTCAACATAGTCAAGCGAATAATTGAATTTTGAGCATAATACACTAATGCCATTGTTAACAACCATTAAGGGATAAACATAAAACTGTGTGTCCTGAATAACTGCAAGATTGTCTAATTGGATTAGAACACACAGCCTAGCCCGCACGAGTTAAGTGGCTGAAATAGTCAGCTTTTAGAATGTAAGTGAGCGCTAGGTAGGGAATTTGCTGAACAAAACGGTTATATAAAACCTATTTGAATCTAATTCACAATTTGAATAATTTCACAATTGTTACATTTGATATGCATTTCACCGCTTGCGACAAATCCACCCCTCAGGGTGGAAATGGCAGTCGACCGCAAAAAGTTAAATGATTAAAAAAACGCTTGGCACGAGCAAAACCGGCTAACAAAAAAGTATTTAAGCCTATAAAACAACTTTTACATTTGGGCATCCAAAGTTAAAATCAAATACTGTAGCTTTATTTTCAATAGAAACACAAAACATGGGAATTTAAAAGTTTGGAAGCCGAATTCTCTAAAATTCTAAATTTAGATGCATGCGACATATATATGTAGTTACAAATTTGGGCAACATGTTTTTAAATTGGGAAGCTTACCTTTTTTTTGTTTTCAACAACTTTTAATTATATCTTGCGTTCAAATTGAGTTCATCTAGGCTGCTCAAAAGAAAATATTTTATGCCTTAGTTTTCTTTCTTTTTAATGTATATATATATATACTCTTTGATTTGTATAGGTAGAAATTTATTTGCTGTTGTATAAGTTAATTTTTTGTAGTTCGAAAAGTTATCCAAAAGTATTTCACAGTGCACTTGCCTGCGGTTTTTTTTTTACCCGAAAAACTTGTTTGTTATAGTAATTGTAACTGTATTTTGATTTGGCTATTGTCTTTTCTTTCTAGTTTTTGTCGGCCTGCGTGCATTTACAGAACGTAAAAGCTTTAAAGATTTTACTCTCACTTTTTGAACTAACTTTCTTTACTTTATTGTTCGCCGATTTTTGTTTTGGCTCTGCACTTTCAATTTCCGGGTCTTGTTGCTGCTGCTTTTCTTGTTCTTGTTGTTCAATTCTCTCCTCTGCTTGTAGCTGCTGCTGCTGCTGCTCGTAGCGTCGCGCCCTGAATGCTGCATTGCTAGTTTGCCAGCTGCTGGCAGAGACGCGCGGCGGCCTCGTATGGCGCCGTTGATAGGTGGGCGCTGCGCTGGCCATGCTCCGTTCCGAACCAGTTGGTGTAACCGTCGAGGAGGCAACTGCCGTCCAAAACATTGTTATTGTTGTTGTGGTTGTTGAGCTGAGTGAAGTGTGTGAAATGACCTCTTTCCTCCCGTTAACAGGCGAGTCTTACACAGAAGAGTCTAAGTCTGTCTAGTCTAGTCTGTTGTTGTTATTCTTCTTCTCACTGCTGTTGTACTTGTTGCAGTTCTGTTGTTGCGTTCTGTTGCATCGCTTCGCGTGCGTTCAAGAGCTTAGCAGCTGTGTGTGCGTACCGTCCAGAGTTACGTTTGCAATTGCAGTGCGAACCTAGCGCAAGGCGCGCTTATAGCCGGCCAGCAGCATGCAGACCGAAGAGAGGCAGAGCCAGCTTTCGCTCTCTTAGTTTTTGCTGTGCGAGAGTTTGGGTGGCTAACCCTGTTATGCGCTCAATGTCAATGTCAAGTTGCGTTGCATTTTGCTTTCCGTCTGCGCCTCTCCTACCCTTGCCTGCACTGCAGCTTCTTTGCTTGGCCTTCTGTTCAGCTTTCGAATTTGACTATTGTGTGTTCCGGACAATTTGACACGTATTAACAGTTAATGTCTGGCTGTGAGTGTGTGTGTCTATGTCTGCTGCAGCAATTGTTGCTCCCATTTATGAAATATGCTTTGGTAACTGGAATTTGCATCCGCTGCAGCTCAACCACAAGTCGTATGCGTGTGTGTGTGTGTCCTTTGGTTAATCAAGCTGTAGGTACATGGTCGGACTTTCAACAGTTCTGATTAGATATCTCGTGTATGAGTGTGCTTGTGGTCTGTGAAAAAATCAGTAAATCAATATGGTAGACTTATTTGCACACATGCATGGTATATGTTAAGATGAAAACGAATTGTCTTCTAATAATATTACCACAAAAAAATCAAATTTTTATTGTAACGAATTTTTCTAATGATAAAAATAAAAATATAATCTTAGAATCTGATATAATACGGAAATCCAAGCCAAAACCGAAAAGTAACTTTGATGAAAATTTACCAAGTATTTTGAAATTTTTGGTAGTTTCTGGTTTTATATATGTACTATATGAAAATATAATACGAATGTATTGAAAAAAAAAGCAAATACTGTGACAACTCTACTAATGACCGCTCCTATTAGGCGGATAGCTCTTCTGGGCGCAGATTGCCTCTCAATTCTTTATGAATCGGGCCATACCGATTCTTCCACAATAAATCCTGCTCTTGGTCGGGAAAAATGACCTGACTATCGCTGTCCGTCTAAAAGAGTTTTCTATGTATTTATAAGCTAAATATTTTTGATTTACCTGCCAGAACATTTTGTGTGGCATCTTTTAGGCGCACGTTGGAGCTGAGACGGATTTATTCTGGCCCAATAAGCACAACCTTTGTTTTAGGTATTAGTTTTATGAATCTGTCTCTTTGTGTGTGCGTCTAATACATCTCCATGTATATGGTGATCCATATAAATCTTACTGGGCAACAGCTCAACATTTGGCCGACTTTTGATTTAAAATCCGCTGAGGCGAGGCAGAAAAGAACAGCAGCACACCCTCGAAGCAATGGATTTTCTTAGTTTCCGGCTTCCTTAATAATAATATATTGAATGAATTCTAGATAAGTTTATGAAAAGCTTTAAATTGGTAATTACAAATGTAGTTCTTGCTTGTGTGACTGTCTAATTAAAATAGTTTAGAGACTTAAAGTTTGAATTATATTTTCTTGTATATATATTCAATTCTTTACTTGTTATATATTTGTTGCCTATTTGTGTGTTTGTTGAATTGAAAAAGCTAGAGACATGAAATTTAAAATATATATTCCTTGTTCTGTTGCACTGAAAATGTTGTACATGCGGTCTACTGCATTTGTCCCGGACACATCCTGCAGTATCCTTGTGCAACGAGTGTGGAAGCAAATAGCAAAGCGCTTATAATAGACCACACGATGCAATAAAGGGAATACGGGCGAGTCCAGGAGCTGTACGTCCAATGCGTAAAACAAACGTGGGAAGCATAACGAAGTGAATCCATCTTTTTTATACCCTGAACCCTTTGAAAATGGGCAAAGAGAGTATAATGTATTTGTGCAAATGTATGTAACAGGCAGAAGGAAGCATCTTGATCAGCATCAATAGCCGAGTTGATATATCCATGTCCGTCTGTCTGTCTGTCCGTCCGTCCGTATGTATGAGCGCAAGGATCTCTGCACCTATAAGAACTATGAACTTGGCATTTTGAACGTAGAACCTCGTCGTGCCCTCGCAGTGCGAGTTTGTTTCCGATAATCGAAACCTTACCCCGTTCCTAAGCAATCGATAAGAATCGTTATCGAAATCCTGTTTTTTGAGCAAATCTTGACAATTGAGACTAGTACGTCCCTCTTTCTGTTGCAAGCAGTACATATGTTGGAACTAGCTGGAAATTGTAAATTTTGCTGGTATAATTAATGAAAGAGTCCTCGTTTTTCTCTCTACATATACAATGTATGTGTGCAAATAAGTCAACCTTTTGCTACTAATTTTCCATGGGCAACAAACTCACACATATAAAAGACTAGGAATCAAAAACGTTCGAAATGCATGGTGGGAAATGGTGCAATTTCTTGTACCAAAGCATATTTCTCAAAAGAAAACTTTTTGTGCCAGACTGCCTTAGTGGCCCACGTCCTGAGCAGGAGACAACCAGGAAGTGACGTGTGCGAAGCTTTACAACCGACCAGACAGCCACCTAGCCTGGCCAAAAGAGGCTGAAGCAGCGGCATTCACGGTTATCAGGTCAAAGACAGTCGAGCAACGCATACGACATCAGCATAAGCATCAACAAGGCCAACACGCAAACACACACATGCTCACACAGACACACGCACACAGACACACACACGCACACACATAAACGCGTACACACACATTGAAACTTCCACCTGGTCCAGCATGCAACTCAGTTCAAGTCCAAAGAGAGCCTAAATTCGATAAGACAACGTTAAGAGCGCACTCTCTTAAATTTAGATTTTCCGGCTAGCCGCAACTTGTCAGCTGTACTCTGGTCTTATGCATGAACCGTTACTAATACACTCTCACAAATGCCACAGGTGGGCGCAAAGTGGAGCGCACACCAACACAAATGCAGCAAATTGGGCAGCCTTAATGTAAGTATTTGCCAGCAAATTTGTGCAGAGCTAACGAAATAATAAGTTAACATTTTGTGGCATACAATAATTCAATTTAACTGGCTTTTTTTACAGAAAATATGAAGGTTTCATTTGAAATATTTTTGAAATCTTTTTACTGGCTCAGGGTAATGGTTTTTTTTTTAATATTTAAACTATTCTGAAAGTAAATCGTTTCTTATATAGAACAATTTCCACTTTGATCAGTGGAAAAAACCGTAATAAGAAAACTTTTTAAAGACAGGTGCATTAAAAGTTGTCTCACCTGCATGCGCTTCTGGTTAAGAATGTAGTTTTTATTTACCTGTAGCTTGGAAAGTTCTTGGAAATATGTTATTTTTGAAAATATTCCGCCTCAGTTCAAGCTAAGTACTTTTTAGAATTGTGTCTTCTTCTTTGGTTTAACACTTAACTTCAATTAAACCTTAAATTTCTTACGTTTTAAAAACGATTTGGAAAAATAGCAAATTGGGAAAATAATAAGAGCTAGAGTCACAAAACTGGGATATGTTGCTTCTAGAATGTATATGTTTATCATGTATCTTTCATTTTATACCTACCATCAAGTTAATAACCCATCTTGTATTGCCCACCAATTTAAGCTACAATTTTAAAGCAATTGACTTTTTGAAAATACACAAATATTCCATAGCACATTACTGTGTACTGTAGAAAATTCTAAGATCGGTTAAGAAACACACAAAAGTTATATGTTTTGGTTACCAACCACGATTTAAAGGAAAGAAAATATATAAGATCCTTAAAACTACTTCAAGTAATGGGCCGTACTCCTCTTTAAATCTGTCCCATGTTAATATCTGCCTTTGCATATTTTTGTTCCATTCCAATTAGCAATTTGCATAGTAATATATTTTTCCATATTTGTGTTGTCAAAATAAATAAAGCAAAGTTGACGAAAACTCGAATTAATTGAAATTCATTTCAAGTTAAATTCAATTAAATGGTATCATCAATCGAAACAATGCATATTACATGTATTCATTTGACATTTACCCAAAATAATGTTTACAACAAACAAACCAAAAACTAATATATATATATATGTATATTTATATACGTTGCAGTCGGGTGCAGTCGACTGCGTTATACTTGTTTACAGCCCAATGAAAGCCTTAAATGAACTGTGGAAATATAGAATTTCCTTAATTTCCACACCCTTAGTCGCGTATCCATATAATCTTAGTACTTTTTCTGTTACGAGTATAAGCGAAAATTATTCCAAGTTTTATGACGAACGAACATTGCACAAAATTAATGTACTCTTTTTCCCTTGTGAACGAGTATGAAAACAATAGTAATAAAGTTATTGACCACAATGCTGGTAAATAGCTGCCTTTAATTAAATTACAGCCGAATAAGTTTAAAGTTTAAATTAATTTTTTGTAAATATGTCATCATTTGTGACCCTATTGTTGCCGACAATATGTATATTAGTATGCACTGAATTTAAATTGAAGTTTAATGTATTTTTATGTCAAAATAATTTAGTTTCGTATATCCTGAACACGATGAAAAACACGAATGTAAAAATGGCATATAGATTTGTGTGACAGGCAGAATAAAGTATTTTCGAACCCATAAAGTATGTCTATTTTTACTCAGTATCAATAGTCCAGGTCATATTGACATATCCGTCTGTTTATCTGGCAGTCTGTCTGAACGCGTCGATCTCGAAAACCATAAGAGCTAGAGACATGAAATTTTGAACGTTGGACGTCATATCATCGATAACCCAGTTTCCATTGAATCAATAAACACCGGTAGCGAAATCCGTGTTTTTGACCACATCTCTAAGATTTTGAAGGCTAGTGACACCAATTTTGATACATAGACTCACGTATAGTACAAATAGAATGTCACATTTCGTTTCCCGAAATTTAAATATAAGTACCCAGTTTTAGAGGTATAGTGTTGGGCTTTCGTATTCATACATATTTTGATGCCATATTAATGCTCTTCAAATGTCACAGTTTTCGGACATCCTGTTATTACACTCATATTATTACGAAAGCATTTCACATATTATGGAACTAAGGAAAAATGCACCACAGCGTGTGTGGGCAGTTCAGCGCGGTGTGGAGGGTATCTCCTAGTCATGCATTCCCGACTAGAGCAGTTTTACTTGTGTTTGTTTGTTTGTTATACTTAAATGTCTAAAAAGGATTTATGCGCCTGAGCCTTGTGCGTTCATCAAGGAATATTTTAATATATTATATAAAAAACAATTGAATTATTAGTTTAAAAAAAAATATTGTCACTCACTTAAAGTATTTTTATTTTATACCACAAGCCTGTTTTCCTTTATGAAGAAAAAACAAGTAAGAGGTTCTAGTCGGGAGCTCCAGACTAGGGGATACCCTGAACCCTCATATTCCAACACCAAATGCAGCTCGCGCTTATAGATAGAGAGTAGCGGGGAGTTGGCGATAGGTATAAAATGAAAGATAATCGATATATATATACTATTCTAGAAGCTACATGTCAAGTTTGGTGACTCTAGCTCTTATTATTTACCAAAATTACTTAAAAAACGGGATTTCGATATACATTTTTATCGATTACTTGGAAACGGGGCAAGTTATCGTTTATCGGAAACAAACTCGATCTGCGCGGGCACCAGGAGGACCTACAGCTAAATTCAAGTCTCTAGCTCTTATAGGTCTGAGATCCTTGCGTTCATACATACGGACGGACGGACGGACGGACGGACAGACAGACGGACGGACGGACATGGCTAGATCGACTCGGCTATTGATACTGATCAAGAATATATATACTTTGTGGGGTCGGAGATGCTTCCTTCTGCCTGTTACATACATTTGCATTTTGCACAAATACAATATACCATTTTCAATGGGTTCAGGGTATAAAAACAACAACTAATTTTTAAACATGACTGATTATTTCAGACAAAAAATTAATAATTTTTAATATGGGATAACACGCTTTGACCGATGATTTGACAAACGTTTGTTCCAGGAATTGGTCAATCTGCTGTCCATTTACAACCTTGAGCTGTGTATTTGCCGGACTGAGCTCATAAGTTGCACATCGTGTTCACATTAACGGATTTGTCCTGTTTTGCATGCGTTGCCATGAGAATCAAGCATCAAGCTGCATTTCCATTAGACACAACGTGGGTGTTCAGGGTGGTTGTCTACGGAAGCGAATTCTAATTGGCTCTCGTATAGACAATGGCAAAAACTAGGGACAGAGCCAAGGGAAGTGAGATTTATATATACACTTTTCATACCCCTCTCACAGAACTCAATAGAATTCAATTAACCTGTTAAGTGGACGTCCATGCTTTATAACTCAACATAGTCAAGCGAATAATTCATTGAATTTTGAGCATAATACACTAATGCCATTGTTAACAACCATTAAGGGATAAACATAAAACTGTGTGTCCTGAATAACTGCCAGATTGTCTAATTGGATTATAACACACAGCATAGCCCGTACAAGTTAAGAGGCTGAAATAGTCAGCTCTTAGAATGTAAGTGAGCGCTAGGTAGGGAATTTGCTGAACAAAACGGTTATATAAAACCTATTTGAATCCAATTCACAATTTGAATAATTTCACAATTGTAACATTTGATATGTATTTCACCGATTGCGACAAATCCACCCCTCAGGGTGGATATGGCAGTCGACCGCAAAAGGTTAAATAAGTAACAAAACGCTTGGCACGGGCAAAACCGTTTTACATTTCGGCATCTAAAGTTAAAATAAAAAACTGTGGCTTAATTTTCAATAGAAACACAAAACATGGGAATTTAAAAGTTTAGCACCCGAATTCTCTAAAATTCTAAAATTAGATGCATGCGACAAACGTAGTTACAAATTTGGGTATCATGTTTTCAAAATGGGAAGCTTACCTTTTGCTGATACACTGTTCATATTTTAAATCAATTTGTTTTCATCAACTTGCAATTATTTCTTGCGTTTAAATTGAGTTTAGTTTTTGCAGCTTTGCTCTATCTAGGCTGCTCAAAGGAAAATATTTTATGCCTTAGTTTTCTTTCTTTTTAATGTATATATATATATACTCTTTGATTTGTATAGGTAGAAATTTATTTGCTGTTGTATAAGTTAATTTTTTGTAGTTCGAAAAGTTATCCAAAAGTATTTCACAGTGCACTTGCCTGCGGTTTTTTTTTTACCCGAAAAACTTGTTTGTTATAGTAATTGTAACTGTATTTTGATTTGGCTATTGTCTTTTCTTTCTAGTTTTTGTCGGCCTGCGTGCATTTACAGAACGTAAAAGCTTTAAAGATTTTACTCTCACTTTTTGAACTAACTTTCTTTACTTTATTGTTCGCCGATTTTTGTTTTGGCTCTGCACTTTCAATTTCCGGGTCTTGTTGCTGCTGCTTTTCTTGTTCTTGTTGTTCAATTCTCTCCTCTGCTTGTAGCTGCTGCTGCTGCTGCTCGTAGCGTCGCGCCCTGAATGCTGCATTGCTAGTTTGCCAGCTGCTGGCAGAGACGCGCGGCGGCCTCGTATGGCGCCGTTGATAGGTGGGCGCTGCGCTGGCCATGCTCCGTTCCGAACCAGTTGGTGTAACCGTCGAGGAGGCAACTGCCGTCCAAAACATTGTTATTGTTGTTGTGGTTGTTGAGCTGAGTGAAGTGTGTGAAATGACCTCTTTCCCGTTAACAGGCGAGTCTTACACAGAAGAGTCTAAGTCTGTCTAGTCTAGTCTGTTGTTGTTATTCTTCTTCTCACTGCTGTTGTACTTGTTGCAGTTCTGTTGTTGCGTTCTGTTGCATCGCTTCGCGTGCGTTCAAGAGCTTAGCAGCTGTGTGTGCGTACCGTCCAGAGTTACGTTTGCAATTGCAGTGCGAACCTAGCGCAAGGCGCGCTTATAGCCGGCCAGCAGCATGCAGACCGAAGAGAGGCAGAGCCAGCTTTCGCTCTCTTAGTTTTTGCTGTGCGAGAGTTTGGGTTGCTAACCCTGTTATGCGCTCAATGTCAATGTCAAGTTGCGTTGCATTTTGCTTTCCGTCTGCGCCTCTCCTACCCTTGCCTGCACTGCAGCTTCTTTGCTTGGCCTTCTGTTCAGCTTTCGAATTTGACTATTGTGTGTTCCGGACAATTTGACACGTATTAACAGTTAATGTCTGGCTGTGAGTGTGTGTGTCTATGTCTGCTGCAGCAATTGTTGCTCCCATTTATGAAATATGCTTTGGTAACTGGAAATTGCATCCGCTGCAGCTCAACCACAAGTCGTATGCGTAGGTGTGTGTGTCCTTTGGTTAATCAAGCTGTAGGTACACGGTCGGACTTTCAACAGTTCTGATTAGAAATCTCGTGTATGAGTGTGCTTGTGGTCTGTGAAAAAATCAGTAAATCAATATGGTAGACTTATTTGCACACATGCATGGTATATGTTAAGATGAAAACGAATTGTCTTCTAAAAATGTTACCACAAAAAAATGATATTTTACTTTTAACGAATTTTTCGAATGATAAAAATAACAAGTAAATAGCCAGCCTTCAAAAAAAGGGTATAGAAGAGGGGGGGGGGGGGGGAAAAAAAAAAAAATATATATTTTTTTGAGTGGGTTTTTTTTACATAAAAAGAATTTTTTGGGGGGGGAGCGGGAAGGGGGGAACAGGAGGGACGGGAATATTTGGGGGGGGAAAGGGGATAAAAATATAATCTTAAAAATCCAAAACCGAGAAGTAACCTTCATGCAAAATGGTTTTATTTATGTACTATATAAATGTAAAATATGAATGTATTAAATACAATGCTAACGAGCACTCCTATTTGGCGGATACCTCTTCGGGAGGCAGAGTTTCTCTTAATCATTTGTGAATCGGTCCCTACCCACTCTTCCTCGATTAAGCCCTGCAATTTGGCGGGGAAATATGAGCCGACTATCGCTGTCCGTCGAAGAGAGTTTTGACTTAATTTATAAGCTTGTACATTTGGTATCCTGTCTGCAAATTCTTGTGGCATCTTTTAGGCGCACGTTGGAGCTGAGACGAGTTTTCTCTGGCCTAATAAGCACAATATTTGTTTTAGGTATTAGTTTTATGAGTCTTTCTGTGTGTGTGGGTATATGGTGCTCTATATATAAATCTTACTGGGCAACTGTTTGCTGGCTTTTGATTAAAAATCAGCAGAGACTCGGCAAAACATATTTATGCAATAGTTTATCTTAGTTTCCGACTTCCTTTGGAAACTTAATTGAGTGTTTCACGTGTGGAATGCAACAAGCTTAATTGTTTCAATTCCAGATAAGTTTATTCAAAGCTTTTCATTGGTAATTACCAATGTGTCTCTTGTTTGTGTGCTTGTCTAATTAAAAAAGTTTAGATACTTAAAATTTGAAATATTTCTTCTTGTATATATATTCAATTCTTGGTAAGTTCATAAGAAAAGCTTAAGTGGGAATTTCGAATATACTTGTGTGTGCTTTTTAAATTGAAAAAGCTTGAGACATGTAATTTGAAATATATATTCTCGTATATTAAACGCCGAATGAGTTCTGAACGTTCTGAAAAGGGAACCTTGCTTTCTTATCGTATCAGTTTAGACTGTCTAGATTCAACTATCTGTCTTTATCTTCATTGACATCGTCATCGTCATTGTCATCGATAATAAACTTATTTGCTCGAACAGATGATGGTTCTGCCCTGCACTGTGCACTTAATATCAATTATTTTTTGCTATGTTGCACTGAAAATGTTGCACATGCTTGTGTCCACAAAAGTGTCCTGTTGTATCCTTGTGCAACGGGTGTGAGAGCAAACACGGAGATTCTTGACAGTTGCGTTTGGGTTGCTCCCACAACCTCGCCTACGTTTTAACGAATGAAGCACACATAATTGGCCCCACAATGCAATAAAGGGAACATGGGGCATTTCCAGGAACTGGACGTCCAATGTGTAAAACAAACGTGGGAACAAAGCTCATCCTGCCACCTGCATCTTTATTTTTGTTATTGTATTTATTCCTGATTATGCTACGTTCAGCCTTTTGCTTGACCAACTTCCACTAATTGCGTTGCCTGGCATCCAGTTTTTTGCGCTGTCCTTAGTTGAATGAGTGCCAAACGAATGAAAGGCCAGGCCAAAACGTTCTGCATATCCGAACTGCATGGAATGCGAGAATTCCGTTTCGGTTTCCCACTGGCGGATTATTCCATCAGTCGTGCCTGCAAAACTTTCCAGTTTCTGCCAAACAGAGTCAGTTTCAGTTGTGAAATGGACAAACAGAAACCTGCCAAATGTCATTGGTTGCAGCAAATTGTACTTAAAACAAGTCAACAGTCCATAAACTGATATTCCCAGAATATCACAGTCAGAGCGAGCATTAGTCCGCGCCTCTGTCCTTCTTAAAGAAATCCTTTTAAAAACCTTTTTTGTACAATATTTGATTTAAAAAATTGTTGTACCAAGTGTTTACATTTTGGGTATAACTTTTCCAACCTTTTACCGACCCTAGGCATTTCCACCTATCTATCGCCCAGGACTAGTTGATTTTACGATAAGTGTGACGGACAGACGGACGGACGGACGGACAGACGGACGGACATGGCTAGATCGACTCGGCTATTGATGCTGATCAAGAATATATATACTTTATGGGGTCGGAGATGCTTCCTTCTGCCTGTTACATACATTTGCACTTTACACAAATACAATATACACTTTTTACCCATTTTCAATGGGTTCAGGGTATAAAAAGCAAGTTAAATTGAATTATTGTGTGCCACAAAATGTTAACATTTTATTTCGTTAGCTCTGCACAAATTAGCTGGCAAATACTTACATTAAGGCTGCCCAATTTGCTGCATTTGTGTTGGTGTGCGCTCCACTTTGCGCCCACCTGTGGCATTTGTGAGAGTGTATTAGTCAGAGCTCATGCATAAGACCAGAGTGCAGCTGAGAAGGTTTGGTTAAATATAAGAGAGCGAGCTCTTAGCTCTGTCTTACCGAATCTAGGCTCTCTTTGGGCTTGAACCGATTTTCAGGCTCGGCCAACTGTTAGAGTGTGTGTGTGTGCGCGGGTTTGTTGGCCTGGCTGATGCCAATGCTGAGGACGTATGCGTTGCTTGACTGACTTTGACCTGATAACCCTGAATGTCGCAAGTGCAGCCGCTTTTGGCCAGGCCAAGTGGCTGTCTGGGCTGTCTGTCACGAACAGCGTGTTCTTGTTGCCGAGCCGAACAAACTAGTTGAAAAGCTTCGCACGCATCACTTCCTGCTCCTGCTCCTGTTGGCTGTAAAATAAAGAGGTAAAAGCGAGCTCACTTTCGCGCCCTTTTTCCCGGCGCAAATAATATACAATATACAACTTGTTAACTGCTTCCAAGTGCTTAACAAGTACTCTCTGCCTGCTGCTTATACGCTTGCAGAGGGTTTTATAATTTTGTCGTTAATTGTGTAACGCATAGAAGGAGACATCTCCGACCCCATAAAGTATATATATTCATGATCAGTATCAACAGCCGAGTCGATATAGCCATGTCCGTCTGTCCGACTGTCCGTCTGTCAGTTTTAAAGCTATCTTAATGAAACTTTGCAGAAGTGCCTCTCTCTGTTGCACGCAGTACATATGTCGGAGCCAGCTGGATCGGGCCACTATATCATATAGCTGCCAATGGAACGATCGGTCAATAATTAAGTTCTATGGAAATTTTTTTGCTTTTGAAGATATCTTAACCATACTCGGTATTAACTTTTATCCCTGTGCTTCTTAGATACGGGCAAAGCAGTATGAGCATTATGAAAAGGTTGGGTCTGCAAGGGTATTTAGTCTTCGGCGTGCCGAAGATAGCCCTTCTTTCTCGTTTTTATTACTGCTGAAGCAAATGAGTGCGTAGCGCCAACCGAATTTGGTGTTCTAATCCCTAGTTTTTGCCGTTGACTGCCGTTTCCACCCTAAAGGGTGGATTTGTCGCAATCGGTGAAATGCATATCAAATGTGAGAATAGTGAAATATTTTAATATAGATATTAAAAAGTCGATTGAATTATAATCAAATGGATTTTTAGAACCGGTTTACTCAACAAATTTTCAACTTCTCCCTCAGTTACGTTCTAAGAGCTGACTATTTCAGCTACTAGGCTCGTGCGTGCTGTGCTGTGTCCTATAAGCCGATTAGACAATCTGGCAGTTAATCAGGACACACAGTGTTCTGTTTATCCCTTAATGGTTGTTAACAATGGCGTTAGTTTATTATGCTCAAAATTCAATTAATTATTCGCTTGACTATGTTCAGTTATAAAGCATGGACGTCCACTTAGTAAGTTAATTGAATTCTATTGAGTTCTGTGAGTGGGGCATGTGAAGTGTATACATAAATCTCACTTCCCTTGGCTCTGTCCCTAGTTTTTGCCATAATCTACACAAGACACAACCACCCTGAACGCCCGCTCTAGCGAGAGCATAGAAACAGACAGACAGACAGCCGGACAGAAGGGGCATGGCTATATCGGCTCGGCTGTTGATATATACTTTATGGGGTCGGAGATGTCTCCCTTTCTTCTAATAAAACCCTCTGCAAAGGTATAAAAAAAAAGGTCCAGTACATAATCTTTCACTGAACGAAATTAAAACAAGTAAGAGGTTCTAGTCGGGAGCTCCCGACTAGGGGATACCCTGAACCCTCATATTCCTACACCAAATGCAGCGCGCGCTTGTAGATAGAGAGTAGCGGGGAGGTGGCGATAAGTATAAAATGAAAGATAATCGATATATATATACTTTTCTAGAAGCTACATGTCAAGTTTGGTAACTCTAGCTCTTATTATTCACTAAAATTGCTTAAAAAACAGGATATCGATATACATTTTTATCGATTACTTGGAGACGGGGCAAGTTATCGATTATCGGAAACAAACTCGATCTGCGTAGGACCTAGGAGCACCTACATCCAAAATTTCAAGTCTCTAGCTCTTATAGGTTCTGAGATCCTTGCGTTCATACATACGGACGGACGGACGGACAGACAGACGGACATGGCTAGATCGACTCGGCTATTAATGCTGATCAAGAATATATATACTTTATGGGGTCGGAGATGCTTCCTTCTGCCTGTTACATACATTTGGATTTTGCACAAAAACATAATACCCCTTTTACCCATTTTTAATGGGTTCAGGGTATAAAAAGAGAAGCTTAATAAAGGTGTTGCGGCATTTTGTTTGAACAGGTGAACACAAAGCGCTTTTTACGCAACATTTGTCAACCTCTTTAAGGCTTATGTGCGTAATGTTAAACAAACTAAATAGTGTTAAATTAGGTACACTATTTGCGTTGCCTCGTGCTCGCTGAAATCTAATACAAACGTGAATTATGTTCGACTTTTTGATAGACTTTCAATTGAGCATGTTCTCATATTACAAATAACATTTCTATCAGCTTATTGCAATGCAAACAATTCCTATGAACTATACTCCATGAAAATTATTCTCGGAATCTTTTGGTTTTCCTTGTTTTCCTGCTGGCTTGTCCCCTTTCATATGAATGTCATCAATCCGACAGGAAAATATCAAAATTACATGAGAATGTTGCCATGAATGAGACAAATGCAACAATGAAGCTCTTTCTCTGTGTGTGTGCCTGTATGCCTGTGTGTGCGTGTGTCCACACTTGTGTTTTTATGCGTTACCCCTTTGACCCAATCGACTTTCAATTATATTTATTTGCTGTATACGTAAATACTTGGAAAAGTTTTCAATGGTAAACTAACATTATAGTCTTTTTCATACGGTTTATTATATTTAGTACAAATGCAATTTTATTAAATAAAGCTACTTCAAGGGGAAGTAATTTAGTAGAATGTCAAAACTAAGTGGCATTAAAACTATAAGAAACCAAAAGTTTATATTTCATTGTTAGCTTTAGAATAAACTTACAAAGTTAGTGGAAAATAGTTTGAAAGTTTTCACGACATTCGTCTTTAATTTGTCCGTGGCAATGAAATGATGATCAATCTGTTGCCTGCTTTTTGTTTATAGTTATTTAATTGTATTTAGTTAACTTGAATTTAACCACACTCGTTGCAACAGAGTTGAAGTTGTTAGCCGAAGTGAATAAAATGTACACAGAAAGTTAAGAAAGTTCAGTTGAACTTCGATTATTGTTGATACCAGGGACCAGGCTTACTAAGGATTATTGAAAATATATCTGGCTTAAGGAGGTATTTTTATATTCCATTTAATTCATTTATTTAACAAGTAAGAGATTCTAGTCGGGAGCTCCCGACTAGGGGATACCCTGAACCCTCTTATTCCATCACCAAATGCAGCGCGCGCTTATAGATAGAGAGTAGCGGGGAGTTGGCGATAGGTATAAAATGAAAGATAATCGATATATATATACTATTCTAGAAGCTACATGTCAAGTTTGGTAACTCTAGCTCTTATTATTTACCAAAATTGCTTCAAAAACGGGATTTCGATATACATTTTTATCGATTACTTGGAAACGGGGCAAGTTATCGTTTATCGGAAACAAACTCGATCTGCGCGGGCACTAGGAGCACCTACATCTAAAATTTCAAGTCTCTAGCTCTTATAGGTTCTGAGATCCTTGCGTTCATACGGACGGACGGACGGACGGACGGACAGACAGACGGACATGGCTAG
The DNA here is from genome assembly GCA_035045725.1 of Drosophila ezoana. Taxonomy (NCBI): domain Eukaryota; kingdom Metazoa; phylum Arthropoda; class Insecta; order Diptera; family Drosophilidae; genus Drosophila; species Drosophila ezoana. The sequence goes on from JAWNOU010000207.1 coordinate 67,043, forward strand.
ATCGACTCGGCTATTGATGCTGATCAAGAATATATATACTTTATGGGGTCGGAGATGCTTCCTTCTGCCTGTTACATACATTTGCATTTTGCACAAAAACATAATACCCCTTTTACCCATTTTTAATGGGTTCAGGGTATAAAAACTTAATTTAAGGTATTTTGCCTGCGGTTGATTTTATACCGCGAATTACAATTATTATGCAAAAGCAAAAGAGAAAGAGGTAAATCACGATTAATGGTGCTCGCATTCCTGTTAACAGATGTGAGTGGTTAATTGAGTTCCCGATAAACGGAATGTATTTGTTTATAGAAAAATTTAAACACCGTTTGCAGACCAAACAATATATAGCTATGCACTAAGCATTATGCATTATGCATATAAACTTCAACAATATACTCTAACAACCGAGAAAACACTTGCAATTACGTAGGATTTATAAAATAAATTGTCCAAATGATGAACGCATCAAAGTGGATAAAGAAGTCTAAAATAATTGCTCATTAGATGCGCTTTCTAGAAGAGCCAGGAGAGCCATTCAGCTGGATCGGGATTCAAGTGCCAGGCTAGTGCTTGGATGCATTGTCCTAGCTTAGTTTATTATAATATGCCAACAATAATAAGTAATCCCTTGCCATTTGCCATTGCAAAACTACGTAGAAATATTGCTATTAACATTTAATTGGCCTCTGCGTCGATTCAATTTGTTGTTGTTTTTGTTGGATGCGTGCTTGTGGGTGGGCTTGGATGTGGGAGGCAGTTCTCAGTCCAATTAATTGGCATTAGCTGTGCACTTGAAACAATTGAAGTCTTGTTTTCTCTCGTTCTCCCCTCTTTTTCTCTGCCCAGACAACAGCTGGATTTACCCAGGCCACTGGAAGAGCAGGTCACTAAAGCAACGCAGAGATGTGGCACAACCTGCCAATTTGATTTTCTGCAACTGAGAGCAGAATCACATTCACAAAGCGTCAATTTCGACTTCGATATGCCCAGCACATCCGCAGCTGCAGCTGCTGCAGTTGGTCCAGTTGGGCTAACCCATCGTCTTATGTCCTTGTTGTTACCTTATGTGATGGAGGTGCACTTTGAGGCGGGGTTTCGGCAAATTCCAAATTTTTGGGCGAAGTTTTAGGTTTTTTTGCATTTAACTTATTTTCAAAGCTCTACAAAAAAATTTAATTTTTTTTATAAATGTTTATTGTATTGAATCGAAAATATCATACATTTTTGTTACAACACAGTTGGCTTAGGTGATATTTCGACAAGCCTGGTTGAGTCTTAATCTTAATGAATTCGTGTTTCAGCGATTTAGAAAATTCCACCCGTAACTGTGAAAATTTGGTGGAAAATGGTTAATTATCGATTTCAAACTCATTTACAAAGATCTTTATCAGAACTTATTTGACACGCCTTCGCAAAGTTCACCGCTATTGGATGGAAAATGCGGGTCTGTAAACGCAAGTTTTTCATTCGTCTTCAAGACTCCTACCCCAAGACTAATAAGGGCGGAAACCTCTGATTCTAACGTTTGGTTCTTTATTTAATGCGCTTTTAAATGATTTTTAAATAGAAGTGGAGACCAAGATGGTAGATCTCAATTTTCTACGGCCGTTTACTAAGTGGAAAGGTTATATCTAAAATTTGTAGCACAAAGTGTTCCACGGGCAAGGCCGGGCAATACTCGCTATATATGTATATACATATATATGTTTCGGGAAATTCCACCCGGATGTGTTACAGTCCGATCAGTTTCAATATAATTTTTAAAGCTTTTTGGAAGTTCGTTTCATTTGCAGATTACAGGGTATAAAAGGTACTTCAAATCAAAATCATTTTCAAATACATGTTTACGGCATGTGTTGGGCATTTCAAGCACCCAATATATGAATGTGCCAAAAATACAAACATAATTAATTAAATTTGAAAGTTATTAATGTCTATATATACACGCATATATGCTTGAAGCATCAGCAAAAAATTTATTTGAATTATTTGTGTAACAATCGAAAATGTAAAAGATTTCAATTAATGTTGTTCCAGCAAATGTCTTTAATTATTATTAAAAGATAATTAGAGTGCGAAGCACATTAAACTCGTTTCAAAAGCCCAACAGCTGATTTAAAGGCCGCATCCTTTTTATCTACATCTATGTCAACAGATTACATTACAACATTTCAATATCGTAGTACAATGGTTTTTCGTCTAAAATACATATCCCTAATGCACTGAATACCTTGCGTCTACTTATCTCAAAACAAAAGTTAGATTTGAGCCCAACATGAAATTCTCCGAATACAAAATATAGCCATTTGCTAAGCATGTGTATAATAGTAGGAATGTGTTCTGTTTTTGAATAAGGAATCACTCTTACAATCACTTATCTGATCATATTGGGGTATCTTTTATATAAATATGACAAATAACTTATAGAATACATCCGGCACAAATTGTTTATCAGTCGATTCGCGCACATAACCTAATTCGGGTGCATCCTTGGTGGGTATAAGACAATTATCACGCACCAGGGCCATCACTGAGCGGACCATGTGCACCTGCTTAGTTTGATCACCTTTTAAAGAGATTAAGGAAGAATATAGTATAACGAAAAGCTGGATATTATTATATGATCTAACACTCACCAGTCACACAAATGGTCACAAATTTAGAGCCGAAAGTGCCATTTGTGGCATATTTACATGGATTGGGATGACGATTCTGCAGCTTATCCGCTGATAGAAAATGTGTCTCAATGCCGCGTATTTGTTTCACAGTGCCCGCACTGGCATCTTCCGTAATCAGATCCGTAAAGATCTAGCCAATCTGTCACATTAATTATATTCATTAACAAATCCAAACAGGAAATTGTACAGGCACTCACCTTTTTAAGTCCTAATGCTTTGGCTACGGCATCCACTTCATCGGCGCCCTCATCTGCACAGATGTTAATCGAATCGCATGATGATTCCTGCGGCGGCTCATAGATAGCCGCTACTTTGGCGCGTATGCCCAAAGGCACATCCGCATGCTGCTTGTAGGTGCCATATAAGAAACCCATGGGCCGATGGCCAGTGATGCTCCCAACAGTCGGGCTTGATGCGGCAATTGATGTCATCGATATTCACAAACATAACGTTGTCGACGTGATCCATAGGCCTGACGTTTGCTTGCGTTATGTCCGACGGCTGGAAGGAGCAAATGCCTGATATTGTGACACTGAAGATGGCTCTCGTCATCGGGCTTCCATGCGGCAATTGATGTCATCGAGTACGCAAGGACCTTGGCATTGATCCATGCCTGCAGTTCACTTGCGTATGTCCTGAGATTGCTAGAACAACTGTCTAAATATTTTAGATTACTTATAGATATTTCTCGTGCGAATAGGGTTCCAGCGGTGAGCTAGAGTATGCTAAGGACCTATTAGTACATTTTTATGGCATTTACTGGACTGCTTAGATTCTAACGAAGCGTCTTGAAAAGTTTCATATGCCGGCGTTTTGAACAGTCAACATATGCAGCGACGTGTGCTAGGATAGACTTGCCATGTACACTGTAATACAGTGGAAAACTCTGCGAAGCACCGCGATAATCACTTTTCAACAATCAAATACAAAATATTCTTCCAATTTTATCAGAGATTGATTTAAAAAAATTGCATTTAGATGTAAAGCAGCACTTGTATAGACAGTAGGGATTAAGTGTGACCATACTCACATAATGCACAAACGGCTAAATATTAACGTGACAAAATACTAAACTGTTAAATATTGTAGCACCACTGTTAAGTGTGTGTCGGTCGAGCGATAACTACTGTTAACAGCTGATTGTTAGCAAAACTATTTTTGCTCGTGAGTAACGTTTATTTGAAAATGAACTTTCAACTACGACTTTTTGTGCCCATTTGGTTGTAATTTTAATTACTTAAAGCTATAGCTTGCGTCAATGGGTATTTTAATCATATTTTAAATTTCCCATACATATATACTTATTATCTTCGCGTCCCACTCCAGACTACTTGGTACCTTCATTAACACCCACCATGCCTACCTCTAAACGCTTAGCCACTCGGAACACCTACTGCAGATTCTCACTGTACAAATAGCCGGACCCGTGCTTTCTGCACTGCCTCCGACTCATCGTCAAATCCTCAAAGATTAATAGAACGGCGTAATGCGGTATCTATATTTATTTGGCTACATGAGAGCTAACATTATCGATATCGACTTACATTCAATTAAACTTCTGTTAAGTATAAACTTTGCTGCCAGCCCTCGTAATGTAATGTAAGCCGTAAGAATGCTCGCTAACCGATAAGTATTTTCATAGATTGGTCTCGCAGCGGCCAGCTTGTGTCCGGCTTACGCTAACGAAGTTTTAAATTTAAAAATCGTTATATAGAAATGAAAGTAGAATTGCTGCCCATTTCAAGCCGTTGCAACGGAAACAACGCGTTGTTTATGTTGTTGCAGACAGCGCCACTTGTTTGTCCGATGCCGTTTGCCATGCGCGGTAGCAATGCACTAAAAACTTGATCAGCCATTCCTGCCTGCTCTTGGGTTTGTTTTTTTGCTAACCTTTCTGTATGCCATTTACCTGTCGCTTTGCATGCGCCGCCGCCGCTGGACAAGTGCTCCATTTATTATGCACAGCTATGGCCATAGATTTCACATGTGCCGATGGCAGGTTCTGACTGGTCGCTGCCTCTTACCTACGCGCCGGCTACTGGTCATGCAGGCTACAGCCGGGCACCCTATGCAATCTGTGTTGCAAATTTTTGTCAATAAATTTTGGCGGAGAATGCCAAAACAAGCTGGTCACACGGCGCATCATAACTGTTAAGATAAGATTGCCTAGATGCTATGCGATGCGATGCGAGGCCAAAATGAATTCAATTAGTTCTGATTTAAAACTAATTGAAAATGCCTCCAACTAAACGAAGAGCGCGCGCCCCTGGGACTGGGCCTGTCGATAGGTGTGTAAGTTATTTGTCTTAAGTACTGCCGGGAGGCGTTGCATGCCACAGCAATTCATGTTCGCATGACTTTTATGATTATGGCTAAAACGAACGAGATACTCTAGACTTGGCTAGTTGCGACTGCCGGCAGGCTAATGAAGTGCTCACACTCAGACATTTTGGGCTGGATTTTAATGTCTGCTTAAATGCACAATTGTGACAAGTTTAATGCGCTGCACAGAAATTTATGGGGTCGCAACGAACCAACAATGCCCCTACTCCAAAACAAAAAAAAAAGAAGAATAATATAGAAGAAATAGGCAGCATGCCTTTTGTATAGCTAATTGTAATACGAAATCATAACACGCCATAAAAACGAGACAAAAGCAAAAGAGATATGGGACCGGTTCCGAGACGCGTTCGGTTTCCAGGCCAAGCAGCTGGTCAAAGGCAAACAATGCTCTAAGAAACTCTAACATGGAGTAGCAACAGCAGCAGATCAGCTATAAATCATGCTTGCAAACACGTTCCTTCAAGAGAGAGAGAGAGAGAGAGAGAGAGAAGAAAGAAAAAAACATCTGTTGTCTTGGACCGGCAGCTTTCTGAAAGGACCAAGTGGCAGCCAGGACTTGCGGCAAGCTTAGGGCGTCGAACTGGTTGTCACAGAGATAAATGTCTATAGCGATCGTGTTTTTAGCAGCTGCTCCTGCTCCGACTTAAGCGCCACACAAAATGGCCGCCAGGATAATAGCTTTGCCTCCTGCTGCTCCTGTTGCTGCCGCTTGGCTGACTCACCTTGGCACGTGGTGCCGCTGCTTGACAGCTCCTGCAGCTGCTCAAAAAGAAAACAAGTAAGCCTGCCCTAGGCGAAGAGGGCTGACTAGGAGCTACCCTAGAGCCAGCTCCAATTACCTGAACATACACATTCTTACTTCTCTACAAACACAAAACCAAACAGAAATTTCATTCTTGAATAACTTTCGTGTTTAATGACCGATCAGTTTGGAATTCTCATGATTTTAGGATGGCATTTAAATGTGTGTATATACCAAGAATCAAAGCTGCATCTTTTAACTTTTTGCAACCTTGTGGATAGTCTTGGAGATATAGGACTTGTAGATATTGAAAGAGAGAAAAATCGTTTCAACTTGTATAGCATACAGAAGCAAACAGACTAGTTTCGAATATCTAGGTGTTATAAAACGAGATTCTACTCAAAAAACCTTCGCTGAAAATCGATATCTTGATCGATTTTGGGTAAATGAAAAAAGTTATCTATGGGTAAGCTCTTCTTTAAGTCGCCCCCAAGTCTTACGATTCTTAAGATATAGTCTTACAGATCGACTCGGCTGTTGATGCTGATCAAGATTATATATATGCATGTCCCTTGTAGGCCCGATGCCATCTTCTGCCTGTTGCATATATTTGCAACGCTGCAGTATACCCCTCTTCCATGACTACAGGGTATACTAATAATATACGTCAAGACGTTGTTGGCGGCAGCTGTACGCAATTTGGACTGTGCCCGGACTATCCCGTTGTTGACTTTGAGTCCTGCCAGCAGCAACACGTGTGTGAGTGTGCGTGTGTGTGTGTGTGTGTGTGTGTGTGTGGATCGCTGTGCTGGGCTTAATTATTATTTACGTTTGCCTCAAGGTTATGGCACTATTATACCCAACTTGATTATTAATTCATAATCTGGATCCTCGCCCCTACGCCAGCCCATTGTTTGTGATCTACTTTCGTTAGGGCCGACATGTTCTGGCATGCAGCCGTCGCCCCTTTTCCAATGCCAGCCTGGTTGTCCTTGAGCTTGGGCCGGGGCCAACCCTTAAGACGATGCGTTGCTGAAAACCGCGCAACCCCAATTGAAAAATAATAATTACGCACTCACACACACTCGATTCAATATATGAGTTTCCTTTCTGATTGCCATCTTCTTTTATTTTTTTTTTTTGTTTTTGTTCCTGCTACGCATAATCTTTGCCATTGAAATCCGAAAATACCGTATTGCGCATTCCTTTCAACGGCCAAAGTCGAAATTTGGTACAATTATTGTGCCATGTTCGCATTGTTCGCTGTGCGTAACTCATCTCCAAACTGGGTTCCTGTTTACCGATTCGCTGTGGGGTTGGTTTTATGGCCAAACAATTGACATACACTGTGCACAATTGGAAGTTGTATGCGATTTTCTGCTTTTGTGCATTTTATATTAGCTAACGAATCATAAACTAACCTCAAAGTGTGGCATTACTGTACATTTCCAGGCTCGCTTATCCACACTTATCTAGCCTAACCTCAAAGTGTAGTATTACTGTACATTTCTAGGCTCGCCTATCCGCAGTTATCTGACCTAACCTCATATTTCTGTTTGAAATGGAACATAACTGTATAAAAATGATCAGCATTTGAACTTCAGTGTAGTCTAGTAAGTTCTGTCTTTAAGCTAAACGTTTCCCAAAAACCTTTCAAAACCAACATAACCTTAAAGCATTTTAGATAAGATTCTTTATGAAAAACCCTGCCTATTTTGATAATTACCATTTGTAGTGTTATATTCTATGTAAAAATAAACCTATTTTAGCTCAGTTTTCCTAATACGCCACAACTCTAACTGTGCATGGAGACCTCCCATTGAAAGACCATTAAAAACTGTACCAACAAAACTAAATAAATAAAAAAAATCGTTCAAAAACGCGTAAAACTTGTTCAAAAGCAATCTGCAAACGGAGAGAAGAACTACGCATTGGACTTGGTACTGATGCATAATTTATGCAACCCCAAGACTGTAAATGTTGCGCATTGGCACACTGGGACAAGGCCTAATATAATGGGGTGGTTTTTCTCCCTTGTGGGGGGAAGGTTTCCGAAAGGTTGCCCCAAACTGGCTGCTACGAAATGTGGAACTGCGTCATGCAAACGGATTCCCACGCTTTTTGATTTGTTTGCCATTTTGTGCGCAGCTTCTTCTTCTTGTGCCCCTGCTCCTTAGGCTCAGGCTCGGGCTCATGCTCAGGCTGAGGCTCATTCTCTTCCTCATTCTCGGGCCTCAGCCGTGTCCTTGTCCTTGTCGTCTTTGATTTGGGTAGGCCTTTTTGCATTGCATTGCGCCTTTGTGTCTCGCGTGTTTCCTGAGACGAGGTAACAGCCCATTGCTCCATAATTATACACCTTTGTGTGTGTGTGTGTGTGTGTGTGTGTGTGTGTGTGTGTGTGTGAGTGTGCGTGTGTGTGTGCGTGTGCGTGTGTATTTGCCCTAGGCCAAAATGCATTCATATTTAAATTGGAATTCCCTTGTTGGGAAAATGCAACAAACAACATTTTTTTCATCCTTCTTGTGACATTTCCGTTTAATTGTTGCAAATGTTTTTTTTTTTCTTTTTTCTTTTCTTTTTCTTTTCTTTAATTTAATTTTGTTCCTGCGGCAAGTTTATCGGGCTTTAACCTGGCAGCTGCTGCCTGTATCTTATTTTTGCCAACTTTATGCGAATATCTTAACGCATAAACAGATCAAATTACGAGCACGCAGAGCGAAAAAAAAAACCGGAAGTTTTTAAATCAGAAGAAAAAGAAAACAAAAGCCTCGCTTAATTTTTAGCTGCTTTTTTATATTTACGGCCCATTTTATTTTATTTCATTCTTTTTTTGGTAAATTCTCGTAAATATTGTTCGGACTGCCGCCAAAGGATGCTGCTTGAACTTGAAAAAAAAAGTGAAATAAAATAAAAAACCGATCTCAATTCGCGCTTGATTTGCTTTCAGTTAAGTGTAAACACAATTTCAGTTACATTTTTGCACAGCGTTTTGTTTTTGTTGGGCAAACACGGGACTCGCAGAGCAAACAGTCAGAGATCTGCCGATGATCGCCGGGAGATGATCGCGAAGAGATCTGTACAGATCTTCAGCCTGAAACGGTGTGGAAACTGCACACGGGTCAAGTTCATTGACGCCCAAAGAGCTGTTGATATAGTCCCACACATACATACATAAGTTGTAACTGATCAATGATCATCTGAGGAGTTGATCTTGCTCAAACAGAATACACAAATCCAAGGGCTTGGGGTTGCCTGCTTGTTCAAATCTCTGTCAACATGATTTTTGAGCGGGGCAGAGAGAATTTTGTCCTATCCAAAGTATTTATACATATAATTAAAAACAGACTAAGATTTTTTGGATCTTTTGGATCGCAACAAAACATGCCAAATTGTGGATATTCAAGTCAAGAACACACAACTGAGCTTTTTAAGTCCGAATCCCAAATCTTTTTCCAACATATCTATTCTTCTTCAAATTTCTGCATGATTGCGCCTGCAGCTCTTAAATAGATCTTGAGCAGAGATTATGGCCATTCGCACCCGGAAAATGGCAGGGAAAATTTTAACAAATTTATTTTCCCGACAGCTGAATCAATCGATCTTGACAAACTTGTGCTCGGGGTAAATGAAATGTTAAATCCGCTTGCGCAAGATCGCATACAGCAGATAATGCCGGGGTACAGATACAGTTTAGGCTATCTCCTTCAGGCCTGGTTGGAAATTTGTTCTTTTGTATTTCTTGTTGTTTTCTCTTCTTCTTTTTTTCGGCTAAGCCGCAAACATTTTGCGCTGTAGATCAATCAAAGGCAGGCCGTGTACCATGCAGAACATAATAATAAATCAACGGAAATGTTTTTGTGCCATGTAAATGCAGGACTTTCGACTAACGTGGCATGTCCTGGCTGCAGCAGGATGCCCTTTGTGTGTTTGTGTGTGTGCGATGATCCTTTTGTGTTTGCCAAAATTGTTGTTTTAGCTGCGTTTCGTTTCGCCTGTTGTTTGCATTTGCGAAATGCAAAATACGTAGCTGGACCATCTGCAGGTCCATGGCTCAGACAACGAGTCTTTGCTTTCAAAAAGAATTGTGTGTGTGCGCGGCGATCTTCAGTACGATATGCAAACATCTGCCAGACAGAGAAAGAGAGAGAAAGAGGGGGAGAGAGAGAGAGTTTTGCCACAGGCAAAGTGATCGCAACTGTACCCAAAGCTGCATCGGTTTACAGGTGGCAAATGCCATAGTCCACACAGTCGATCATCAGTCATCAATTTGATACGTGCCGCGAGGCATATCTACCGATCCAACGATCCACCGATCTGTCGATCGCGCCCAAAAAGAGGAAAAAACCATTGAAACTAATCAGTCAACACCTGTTATTTTGGACTATATTAGCTGTGCTACGTGCGCGTCAGCCAGAACAGAAATTTATAACCCTAAAACGTTGCATGATCCATGTGCCACAATCGCCGCGCCTGTCTGTGTGGTTTTTCCTAGTAAGAGCGAAGAGTGAGAAGAAAAAAAAAGGATGTCTACGTAAACCTGTTGGCTGCTAATGCGGCACATTAATTCAATAGGCCACGCAGACGCGGCGACTGATCACCCGCTAGCAAGATCGAGAGCAGCAGAACCAGAAAGGGGCAGGTAGCGCAACGTTCCTGGCCGGGATTAGCATTAGAAAGAGCTGAAGCGAGGAGAAAAAGGATCGTCTAAGTAGCCAGCTTATTGTAAGCCAGAGCAAGCGATCGAGTCCTGAGACTCCCTCAGAAAACCCTTGGAACTCATTCAGGCGGAAGTAACAGCTGCGTCTTGTCTTGTAAATGCAACAACAATCTCCCAGACTTGGCAATTATGCGCAGCTGTAAGATCGAAGATCGACAAAGGATCGAAAGCTTCGCTCCCACACACACCAAAAGTACAAAGAGAAAAAAAAAGTGAAAATAAAAATAAAAATGACCAAAGCTTTGCAACAGTTTCTGTGGTTAAGCTTGGTTTATTGCTGGTTCATTTTTGGTTTATTTTATTTATTTTTATACCCTGAACCCATTAAAAATGGGTAAAAGGGGTATTATGTTTTTGTGCAAAATGCAAATGTATGTAAGAGGCAGAAGGAAGCATCTCCGACCCCATAAAGTATATATATTCTTGATCAGCATCAATAGCCGAGTCGATCTAGCCATGTCCGTCTGTCTGTCCGTCCGTCCGTCCGTATGTATGAACGCAAGGATCTCAGAACCTATAAGAGCTAGAGACTTGAAATTTTAGATGTAGGTGCTCCTAGTGCCCGCGCAGATCGAGTTTGTTTCCGATAAACGATAACTTGCCCCGTTTCCAAGAAATCGATAAAAATGTATATCGAAATCCCGTTTATTAAGCAATTTTGGTAAATAATAAGAGCTAGAGTCACCAAACTTGACATGTAGCTTCTAGAATAGTATATATATATCGAGTATCTTTCATTTTATACCTATCGCCAACTCCCCGCTACTCTCTATCTATAAGCGCGAGCTGCATTTGGTGATGGAATAAGAGGGTTCAGGGTATCCCCTAGTCGGGAGCTCCCGACTAGAACCTCTTACTTGTTATTTTTTGGTTTTTTTTTAGGTCCAGTGCTCAGCAGCATCGTCGCACCTGTCGCACAATTTATTTTACGCCAAGCAGTGAAAAGCCCCAAAAGCAGTAACCAGCAAAGGTAAAAGGAACAAAAAAGACAGTTGCTTGATGTGCAGCGCATATCCGTTTGTCTTTAGCTTCCTTTTCGTAATGACGACAAACCCAAAAGAAGCAGCTGCCAGCCAGCAGCCAAAAAAAAAAGGAAAACAAGAGCAAGTGTCTTTCGCTTGCAGAAGACCTAATGCCCTGCGGATATGGCATATAACATACATATATGCACAAATTGGGCACAAATATGCCCAAGCTTAAGAAACTTTATAATTTATAGGCAACTTTTTCTATATAAATAAACGATATAGTGCTACGATGCCAATCAAATGTAACCAAAATAGTGTATAAACAACTTTCATATAATATATATCATATATTAGCACGATTCAAATCAAATGTAACCAAGATAATTTATAAGCAACTTTCCTATGTATAGAAATAATATACTGCTACGATCCAATAAGATGTAACCAAAATAACTTTCCTATAATATATACGTATAAATCATATAGTACTACGACTCAATTCAAATTTAACCCATCTTTGAATAAAAATAACTAGTATATAAGTTAACATTGAACATTTTAATAAAATTAACATAATAATATATGTATTAAGAATAACTATAATAAACATCAACTTACAAGTTTTTTCTAGGCTATAAAAAATTCATAAAAGGTCCAACTTCAAAGTTTATTAAGCCTACACGAAAACACAAGTTTCTTCGATGGCACCCTTGTATAAAGTAGAGCACATAAAGTAAATGTTCTTCAAGCTCCTTAAGGTATTCTATTACAAAAACAATGTTAATCAAATTTAGCCTATGGCATACATTTGAAGTTGCCGTTTTTAGGCGAACGTGTCTTTGGTTCGATCATTTGATCATTAAATATAGATCTGCCAAGCCAGTTTAAGATATGAATAACAAAAAAAAACAATTTCCGACAAATCGTTGCCATGAATGAGAGTTATAGCTATAGCAGGTCGATTCGGGTGATGTCGGCATATGTGAAAGTTTCAGTTTGAGAAAAGAAACTGTAACAAGTTTCATCAACAGAACCAGAGCTGATCATGGAGCTGATCAAGCATACATATACATACATATTTATATATTTCTATATATATATTTGTATATAATTTGTCTACTTTATTGTGACTCCTAGGCATTGCACATTTTATAAGAAAATTATAATACCCCCTTGTTAGAGCATTAGCAAGGCAAAGAAACCTGGTCCTGATCGCCAGATATTAACAGACCCCCAGACAGTCGAACAGACACAGCTACAGACTTTGGTCTTGCTTAAGTCTTGGGCTTTCAGTGCGGATCTTTGCTTGTAATTTGCAATCGTTCACATGTTGTTCTTGTCTGATTTTATTTGCTTTGATATGCTTCTCGTTTTTTTTTTTTTTTGGTTTTTTTTTTTTTGTTCTTTTGGTGATCATAAAGTTGCCCTGCGATCACTTTAAGTAGCTCTGGCTTTTATAAAATTGCCGAAATTTACGCAAACTGTCTCAAAGTACTGAAAGAATACTTCCTTCTGTTCTCTGACTGTGAGAAAGAAAAGATCAGCGAGATCGTTTGTGATTCACCCAACGGCTGTAGATCAATGTCACGTTTATGTTTTTGATACAAATTTATAACTTTATTAAAAATATGTATGTGTATATAGGATGTTGACACGCTGAGTTATGCGTAGCCTGCGATCGCATCATGTTCGCATTGATCAACAAGGGATCGAAGTACGCGGCCAATGTTAATATCAATACTTGCAAGATCGCTTAAAAATTGATAATCAAATTGTATTATTATGTTAATTATGCTAAGCTTGCTTGATGTGATATCAAGCATGTGAGCTAGGGCTATTTCAAAAGGGGTGACTCAATCTTAAGTGTAGCAAGATCGTTCGAAAATATTCACAAATTCTATTATTATGTAAAATATTTAATTCTTTCACAAAAAAGGGTTGAGTTAGGGTCGAATAATAAAAAAGCTCAACAAAAGCATTTCACATCATATTCACGCATCGCGGATCACATCAGAGGATCATGAGAAATGAAAATACATACAATATGTATATAAAATATAATCAAAGCAAACCAAATCCTAACAGAAACAAAGCTCTGCTCGATTAACTAGGTTCACTGCTGAGGATCATAAGAAACGTTTGACAATTACAAAAGATACAGAAAATATTATATTATTTTTCGAAGTAAGTTCGAGAAAAGTTAAAAGAAAACTCAGCACAGTCAAAGCGAGAATCGAGGATCCATTTTGAAGATCATTCAAAGTTTATGGCTATATTTTTGTATTATTTCGAACTAAATTCAAGAAAAGAGTTCGGCACTGTCCTAGCATGCATCGATGATCACTTTCGAGGATCATCTGTACCCGAACTTTCGACAGTTTGCACATAAATTCTAGAAAAGTGCCAAGCAAAGATCTTTGTGATCGAAGCTTCGGGTAGATTTCCTTTCTTGAAATCGTTCAGGTATACGATGAAAATGCAGCTAAAGCAAGGCATTAGCTATTGGGATAAATGACAATTTCCGACAAGCTCTAATTACAAATATGTATATAACTCTTTCCGGAAGTTAGTTAGAGCCTAGTTCATTTTTTTCCCCATTCACATTTCGAGAATCCCCTTCGAGGATCGAGAATCTGCGAACACCTTCGACAAATTTCAAATGCTTACCCATAATTAATTATTTTTATAGCTTTTCCAGATAGCTAACTAGCATAACTTTCGGGGGCAGGCACAAAGTGAGTGATGGGTTAGCGTTCTCCAGACTCAAGCCGAGAATACCCTGTTCGACACGAAATAAATTGCTTGTTAAACATAAACAAATTACAAACAATTAATAAAGCATTTCGGATGTGTGTACTTTTCGAATGTTCGTCATGTGGCATGTAATGGCCCATTTGACGGGTTAGAGGGCAGGATCGGTTGCAGTTATATGGGGTGGCTTGTAAACTACAATGTAATATGCAACCCAACACTCAGACCCAACCCAAACCGAAACCCATGCCCAGAGCATAACCCATCAACCGAATGCCGCCGCGTCAAAGGTGTGAAGACAGTTGGCAGATTAGACAATTTGCCATGGTTCGTTAGGAGTTCTGTCGGGTCTATGGCATATGGAAAATCAAAACATAATTTCCAACGCTTCAATGAATTTTTTTCCTTCTATTTTTTTTTTTGCGACAGGCAAGGGAAACCTTGGATGCTGGGCTCATAGCTGTTACCGGTTTTTCAAAGGCGACGCAAACTAGTTTCGCGATTGAGGAGAGAGATCTTTGAGTGTGTGTGTGCGAGTGTGTTTGTGTGTGTTGTGCTTTCTTTGAGCGAGACAATGTGGTTCATTTGAAATGCACACATTCAGTGATAGAAAAAAAATCCAAGAATATTCTTTATAAAATTCAGTCAAGTCTAAAATCTCATAGACAGTAGGAAATTCTTAGGTTACGAACTTATTTTCAAATTCTAAAATTTCTTAATGTGAAGAGCCTCAATTAAGGAATGTTAAAACGTTTATCTTATTTTAAGTATGTAAATTCTTTATATAAGTATTAAATACTTGATTCAAGAGATGTGAGAAAAGTTGTCAAAATTGGGCTAAGCGAAGATTTTCGTAAACTGACAACAGGCATCTTCTTATTTCAAGCCCGTATTTCTTAAGCTGAGAACAAAATTCTTATTTTGATACCGAAATTCTTAAACTGAGAAACAAGTTTCTTATTTTAAGCCTGAAATTCGTAAAAAATATCTTAGAATTCGTATACTCTAAGAAAGTTCAACACTCATTTCACTCATTAAAATACCTGTTATTGAAAATATAATAAGATAAAATAGCTTTGAATTCCTCTGAGGCTCTGCAGGATCTGCAGGAACCTACAGCCAAAAAGATCCAGTTGTACAGCTGCCTCTGGCAAATGCTGAGCTTTGCGGCGTGGCACAAATCAATTGGCATTACGTGTTGCGACTGCGGCAGCTGTTATCCTGGCAAGCGTCGCATCCTTTTGTAATTAACAACAAGACCCTGGCAGGAGCAAAAGTGGAGCGAAAAAGGTAAGGGGCAAGGCGGGGAGGTTGTACCAGCAGCTTGCCCGCAGGCACGGGTTAAACTCATTAAAGCCAACGCCGGCTGCGCAGTACAGTTCTGCCCAAGCGGCTGGCTCAGTCGTTCAGTCAGTTTGTCAATTTGTCCGTCATTCATGCGAGCTGCAGCAACTGTTTGTCGGCCTCTTGGCCATCACCTGCCTGCTCTTAGCCATGTGCCTGGCCGCTCTGCGTCCGTGTGTGTGTGTGTGTGTGTGTTTGTGTGTGTGCATGTGTGTCTGTTAATGTGTTTAATGATGCCTGTGCCATTCGCGCAGTTATGCTAAATTGCTGCTGCGGCTGCAACTGCTGTGACTGCGACTTTTGCCGCTACTCCCCCTCCCCCTTCCCCTCCACCAAGCGAACACAAGCGACGGCACATGTCGCCGTCTCGTGCGACGCGTCATCGATCGATGTCCTGCAAGTTGCGGGTCTCCGATCTGCTCTCTAGCCACGCGCCTATACAAAAAGTCTTGAGTGCTTGCAAAACTTTCCTCATGATTTTTGTTTTATTTTTACCTTTTTCTTCCATTGTGGGCACCCTTGCCACATCAAGCTGCAACTGCACCTGCCGACAAAATGTGGCAAAATGTGGGCTGCCCTAATGGAGTTGTCTCTGCAAGATTCGGGTATTCGGCGATTCGGGGTTTTTCGCTTCTTTTTTTTTTTTTTTTTTTTGTGGCTCTTAACTTCACAAGTTGCGAACTTTTTCTGCTGCAGGGCGCAGCACATTAATTACGAAAATCCTTAGCTAATTATTTTCATATTTTATTTAAAGTCTAAAATAAAATAATATATATGGCAACGCCTTGCAGTCTTTTGGGCAGATCTGTGGGCATTCATTAGGCATCTTTGTAACCGAGTTATTATGATAAAGCTACAAAATTTGGCTATATAGTGAAAACTCTCTTGAGCGGACACTCATTTTTACTAGGCAATGAAAGTTTTCCGCTTCAAAGACAATGCCTGAGAAATCGTTTTCAATACAAAATTCGCAGGAATTTAACTTTGATTGAGACTTAAAAATATATATACATATATGTATATAACGTAGCTACATAAATAACTTTGTAATTATAGCTACTTTCCTATTAACCTTATTTTATGTTTCGTTCAATTTCATTTTTAAAGTACTACTGTTTTTAGGGATCTACTATCCTAGAGATTGCTAGGATAGGCTATATTAAAAAAAAATTGAATTGTATCCATCTAGACGTTTCTACAACCCTAAAGATTTAACACTTAGTTTTGTATATGTAAGCACAGTGTCCATTAAAAAAAACTTTGTTTTATAATTTTTATTATCTACAACTATGGAGAGAGAAAAAAAAACCCACAAAAGTGTTCTTACTTTGAGGACTTCCATAATATTCTATACAAACAAAAGAAATCTAGCAGGGCATATGCACTTCGGCGCATGCACATACAAAAACCCTAACGCAAGATCGATGAGCTCCTCTTTGTAGTTTGTAGCAGCGCTGCCTTTTGTCGCTGCTGCTAAGGCAAAGCAACAAAAAACGTCCGTTATTATGCTTTGTAGTAGAGATGAGCATGGGCCGAAGCACGAAGCAGCTCGTCTCCTCAGCAAGAGACATTTCGTGCTCATACAATTTCGTGCCTGGAAATATCGGCCAGCTCACATCGCTGCCTTTGTGTTTGCCTCTTTGCCTGACAGGCTGCTTGCATCGCTGCTACCTTCTCGAAGCAACAGCAGGAGTTCTTCTTCTTTTTGGTTTGTGTGGCTGACGCTTACGAGCGACGTCGTCGCTGAAGCAGGAATCAATTGCGCGCGCACCATCGGCGAGGACGGTTGTAGCATAATAACTCTCTCTGTTCAAGAAGTTCTTTCAGTCAACGCGAACTTTGCCGTTAAAATGATCTCTCGTGGCTTCGTTGAAGTTTGTTGGTGTCTGTGTCTCTGTGCTGTGTTTTTATTTGTTAACTGCAAAAGCGTTACTTAAAGACGAAAGACAAAGTGCCGAACGTAACGAACAGAAACTAATTGCGTGTGTGTGTGTTAAGTGCAAAAAGACATGCAGAAAATATGCCAAAAACAACATTTCGACTGCTGCTGTCGCCGCTGCCGTTGTAAAGTTTAAAACCAAAATGCTACGCAGATGCAGTGTTGGTGGGTGCGGCAGTGGCTGATCTTGAACTCGCGTTGAGGCCGAGGCCAAACTCTACAACATGGATCTAACGGTGCAGCAAGTGCAGCGGCAGCAGCATCAGCACGACAAGGAAAGAGTCAGCGCAGCAGCCATTGCATTTCTTTTGATTGCTTGTGTATCATCTTCGGGGATCTGGCAACCGCCTGCGCCTGCGCCCACTCGTCCGCTAAAATTTTCGTCGCCGAAATGGTTTTCTTTAGCGCTCAACTGTTTTTTTTTTTCGGAGATGAGGAACAAGATGGCAGACGAAGTCTATGCACTCAAAAGGTAATCTTATGCTAGAGTTATAAAACTGCCGTTAGTTTTTATGTTTAACCGTTTGGCGTTTGGGTGCAGCAGCGCAGCAGTACCAGAGCTGCTCTCTCAACTTTTTACAGCCTGTACAAAGTCCAAATTCCGTATTTATGTCCTACCATCAAATAACTGACGCTTGCAGTTTGACCGTCATACAAACACATACAGCTTTGCATTGCGGCCTATGACGCAATAAATTAAACGACAACAGAAGTTTACAGCGAGTGGAGAGGGAGACTCATACCCTTTGACGAAACTTTAACGACGCAAAAGCTTATATCGGTGGTCGTAGCTTTCGCTTACATGTTGTCGCTCAACAACAGTACAAAGAAGTAGTTCATTGTGCTTAAGTATTTTGTGCGTTTTGACTCATCCTGTTACAATGCAGAGACGCCCCCAATGGTATTGCGCGCCAAGTAACGGACCCGGCACAGAAGCAGAGCAGCAAAAAGGGCAGCCCGACAGCGCAAGAGAGCGGGAGAGCGAGCATCACGTGTGCTGCTAAAGTCGCTCAAGTTTTTTGCAGTTTGCTTTGTGTCGCATATCTGCTGCCCATGTCAGCGCCTTCATTATTATAATTTTTATTGCTTATGCATAAATCAAAGTATGTACGAATGTATGTGCTCGCATATGTATATGCATACTTAATTTCTGGATTTTTTTTAATACATACCAAAAAAAAAAAAAAAAAAAACACCTTTCTGGCCGCCTGCACTAATTTTGCAAAATGTTGCCGCTGATCCTTTTTTATGTGTTGCGCGCATTTCCGTTACTGTTTTTTTTTCCTCTTCCATCTCTACTTTGTTTTTGTGCCAAATCATTGGCATATAACATGAAACATAAAACATGAAATGTCTGCGGTTTGCATACAAATTCATTAGTGCCGGCCTGCGAATGATGATTGCGGACGTCGCCTGCCCCGCTGCCAGTGTTGCCTACTTCACCTCCCACACACACACACACACTCACACACACAAGCAGCATCCATGGCACCTTTATTTCTTCTGTTTTGGGGTTTGCATTTTCTGAGAATTCTGCAGCGCACCTTTCTTACGGGGCGCTTGGCCGCGCAGGAACTCACACGGCGTTGCCATGCTGTTATTTTTTCATTGGAATTGCCTTTGTGCTTTCTTTGTAAGTCTTCGAATGCTGCTTTAATTACATAATGGGGTATTAACAGTTATATAGATTAATATTTATATATCTACTGCAAACTCTCGAAAATTGAGAGCAGGCGGCTTAAATTTTCGAACCAAAACTTACGAAATAGTATTACATATTTTGTATTTTAAGAGTTCTAAAGTTTTTATGAAGTTTCTAATTTTTGGGCACTTGGAAATTCTTGCGAGCAATTTTATCATAAATTTAACTTTTTTTAACTCCCACAGGGCCTATCTATAAACGACAAAAATCTCTTTTATTTTTAATTTGAATTTTGTATATCAAAGAACCCCAAACATTCTTTTTGTCGCATGTTTCTTATCGCGAATCCATCTTCATCTCTATGAGGCCCTCTACATGATCCAGATCATTGCTTATAAATCCCCCATTCCCCCCGAATCCCCGTCGCACATAAATTAAGCGCAACTTCAACACTTTTAGCTGCGCGACGAACAAAGAATTTATGAAGTTAAAATTATTTATTTTTTGTGCTGCCCTTTTTTTTCCGCTTACTGTGTAACCAAAAATGTGACCCAAAACTCGTTCTGCACGACAATTTGGCCACTAATTTTGGAGCAGCATCCCAAATACACTTCGTCGGTACAATTTTATTGATCTTCTGCGCAAAAATATAAAATTGTTTCATGGTCGTCGCCGGTAACGAAATCGAAAACGAAACACAAAACTTGGAATCGAATTCAAAACGCAAAGTCCAAGAGATTCCAGGATCACAGAGGAGGACAGCAGACTGGGACTGGAACCTGGAAGCTGGGCAGACGTCGCGACGATAACAACAACAACAACAACAACAAATAGGCTGGTTTAGGAGCCACTGTCCGGTGCCCAGCGAGAGAAGCAGCTGCTGTCGCAAAACTAAAAAAGGGCAGCCGAAAAATATTTTTATCTTGATATTTTCTTTTTGTTTGTTTGTTGTTTTTTGTGCCCGACTCCGTTCTAAATACGCCAAGCGCTGCTAGCGGGGCATAAATATATGTCTTTAGTGTGGCATGTCTGGTTGCGTTTTCGAAGCCTGGTAAATGGGCCAAGTGAGGCTTGGAGTTGAGGAGTTAGGGGGCGATCGGTCGCCGAGTGCCGGCCGTCTGCCGAAATTCATGGAATTAGTTAACGATTAATGATTGGATATTGATTTCGGTCGGTTCTGTGTGCTCTCTCAAGACTCAAGATATGCCTTGGAGTTTTGGAGCCGAGGCTATGATATACGTCTATGGATATGCATGGAGAAGGCTCTGGGAAATCGGAACTACTAAAATTTGTCCCCAAGTAGAAATTTACGCAAATCCGAATTACATCTGGAAGCAAGGGGTTCTTTTAACTGTAAACTGTAATGAGTCTCTTACTTTCTACGACTCATTAAATATAATCGTAAAGCTACCTAAAATTTAAGTGTTCCCTCAATTTCTCTCGACATCTTTCTTCATTCCTTAAATGAGGCGTCATTTTATTGGCATAACGAACTTTCTTTCTTCTTTTCCTTAACTGCTTTAGCTTTACGATCCCGACATAAAAAAAAAAACAAAACATATCCGAAATTGGAGAGGGACACGAAATAACAACCAGCACAAGTGCGAATGAGATGAAATATGTATTTTGCCCAGGTAATATTTTTTCTCGAAACGCTCTTTTAGTTTTTTTTGCGTCTCGCTTCCTATGAAACTTAATTTGTGTGCTTGCTCCTTGGCTCCATGTCAAATTGGCGCTATCGAATAGCAACACACACACACACGCGCACACACACACACACAGAGAGCTGGATGCCCCATATAACTATGGGGCAGCCGTTTTCTTAATAAGCGTTCACGAAATTTCTGCTTAGCTCTTTGAAAATTTGTAGTTCGCCTGCGCGAAATTCGAGGCTTAAATTCTTGAAGATCTTTGCCAAAACTTTGCTTAGACGAGTTTTACACACACACTCAAGCACAGCATAATTGGTACACATTTAACGCCACGTTGCGCAGCATCCGAGAATCTCGTTGGACAGAAAATCTCGCATCTGAAATTTGTGTGAGAATTTTGTGAAATGTGAGCTCAAGCCTTGGGTTCCAAGTCTCACGGATTATAACTGGGCGCAAATTTGGCCGCTAATGATTTGCTTACTGACTTGGCAACAAGCTGCGAGTGTGTGTGTGTGTGTGCGAGTATGTGTGTGTGTGCCGAGGCCTATTAATTGCATTTTAAGCCAGGCTGCTTGACTCTTCCAACGCCTCAGCCTCTCGCAGCAGGCTCTAGTAATTGAGTTGTTAGGCTTTCGGTTGTGTCGTCGTCCCCCTCAGTATCCCCAAATAGTTCTCTCGACGGTTGAGCTATGTGCGGAATTTTAGTTTTATTGCTAACGAGATGATCATTTGGTTGAGTTTTTCAAACGAGATGGCTTTTAATTTAAACTGATCGTAAAATTAACTTTTCAGCATAGCTTAAGTGAATGTTGGAAAAGCGCCACCTGTTGTTCAGTTATTGGACTTGGATCAAAGTTCACTTCCTTGAGATGTGATAGAAGTCAAATTCTAATCAATGATATTGGTTTTCTAATTTTACCAAAAACAAACTGATGTCTTAATGATCTAATCTTGGCAAATTTTCCTTAAGTTCTAATTGAAGAATTCGTAAAGTTCTAATTGTCGAAAGAAAGAAAAAAATATAAAAAAAAACAATTTTGAAAGTTGGTACATGTTCTTAAAGGAAAGCTTAAACCAGTTGGAATGTAATTTTGTTACTCTAACTTTATCTGCAGCTTTGGCATATCTTACATCACATACTATTATTTCATCCAGTTTCCCACAACCTACACACCAGATACCATGTGAGAGGCTCAAACATACCAATTTTGTGGCTCGATTTGACTGCAAGCCAATAAAACGGACTGCACTTGATGGCTGGTCATTTGCAGTGCTTGCCAAACTGTAGTGCAGCTCCAACTGTAATGCTAAGTCACAGCCACATATATATATACATTCGTACACATATATAGACAATGAACGTATATTATGCCATAACAATATCAAGCAAATGACTAGGCAACTATCTCTAGTGATTGTGAGTGTGTATGTGTGTGTGTGTGTGTGTGCATAAATACAATATATGCGAATGTGGGCAATGGTTTTGTGCGCATTGCCAGTTGCCGCCCGTTGCTGTTGCCAGTTGTTGCAGCAACCAGGAGAGACATGCCCACTTATTTGCGCCAACTAATATTAAAACACCGTTATGCATATCAGCCGCCGCACAATTCACATGGCAGCCTATATCGGCTCTCAGAACTGGCCAACTGGCTGCGGACTCTAGCGATTGGCATGTCTTGGCCATGGCCGTAACCCTTTAATTATGGCAACAGCAGCAGCGGCTACAGCAACGAGTGCAAGCAACGTCAACGCCTTTCCAAATGGCACTCGCCCAAAGTTGGACACTGGACGCGAACTGGACTTTCTAAAAGCCATATCAAAATGGCCCAGACTCGTGTGAGAGCCAGAACAAAAGTGGCAACCAAAGCGACAACAACAAAAAATAGTAAAACAATAGTGCTCCAGTCGAGAGTCACCGACTAGGAGTTATTCTATACACAGCCACGAGCTGACACGCTTTAAGATGTGATATCCAAATCCAAATAGGGCTGCTAATACTCTGATTTTGTGGCGACAGATTAAGGCCTTCAACAAGTTTACTATTCTCTATTAATGCTGGAAATACGAGAAAAGTTGTTTAATAATAAAGATCAATAAATTTGATCTGTAACTAGATTGACACACCTGTTAAAGCTGGTTGAAGATGTCAATATACCCCTTTGACACGTTCATGTGCATGGGGTATAGGAAGAGTACGAACACAGAGTTCTTAATTGCATTTCGATTACGTTGGCTTAGAACCGAATTTGCAACCAAATCAAAGTGCGAGCCCCACAGCCTGGCAACACGCTCGCAGAGAAAGCATCTCCGGCAACAAAGTAAATGTTGCACTGGGAACAGGCCCACAGCAAATGGCAACAGGCAACAGGAGGAGGCTGGCACAGCCACACCAAATAGACAACAGATGAGACAGCTCTGGCACTGCCACAGCCAGAGCCCAGGGCTAGGCCTGAGCTCTAGCGAAACGCCTTTTGCAGACAACAGAAACTGGTTTCTGCTGGCAAGGCTAAAAATTGTAACAGGCCGCAGAACCTTTCTAAGCCGCAACGTGGCAAAGCTGTCCTAGGCATTGGCATTGGCATTGGCCATTTAATACAGTTATTTTTTGTGCCCGCAACAACAAGGGGCAACTGTGTTTGGCTAGCAGCCATTAACGTTTGTGCCCCCAACCCCCCCTCCCAGCGCCACCTACCGTCCGGGCCCTGTCAATGCATTAGGAGCTGCTTCTCTCGGAGTCATTAAATATGATTCCGCTCAAACTAGAACAGGCCAACACATCAACAGGCAACAGACAACAGACAAAAGGCCGTACGCAATCATAAACGTGAAAGGAGCTGGCCAAAGAGTTGCGGCAACAACGCACCTTGTATACACTAACAAATTGCAAACTATTGTCCATTTATCGCTGTGCCAATGCATTGCGTTGCCTTTGCTTTTTATGATTCGCTTTACGATTGCATTTCTACTAATTAATCCCCCTTCCCCTCGCCACACTCAATTTAGTTTACAGCCAATACACTAAATGCTCAAAATGCTTATGAGCCATAAAATGAACAACGAATTTAGCACAAAGATGCGACAAGTGAAAATTCTGCATAGAGAGTTTATAATTTTATGGCATAATCTACAGCAAAGCCTTATTCCGTATAGAAATCTACATTTGAGTCAATCCATAGTTGAAGATACTTCGGATACATGGGTTTATCAACAAAATTCCTATTCTTGGAATGTTTACAAACAAATCCCAAAGGCAACATCAATAAATTGATTATAAATGTGTTTTCCAAGCATTGTTCATAAAGCTGATAGCAGCAAAAGAGCAAAGTTTCTTATTGCATGACGTTGAATCTAGAAATATATGCATATCCAAAACCGAGTTAAGTAGATAAATTAATTTATAAATATCACGGCATGCTTCCTCTTTTTAATAGTACGTTTGTCTTGAAAAAGTATTAGGAAATACAGAAGATGTTCAATACGGAAATGCACAAACATATGTATCTCTTTTATCAGAAAACTAGTAAAAACTTGGAAATTATTCGATATCAACAAATATCAACGATCTACCCGACGTTAATAACATATCTAATTAATTAATCTAGTTATCTTTCTTACTTATCTTAATTATTAACTTTGAACGTTAATTTTGACCTATATCCATGTGCTCTGTAGTTATTTTTTGATTGCTTTGCAAACATTTAATAACCAATTCTTACGTTATGATATAATCACATAGCATATGTAATATTATGTTTATTCGTCTTCAAAATCAAGTTCTCTCATTCGGCCCCCGACTAATAATATAATAACAAGCTAACGCAGTCTTCTTCTATATGTTTACAAGCTGCGTATCTCCATCAGCCTGGCATGCTCTTCATATTGCCTGTGCAGCATAATCGAGACTAGTTGGCAACACTGGCCGATCTGTTGATGCCAAAAGCAATTCACACGCCGCACCCGCGCCCTCCCCTCGGCTGCAGCTGTCCCCTCTGCCATGTCTTAGGCTGAAGTGTTGGCTGCGCTCATGCGCCCGTTGGTTTACACAAGGTGGACCCTGTCTGCCAGTGTTGCCCACTTTGCGAAGCAAAAAAGCTAGTTCTAGGTTTAAAAAAAAAAGGCTAAAATTATAGCTTTTTGCATGTGCTTGTTTTTGATACTGCCCATTTTTAAATAAATAATTTAATTAATGACAAACGATGCAAAAAATAAGTCAAATTCGCTTTGAATAAAGGCCAGAATGCCCGCTGCACTTTTAAAGAAAAGCTAGATTTGCTGCTAAAAAAAAAAAAAAGAGGAGGAACTGCATGTTCGCTATTTGCCTGTTGCTGCCCCATGTTGAATGTGTTGCATGTTGGCCTGGCTCGCGGGCCACAGCCGAGTCTGTTGTTTCAGTCTTGTCAGCTGTTTGCTTAAACAAATATTATTACATGATATACTTCACGTTTGCTGGCTTCTCATTGAATTATTAGTTATTTCAAATTTATGTGGCGTTCTGTTTTTGGTGCCTCGCTCTCCTTTTCCTTATTGCTTTTTATCGCCCGTCTATTTGCGTTTCCGCTTTGGTCGTTCTGGGCCGGGTGCTTTACAATTCCTCAATGGAGCAGCCGAGTCTTGAGCACGAATTCGGGCAGCCCCAAGTCTTGAAGCTGTTGTTGTTGGCTGGCCGGGCTTGTTGGGGGCGTATTTGCCTAAGAAAAATAAATAAATATGAATTTATTGCAGCGCTCGTTCATTTTTTCTCGTCTTCGCTGGGGTTTAATTTCCTAAGCGCGTGTGTGTGTGTGTGTGGGTGAGTGTGTGTGTGTGTGTCATTAAATCTAAAGCTAATGCTCGCTGCGATCATATAAACAAATATGCCCCAACCAGCTCTGTGCTCCCCCATTTTTTGATATGCCAAAGATAGGCGATACGCTGCGAGCCACAAAAACGAGAAAAGAAGGAGAACAAAATTGTCGCAGCCCCAAGACTCAAGTCCCCACATAAGTATATATGTATATATGTACATATATATATACATATTTGTAAGTGCTCTGAAAACTTTGATTTTTTTCTGCTGCTCTGGCAATTTCTTTCAGCTCAGCAGCTCTCAGCTCTCACATAATTCATAATTGCCAGCTTTGGCTTCGCTTCCTCCAGAGATTCTACGAATTTTGTCACGCTTTGGATTTCAAAATTTGTCGATCTTAGAGGCAACAGCAGCACATACATACATATAATACATAAGCATAAAAGTCTAGTATATGGTGTACATATAGAGCATCTTGTGTATCTGAAATTCCTTGAGGCGTAAGTAAATGGCATTTAACGCTTGATTTGCAGCGTTTAATTTTACCTGCTGCTAGGCAAAGGTACTTTAGTTTCGCCAGCCTCATGAAGAGCCCTGTTCAGAGCCTTCGCGATTCATTGTTCTCTCGCCCGCACAAAGATGTTCCAAAAAAAAAAAGATCGGGGGAGAGTTAAGCGTTCAAGTAGGGGCGGAAATTTAATATGAAATATTTTTTTTTTCATATTATTTTCTTGTATGTTCTTGAAACATGAGATTTTTAGGCACTGATCTGTTTTTCTACCTGTTTTTATTTTATCCCCGTTTTTTTTTTTTGAGTAGCAAACAATTATTTTGTAATTCGGTTCTTTTGGGCACTTGTGAAATTCTATACATGAAAAAATAAGCAGATCGACAAAATGTCTTCATCATAAATTGCTTGCAGGACGGGAAGGTGTCAACGTTTTGCTTTATGAATCAAACATTGCACTTGTCCCGGCCTATGAGCGATTTGTGCCGCAACAATCGATTTAATCTAAAAATATATCTATTACTAGACATCTCTCTCTTAAGCTTAAATATAAAAAATAACCTAGTATGTTAAGTTATATTAATCGTAAGAAATATTTACAATATTAAAATCAAGCATTTTATGTTAAAAACTCAACAAACGAATTTCATTTTTTGCATTTTTTTCATCGTTACAGCCTTTATAGTTATCAACTTGGTACAGTTGCGTTTCAAGCATGGAAAATCGGGTGAGTTTTTAAAAGTGGACGTTGGAATATAACAACTTTCAAACATTTTATTGTTCAAAAAAGAGATTTCTAGCATTATAAATTTGAGTATTTCATAACTCTTAGCTATAAAATTCATTTTTGTTTTTTTATTTTTGAGTTCTTTTATTTGCGAGCGATCACTGTAATTATTTAATATATTTAAGATAATATTTGTTCTGGGTTTATTGCCTGTATCAATTTCAAGGCCCTTAAATAATATTTTTAACTGTATACAATATATTATAAGCAAGATAGTATTTAAATAAATTAAAACTAGTGCATTTAAATTATAGTTTGCGTAAAGTAAAATTTAAGTATAATGTCAAATATATTTAATTAAAAATTCAATTCGTTGTAAAGTCTAGCATACGTTTTTTTTTTTAAGCACTCGACATTTTCACCAATGTGTACACCAAATTTGAAAATAGCGCGCTATCGATCAGCTGCTGTTGGTATTTATTTTTGGTATTTTTGCGCTATTTGTTTTATGCCACGCGTTTGGTGCATTTTGTGATGGTATCGGCGTCGGCGTCGTCGTCGTCGTCGTTGCTAGTGGAAGAGTAAAAGAAGAAAAAAAAAACAACAAGCCGAGCAATTGCTTGCCCGCCTGTTGTGTGTGCCTTCGTTATTTTTTATTATTGTTGGTGTTGTTGCTGTGTGTTAAATATAAAAACAAATCGAATTAAAAGTAAAATATATATTCCGCGTGCAAATCGAAAGTAAGTTTTGCGCGAGCGAGAAAAACGAATTGTAAACATATTTAATGTACATATACATACAAACATAATCGGATGTACCCCGCGCAGCGCCTAAATATTTTTTATTTATAAATTTTTTTTTTCATTTTTTTTTTTTTTACTTTGCCTATGCTATGCGTTGTTTTTGTTTTTGCTGGCGCGTCGTAGCAGGCAGCGTATAAACCATTTCGAGTAAATATTCCAACAATTTACTGTTTGTATTTTATTTTTTTAAATTTATACAAATAAAATTAAGTATGAATACGAATTTAATCGAATTCAAAACCATAATACAGCCCGAACTGAGCATTCTGAAAATGGAACGCGCCTCGTCGCCGCTGCTGCAGGCGAACCTCTCGCTGCCCGTACACCAGCCAAAGGGCCGGGGCCGTCCGCGCGCCTCTTACGCGCAAACCGGTGAATTCGATTTGGGCCTTATACGTGAATTTCGCTCACGGCCAGCGCTGTACGATCGGTCGAATAAGCGCTTCAAGGATAAGATACACGTTGCCCAGCTCTGGATGCAAATCTCACACAAGTTGGGCTATGACGGTAAGTTAAATGCCTGGAAGAGTCAACTAATTATTATTACTATCGTATTTCTAATGGCCGCTCCGCACAGTTTCTATACTGCGTGAACGCATGATTACGCTGCGTAATCGCTATAATATTGAAAAGCGACGCGTGGAAAACAATACGCTGTCGATATCGGGCAGCCAGTGGCCATTGTTCGAGAATCTTAGTTTTCTCTCGGAGCACATACGCAGCAGACGATCATATAAGACGCAGTGTAAATCTCTGGACGAGGAGGATGACGAGGAGCCATTCGATGTGGATGATGGGAATAGCGAAAGCAATGGACCAGCCAAGGGTATTAAGCACGAACTGGAGCCCGATTATGAGGATGGCGAGGATTATGACTGCGATGGGCCGCTGCCCGTGACCACAATGCTCAGGTGAGTGCAGATCATAGCTATGAGTATAAAACCAATATATATACAACTCTATTGCAGCATACCACACAGCACGCCCACGAATGGCAGCAGCACGATAAACGCCAGCAACAACAGCAACAACAACAACGGCAGCAACAACATCGTCAACAATAACAATAACAACATGCTCAACGGAAAAGCAGCGCTTCCAATGGCAAACTGTCGACAGCCGGAGCTGCTGCTACGCGTGGCCAAACCGAAACGTGCACCGCAGGCACAGGAAGAGGAGCCGCCGGCTGCCAAGCGCCGTGCAGAAGGCCATTCTGCAACAGCAACAGCTGCATCAGCAGCAGCAACAACAACAACAAACACGACAATAACAGCAATAACCACATATCCAAAGTTTCGCGCCTTTGGCGAATTTGTATCGCATTCGCTAAACGAGCTGCCACATGCGATGTCCATGCGCCTGGTCGAGAAGTTTACCCGCGAACTGGTCCAAGCGACCATCGCGAATGAGCATTGTCAAACGCAGAAACGTGAATCGATGGAGCCGAGCAGCATGGATGAGATGGATGATTAAACGAATCAGTTAGGCAGTTAAGATCAAACCAAACAAAACTACAAATTGTAATTAAAACTAATTTTTTACCTAGACGCTTTTCAGCATCTCATTTAGTATATATATATATATTGTATATGCCAAATTGAATAAAAAAAAACCAACGATTAACATTTTCTTTGGGGCGTGTTAACAATTAGGTGTCGTATCACATTTGTTAAGTCCCAAAGCGGCGCAGGCAATTGCAACCGCAACATGGAGCACATTTTCTGTATTTGATTATTAATGCCTCTAAATTTTAATTAAATTATAGCTACGCAATGGGCCGTCGTAATGACAGTGTTTAAGCCAAGCTGGAAAAGCCGACGACTCGCTTGGCTTATTGATATTGTTGGAGGCATTTGTGTGCGTGTGTGTATGTGTGTGTGTTAAGTGGTGTGCAACATTAAAACGTCACCTGATGTAGGTCGTGCCTGGTGCTTATTTGTTGTTATGCGAAAATCCAAATTGCACTAGTCCCGGCCTGCAGTGAGTGTCGCAGCCAACGTTCCTTGTTTATCATCGGTCAGCCGGACAGCCAAAATGTGGTGGCATGCCTCCGTCACTGTGTGGCAGAGCAGTCGCTTCTCTGCCTGCTGTGATGCCCTGCAATTATATAATTTAATCAAATTACTTGCATATGTTGCCAAAAAAAAAACAAACGAAGAAAAAGGAAAGAAATAAGAGAAGAGTAAAAACGAGCATCGGCCGCAACGTTAAGTGCCGCATTTTGACAGTGAAATGTGATTATGTGTGTGCCGTGTGCGTGGCCAAAAGAAAGATATTTGCGTATTTTGGCGTTCATCATCATTATTCTTAAAACTGCGCTCGGCAGCTTAAACATTTTTGTACGCGCACTTAAACTTGACAGCGGTTTGACAGTTGCAAATTACGCCGACTGCAGCAACGGCCGCAGCAGCAGAGGTGAGTGTTATATTTGTCAGCTTTTGCATTTGAGCCCAGCCAGTTTGCAGACAACTTCACGTCTTGCCCTACCAGCTGTTAGCAGTCAACTTCAAGTGCTAGACCGATCCAAAGCTCACTGCTATGCGCACAGTACGCGCGCTTTTCAAATTGAATAATTTTATTGAAATACTGTTTATTTATTTGTATATATATGTATATGTATATTTAAATTTAATTGGAGTTTGAATTGTTGTCATTTGTTAAATTAATTAGCTAAATTTAAACACTTAAGTAAACGCGCGTGCATATTGCATACTCATACTTATGTATTGTTTTCGATTTTCGTTTTTTCGTATAATCGTGTTATTTGTTTGTTTTTAAATATTAATTACTCGTAAGTTCGAATTAAAATCACTCAAAAAATGTGCTGCTCTTTTAGTTTTTTTTTTTTTTTTGATTTGACAATCAGATTTGTAAAGTAGCTAGAATATACGACGAGACACAGTACACGACATTTATAGCTAATAATAATTTGTAATAAAAGTCTAATAAGGAGCTGAAATTTTAGGATTAGACCAACAAATACAACGTCGACAAAGAGATCAAAATGCATAACGATTTCAGGCAGCGGCCACCGTCACAACTCATACGTAATATTATTCATATGATCGCGTGTCTTACGAGCTTTAAACGGCGCTGCAAAATGCTCATAATCATAGGCGATGTCTGCATTGTAGGAGGAGCAGCGACGTAAACGATGATGCACAAAGGAGCTGCTGTAGGGGGCCTGATTGCCATGCCCGGCGCCAAAGCAGCGCATCGCAGCGCACAGCAGCGTGCACCAGCGCCAGGAGGAGAAGGCATAAAATTGATGTGCACCAGCACCACCGCCGCCGCCGCCATTATTATGGCCCTTCTTGGCCAGCAAATGCTGGCGACTGTGATGCAAATAGGGATTGTAATTGGAGCGAAAACTGCTGTCGCTGCTGTGTCCGCTGTCATCGCTGCTGCTGTCACTTCGCCGCAGACCCAAACGGAACAGATTGCCATTGTTGTGCGCCGCATTGGCAAAATCCTCGAAATCCAAATGCGATTCATGATCATCATGCGATTCATACACATCACGATCAATGGAAACGGCGGGCGTGATGATCATAAATTGACTGTATTTGCGGCTGTGGCTCGGCGCCGAACGATTTTGCTGGCTGTGGTTGCTGCCTCCGCGCTGATTAACCATCGAGTTGAGTAGCGTTTGATTTGTGTCCACCGAAGAGTAGCTATTGCTATTCGATATGGGTGACATATCATTGTTGTTGTTATTTGTGTTGCTGTTGTTGCTGCCGTTGTTGTTGTTGTTGTTATTGTTAATATTGCTATAGGTGTGGTGCATGTTGTTGTTGTGCGTGCTAAAAACACCAGCCGGTGCTGGTTGCGTGGTGGTCACCAGCGGCTGCTGCGGCTGATAGTGCTGATACTGCAGCTGCAACGGCAAAGGCAAATGCGGCACTGGTTGCGGTTGATATTTCTGGGCATGCTTATGCCGCCGCTTGGCAACTGGAGCTGGAGCTGTAACTGTAACTGTCGCCGTGGCCGTGGCCGGGCCTGTGAATTTGGCTGTGACTGTGGCGAAAACTTTAACTGGCGCTGAGGTCTGTAGTGGTTGCTGTTGCGGTGCCGGCGATGTTGTTGTGGGCGTCGAGCCAACCGAGGGCATCCATCAGCTTGTTTCCTCGGAGCCGTTATTGCAATCATCGGGCTTGACAATTTGATAGGTTATCAAGTACTCTGGATAAGACTGCAAATGCTTTGTTAGTGGAACTGCTTGCCAAGCATGTTTTTTTATATAGATTACCTGTTCACCCCGATAGACAACATATTCAGCAAAGTGCAGGCCACCCGCCGAGGGACGACCAATCACCGAATGGTGTCCGGGCGGCGCATGTGCCATCTTCATGGCGCTGTACTGCAAAAATGATTTGCCCAGCGCAACGCGGCACAGCAGCAATTGCCTGCAAGAGAGAATAACGAATTAGCCACAGCAGCTCCTAGGTTGGCCTAGATGATGAAACCCTACCTGGGACACACATAGCAGGATTTGTCCTTGTGCGATGGACAGCCTATGCCGCCGCCTATGCCATATACATACTGATTGCTCTTCGAGCTGTGTTCAGCAAAATAAATGCCAGCACCGAACATGCCGCCTATGTAGGCGTGCCGCTCATCAAAGCCACGCTGCACAATGGCATTGATAAAGGGGCTGCCATGGAAGAGCATGCGCTCGTTCGATTGCAAAAAGTTCTCCTCGGCAATCTCTTGGCGCCGATGCGCATAACGCTCCCACAGCTTCCGATTCTGCACCTTTTGTACCTGCAATAAAGTTGTATATTGTCAGTCGGAGCGCTGGAGCGAATCGGCTTAGTTAAACGTACCCTAACAATGTTGTAGCGTGTGAAATAGCCGCCCGCTTGTCCATTATCACGATGCTCCCGTATGGTAGCCTGCATCTCCTCCTCAACGGCGACAAACTCCTTGTCATCCGTCAGCAGGTCCACCAGCAGCGTGCACAGATTCACATTGTTGCCAATGCCTGGCGAGAATAACGAAATAATTTAAAGAATTTTATTTGAGCATGCGGTACTCACCCGTCGTGGCTCGCATCTGCGCAATGCCCTTGAGTATCTTGTGACGAAACCCGTAGGCAGACACGCCCACCTGCTTGAGATCATCATGACCCATCTCGGCCAATATGTCCAGAGTGATTTGCTCGCGTTCGAACAGCTCGATTAAGTGATGCAATTGCTGGCTGCTTAAGAAACCGGATACATTTGTTATCGACTCCGGATCGGGCAGCAGCTCCTCGCTGCCCGTATTCTCGGCGCCATGTGCCTCTGCGCCCTGGGCAGGACTGAGGCGTGTGGCACAACTGTGCAGAGGCAACGGCACCGGCACGCTGAGCGTCATGGAAGCGCCCGAGGGCAGCAAAACTGTCTCCGTGGTAGGTGAGAGCAGTGCCGCCGTCGCCGCTGCCGCCGCGGATGCAGATGCTGATGCCGCCGCAGCAGCTGTTGCTGCGTTAGCAGCTGCTGCAGCATCGGGCGCCAACGAGCTGAGGGCCAACGATTGCATGGAGGCGCTGAGCGCATGCTGACTGAGCGACGTGGCCATGGCATCTTGCAGCAGGCACTTGACATCATCTGCTGTGGCCAGCTCTATGGGTGTTTGTCCCTCCTGGTTTTTCATGTAGGCATCGGCACCGTGGGCCAGCAGCAAGGAGCACAGCTGCGTGCGACCCTTTTGCGCGGCCTCATGCAGCGGCGTGAAGCCCCATTTGTCCGTGGCATTGACCACCGTCTTGTGCTTGATCAGCAGCGCGGCAATGTCCAAATGCCCATAGGAGCTGGCATTGTGTAGCGGTATGAGTCCGCCCTTGTCCTGGGCATTAACATCGGCGCCATGCTCCAGCAGATACTCAGCACACTCGAAGTTATTATAGCCCGCGGCTAGATGCAGCGGCGTGGAGTTGCGTCCATTCAAATCCCGGCAATTGATCGTCTCCGGCGTGACCAGACGCTGCACGCGCGCCAGATTGCCCTTTTTGGCCGCATCCAGCAGCGCGGAAGGACCGCGCAACAGTTCAGCCACATCATGATCCGAATCCTTGACGAGATCAGCAGGCGTGGCGCCATCGCGATTCTTTTTCATGGGATCAGCGCCGTGTTTGAGAAGCAGCTTGCATATATCGTACTTGCCCTTGGCGGCGGCCTCGTGGAGCGGCGTAAATTTCCACAAATCGGAGACATTCACATTGGCGCCATGCTTGACGAGCAGCTCGGTGACCTCGTAGTGGCCATACGAGCAGGCATTGTGCAGCGGCACCAGGCCACCCTTGTCGGCAGCATACACCTCGGCACCGTGCTCCAGCAGAAATTGCACGACGGGCACTCGATTGAAGCCGGCGGCAAAGTGCAGCGGCGTCGAGTGACGTCCATCCAGATCCCTGCAGTTGACCGTATGCGGATTGTTAAGCACAATGCGACGCACTGCATCCAAATCGCCAGCCTTGGCCGCCTCCAGCAGATGTGTCTCGCTGTCCGGCGGATTCTTGAGCAGCTTCAGCACGCTATCCGAGGCCAGCTGTGCGGCTGTCAGACCCTCCAGCGACACAATGCTGCTGTCCACCGCATAGGAGAGCAGCAGACGCACCGCCTGCTCATCGCGTGCGCAACGATGCAGCGCCGTCTGCCCCAGGCTGTCCAAGGCGTTCACCTTGGCGCCCTGCTTGAGCAGCGCCTCCATGGCATCGTAGTGCATCAGCTCGGCGGCCAGATGCAGCGGTGTGAGGAATGCCTTGTTCTTCTCATTAAGCAGCGCTCCCTTGCGTGTCAGCAGCTCCACCAGCTGCTTGCGTTTCGCATCCTGACAGACCACAGCCAGATGGAGTGGAGTATCCCCCGTGTACGGATGCACAAAGTTTACAATTTCGGCACAAACGAGTTTCTTGACACGCGACAAATCGCATTTGCGGCAAGCGTCCAAAAGGCAGTGTCCCTTATACTCAACTGGAATAGCACAATTATAAAGAAATAATTAGGAAATTTATCAATTAGCTAAGAAAACTACTCAAAATAGCTGCTAATTATAAGATATATTTTATACACTAGTTGACGAATGCACTTAATAAAGACTTAAAAAATTTGAAGAAAAAGACCAACCGTCAAAAAAAAAAGTTAAGTAGATATCCAAAAGAAATTGGAAAGTTTTCAGTTGAAAATAATTCTTTGCTCTGGCCCAAATAAAAATATCTTAAGATATTTCACATTCGGAACTAGATAGCTTATTTTTTATCTTTAAGCCGTTAAAATTATCCAATCATTCTTGCTAGATTCCAATTTTAAGCAGAAATCAAATTAAAAAGTTTTTATTAACGTTCTAAAAATACATATATGACAAGCAAAGGCTTTAACAAAAATCTGGGTACATGGATGTGGAAAACCAGCATTAAGAACCGAGCCTCAAGCAGGAACGTCGCTTTGAACCGTAAGCTGAACCAGCGATCTTATTTTTTAGGGTCTTGCAGCCCTGGTTTAAGCAAAGTTCTGTTTGGTAGAAGTTATGTAAGGATATTCCCTGTAAACTCGACAAGCTTACAAAAAAAATGGAAAGCTTAAGGAAAGGTATATGCTCATTTAGAGGCAATAAAATCATAATACTTAAGGAAAGGTATATGCTCATTTAGAGGCAATAAAATCATAATACATAAATGTAATTTCAGATTTATAAAAATATATTAGAATAATTTGAGTAAGAAAAATAGAAAATTGTTTAAAAAAGTTATGGAAGAATGTAGAATAGTTTTTTTTGTGTGAAATTTGTTTTTATCAAACTAAGCAATTTATTTATAATTTAAAATAACTATTTGAACAGGTTTTTTTTAACGGTTCGCTTAAGGCAGACGACTCGTAAATTAAATCTAATCGGCAGGTGATAATTATACTTTTTAAAATATTAAAAACTTAAGTCACATGCTATAAAGCTGAAAAGATCTTGAATTTTGCCTAGTTAAAAAAAAGAAGAGACTTATGTCTTATGGAAACACTTACAGGCAATGCGTTCGCGCAGCTCCCGCGTTGGGGCCGCATCGATCGCCGACTTGTTGTGGCAGTTGAGGAGCGTAGGATCTGCGCCGCGACTGAGCAGGAGGCTGCACACCTCCACACGGCTCTTGGAGGCGGCCTCGTGCAGGGGCGTAAAGGCCCACAGATCGTTGGCATTGACATTGGCGCCAGCCTGGATGAGCAGCTTGGTGACATCGAAGTGGCCATAGGAGCAGGCATTGTGCAGCGGCACCAGGCCGCCCTTATCCTTGGCATGGACATCGGCGCCATTCGCCAGGAGTATTTCGACAATGCCGATGCGATTGTAGCCCGCGGCCAGATGCAGCGGCGTCGAGCGACGGCCATCGCTCGCATGACAATTGACATTGAGGGGCGTGAGCAGAGCTAGGAGACGATCCTCGGCGCCGGAGCGTGCCGCCTCGAGCAGCTCATCCTTGCGATATTCGCCGGTCAAGACCGGCCGTGTCGCATCATCGGCCAGCTCCAGCGGTGTCTTCTGCTCTGAATTGCGTATGGTATGATTGGCGCCATGCTGCAACAGTGCCAGGCAGACATCCACCTTGCCCTTGCTGGCCGCCTCGTGCAGCGGCGTATAGTTCCAGTTGTCGGTGGTATTCGGGCTGGCGCCGGCCTTCAGCAGCAGACGCACCACCTCCGCATGGCCAAAGGAGCAGCAATTGTGCAGCGGATGCAGTCCGCCCTCATCGCAGGCCTGTATCGAGGCGCCGCTGTTCAGCAGAAACTCGACCACCTCACGTCGGCCATAACCTGGAAAAGCAGAGTGCATCATATTAGATCCAATGCTAAACATGACCTAGCAGCAAGCCCTAAAAGTGGCTCACATGGTTAACTAACTGTTATTTGCGTTGTCTTTTTGCTTTCGCTTGGGCTTTGAGCAAGAGGGCGGGGGAGGGCGGTTCTCTTTGAGAGACCTTCGGTTCTAACAGATTTCCGGCAGTTGCCCCCCCGCCTCAGCCCACAATGCACAGTGGGCTCTAACAGCCGTCAACCTTGTGGCCATCATAAATCTTAGTCTAGGTTATTGTTAAGACAACAAAGCAGCAAATAGAATAGCTGATAAAAAAAAAAAAAACAAAACAAAAAGAGTATCCAAGGCAAAGGTAAAGAAAGCTGTCAACACATAAAAACCACTCGGGGCATATCTTTAAACACTTCCTATTTGAACTCGGCTAAGAACTCCACAGTTCCTGACCGACTGGCAAAGTTCAAAGGTTAGCTGAAAAAGCTGCCAGTAAAGCTGTGTGCGCTCTAGATTTTATAATGAATTTGTTTGTCTCTAAATATATAAGAGATTTATAAATTTATAGAGCTTCCATATTGATAGGAATATTAAAATAAATAAAATTTCGATTCTGTTTCAATCAAAAACCAAAAACTGTGAACTTTTAATAAAATTATTACTTTATTTTTCTGTGAACATCAATCTTATCTTTGCATTCTTATTATTTAATCTATTGACCCTATAAAATGTCCAATCATTAGTCATCAATCAGACTTAATAGAATTTTCCCAGATTGAAAAACCGAGTAAGTTATGCAGATAAGATATTGAAGAAATTCTTATTATTTGTATGTTTAATTTTATTTAT
Organism: Drosophila ezoana; assembly: GCA_035045725.1. Taxonomy (NCBI): domain Eukaryota; kingdom Metazoa; phylum Arthropoda; class Insecta; order Diptera; family Drosophilidae; genus Drosophila; species Drosophila ezoana. Next base: position 104,267 of record JAWNOU010000207.1, read on the forward strand.
CTTTATATACAACAATATTTATGTTCATTTAACTGATTGACTCGTGATGTAAACAAATACTAAGACGCGGTCTCGGATTGAACAGCTTTAGTGCAGTTGAAATTTGATAGTTTAAAGCAATCATTAGGGGCATTCGCTGTGACAATAGCATTAGGGTGCCGTGTTACAAACAAAATACAGTAAAGCATTTTTCAACAGCCAACAAATAATTAATTTTATAAACTTTTGTGTCGACAAGCCAGAGCACATTACGAATAAGAATTTAAAAGATAATTAATTAATCATTTAAGAAATCTTTAACAAAAAAATAAAACAAGTAAGAGGTTCTAGTCGTTAGCTCCCGAATAGGGGATACCGTGAACCCTCTTCTTCCAACACCAAATGCAGATATATATACTATTCTAGAAACTACATGTAAAAATTGGTGACTCTATCTCTTATTATTTACCAAAATTGCTCAAAAAACAGGATTTCGATATCGATTTTTATCGATTACTTGGAAACGGGCCAAGTTATCGAATATCGGAAACAAACTCGATCTGCTCGGGCACGGACGGACGGACAAATGGACGGACGGACAGACGGACATGGCTAGACCGACTTGGCTGTTTATGCTGATTAAAAATATATAATCAGAGATGCTTCCTTCTGCCTGTTGCACTTACATTTGCACAAATACATTATACCCTTTTTACCCATTTTTAATGGGTTTGGGGTATACAAAATAAACACAAATATAAGTAATTAATGTATTATATAAAAGGAAAAAAAATCTATAACAATTTTTAATTAGAAGAGCATTTAATATATATATAAACGGGTTTTATTTGCAAAGTCTTTCCTGAAGTCTTTGCGAAACTTTTCGTTAGCCGCATTCACTTCACTATTTTTTCGCAAAACAATTACGAAAGTTGCGTGGAAAATTAATAGAATGGAAAATATTATTATTAGCTGTGAGTTGGTGTGTTGAGCAATTGAATGTGCAATGGTTGGAATTAATATTATTATTATTTTTATTGTGGTTTCTTTCTATTGTTGTACTTGTTGATAAACAAAGCGCCTTGAGCGAGCGCATAAAGCCAAAAACTTTAAGAATAATAAGGCAATAAAGTTGAAGGTTAATTAGTTAAACAATTGTTGGCCTGGCTAACTAAGTTAATATGTTATATATCTTGTATGCTTTTAGCCAAAGCTGGAAGGTCTAGCCAAAGACTTTCGCGACATTATCAGCGGATACGTGTCAGCCACAATTATCGAATTTCTTATCGTCTTTATAAACAAGAAAGCTGTGCAAATAAAAAATGATAACAATGAATCGGATATACATAAGTAAATGAATGTACGCTTATGTGAAATTCTTAGAGAGGGCTGCGTTGATATTTTATAAAAACGTGTTACAATTTGCAACAGATGCGGCGGGTGGGGTGCGAAGGGAGAGGGCGACGCGGGGCGGGGCGGGACAAGATTTGCTAGTTCGTTTCGACTTTAAACAAGGTGAAAACTCTGTCAATAGCACCTGGAGACCTCTTGGAGATCTCACTTTTTTTTGTTTCTTCAGTCTTCAGAACGTGACAAAAGACATGACAACAACAACAACAACAACGAAATTGGATGGCAAACCAGTTTAGAGAGACAGTCAAAACAGTAAACAGTTAAAAGTAAAATACAAACAACACACAAAAAATGGGGGGAAACAAGCTAAGCATGAATCATAGACAGCTACAACACAGTAAAGTATTTTATTATTTTTGTAACGAAGTTTAAATGCACTTGCAAAAAAACAGATATACAATATATAATATATAGTCATGCACATTAAAAACCTTTTCTAAGCTTTATGTCGCGTTTAAATATGATATAACTTTATGCATGCATACTATGTTACTTGAACGTCTTATTTAAAGGCGGCAGGTCGCCGGTTCAAATTCGGTAGCAATTCAATTCAATTGCAATTTTCATGTATTTTTTTAAAATCTAATTTGTTATTTTTAGTTACATCAAGCCTCAATTTTAGATAGATTTTTCCAGAACTACGAGAATTCGAAGCTGCTCGAAAAAAAGCTTTATTCAATGAACTATTGACATATCTTATGTACCTCATTCCATAGAAGGCTCACACATTTAAGACGAAAAAAATATTGTTAATAGACTACAAAAATTAACGTATTTAAAATAAGTGGAATTCATTTTATTTCATAGCCTCAGAAATGTTTCCCTCAATGCGTTACAAACCTCGCACCCAAATTGCAAAACACTTGGAAAGTGTATATAAAAAAAGGCACAGCAAAAATTGATATGCAAAGGGCGTGAAACACACAAGTACCTCTTTCCCCAACCCCAAAACCCCTCTTAACCAGACAAAAGGTATTTTTTTTTAATTAGTTAAGGAGTTGGGGGCGAGCTGCGTGCGTTTGGGCGTGACAGCCGAGCGCGCCTTTGCGAAGCAACAGAGCAAAAAGTGAAATTTGTTATTTAAGCTGATACGATTTGAGCCCTGAGTTACAAAAAGGCAACTAGACGCTGGATGGCGTGGTAGACAAGGCCAATACAGAAGATGCAAACGACGTCAGCAGGATGCTGACCAGGCCCAACATATATATGTATATATATATATATATATATATTTTTCTCTTTGGCAAAAATAGAAAACATGTTGGGCCAAATGCAACACATAGTCGTTGCAGGGTCGCCGAGGGTTCCGGAATCGAAATCAAACCAAGCAGAAAAGTAGGTCAACTCTGCGAGCCGACTGTGTAGGGGGAGGTGCGGTCGACGGGCGGCAAACCTACTCGTGGCGTCCGCCGACTTCTAGCCAGGCAACAATGACGCTCGTCATAGCGACCAAAACTAGATCAAGGCCAGAAACGCAGCAGTGGCGAGTGCATGTGTGTGCGTGTAAATAGGGGTAGGGGGTTGGGGCACTGTTAAGTAGCAAAAAAAAAAAAATAAGCAATTTCTAGGAGGAAGGGAATAAAAAAGCTAAGTTGCTGTCGTCGCATTTCTTTACGAAATTAGAATTCCCTTTGGAGGGAAATAAAAGCGGAAAAAAGGCAAAACATGTTTTCAAAAAGGCTAGAATACTCGCTGCATTTGACGGGAAACGGACGCAACTGGCAGCACTGGTTAGGGGGCTGCTAACCGCCGAGTCCTTCAACCTTAATAGGCGACAAGAGACGGCGGCAGAGAGACAGGGTGTGCGCTGGGGCCCAGAGGATTCTGTTACTCACCCGCTGCAAAATGCAATGGCGTCGATTTGCGTCCCGCTGTGTCGCGCGCATTAACCGTTTGTGGCGTTATCAGCTTCTTCACTTTGGCTATTTCACCTGTTTTGCAGGCCTCAAAAAGCTCACGCAATGGATCGTTGGCCATGACCGTATCGAGATTAACATTTAATATAGCCCGACTGCGACTTGCCATTGTGCTAGTTGTTGTTGTTGTTGCTGCTGCTGCGGCTGCTGCTGCTGTTGTTGTTGTTGTTGATGCTGTTGCCTTGCCTCGCGCTGCTCCACTTCTGACTTTTGTTTTGTTTACACGCAGCGTAACTGAGCAGCAGCTGGCCGTCGCGCCCGAAAATAAAACGCGTTATACTCTATATATACACGGCTGCACCGAAAACAGATGCTTTAGCTGGTTGGCCTAACTCGAGTTCATGTTTATGCAGCTGTGAAACATTCACTGGCCATTTTTTGCTGCTGCTCCACACTCACTCACACACACTCACAGACACGCACACAACGGAGTGGCGATGAGGAAACTCTTGGCCCTGTGGGGAGCAACAATTGTTGGCGTTGGCCCCGCAGGCAGCACTGCGTTTGGTACTCTTTTTTTTTATTTGTTAATAGCACATGTGGGGTACGCACTATAATCAATATAAACTGTGCGAAAACTCTTTCTTTTGTAAGTGCTGCGCTGCTGCTGCGCTAGTTGCAATTGTTTTCGTTCAGCTCGCGAAGAGGATTGTTGATATTCTATCGATACACCGTACGCAATCCACTAACAATCGATAAGTAAACTGGTATTTATATATGGTGTGCACACACTGGTTGCGCTGCGAAATCGTTGTGGCAAAAAATTTATCGATTACTTATTAGTTGTTTATTTGATTTTGTTTCGAATTTATGCAATGATTTTGTAAGTAGTATTTTTTAATCTTATAAACAGATCTTATGTACTTCGTAAATGCATTTTACATTAAGTATCATTTTTAAATTTAATTGCGCGCCAAACATCAGAAAACGATGGCAACATATATAATTTCCAGCCCTGTTATAGCCACGGTTTTTTTGTCAGTGCAGCCCTGTCACGGGTATCGAGTACAAGTGCATGCCAACAACAATGCGCGCATTGTGCATTTGCTTTTCGCTTTAAAAAAAACTTAAAAATTGTACAATTCGCGCATGCAAAACACAAGGAAAATGCCCGAAAAGTGTGTGTGCTTATGTAAACAATAATATGCGCAAGGAAACAGCAGTATTAATAGGCGTAAAGCAAACAAAAAGTGAATCAGAACACACGCACGCACACATGCATAGCCCATACTGGCACACACGTACATACACCTGCAACCCGCGGCACCCGCACGCTCTGAAACCAGAAATAAGTGCAAGTGAAGCAGCAGCAGAAGCAGCAGCGACGGCCACAAACAAACAGACAACAGAAGCAATTGGGGAAAAATAGCTGCAACAAAGCAGAAAGAAAGGGAACAAACGCGACAACTAGAAGCAAAAGTGGAAGTGCAGCTCCACCCCCAATTTGGTGTTGCAGTGGCAGCAGCAGCAGTAGCAACAACAATAACAGTCGCAGTCTAGCCATGGCGCAGCGTTAGCAACAAAAAACAACAACAATAACGGGGCGCACGCTTCGCTGCCCTCGCGACAGCATTTCAGGCTTCGTCGACGCTGTGCTGCGTTTGGAAATAATTAGACTTCACTTTAGTAGCAATTTTCTGGCAGCAGCAGCAGCAGCAACAATAACAACGACGAGCGAATCGAAAACATAAAATAATTAATACAAACGTTTTGGCTGTCCAAAATGGAACTTAAAGTTTGGGTTGAGGGCATACAGCGTATTGTATGCGGCGTAACGGTAAATACCACTTGCCAGGTGCGTAATAACTGTATATATTGATTTTAATACCCTCACTAAAGAGTCATATTATTTTGTCATGATAAGTGCATAGATCATAAATATTCGTGGTAAATGTTAACAACAAAGTTAATAGAGTCTTTTTGGAAAGGGTATTCAAATTTGGGCAACCCGAATATAACTTCTGGCTTTATATGTCGCCTGCAACCCCTGTCTAATATCTTTTCTTTCTTGCAGGATGTGGTGTTTGCCTTGGCCCATGCCACTGGCAAAGTGGGTCGATTTACGCTAATCGAACGCTGGCGCAATAATGAGCGACATCTCGCGCCCAATGAGAATCCCATGAAGCTGCTGCTCAAGTGGGGCGAGTATGCAAATGATGTACAGTTTATATTGCAGCGATCCGAGAACAAACAGCAGCCCACACAACAACAACAACAGCAGCAACAACAACAGCAGCAACAACAACAACAACAACAGCAGCAGCAGCAGCAGCAACTGCCCAACAACAACAACTACGCAGTCATGATTACTAAAAAGCCGCTTGGCCCCAGCAACAGCAACAACAACAATAATAATAATGAGAGCAAATTGCCGCCGCCGCCCACATTGCAAAAGCAAAAGTCCAGCGTGGAGCTGGGCTATCGCACAAAAGAGCTGAAAAAAAGTTTTGGGTGCGTAGCAAATAAAAGGTCGATGCGAGTATAACAAGAGTGTGGCAGGAGTATTCTAACATTGTTCAGAAATAAGCAGCACATCTGTGAACATATTAAGTATATATGTAACTGATCAGTTTTAACAGCCCCGTCAATAATCGAAACAAACTAGTCGTTCAGTTTTCAAACTTGTTGAAACCTTTCACAGATCCCACTTTCTGCTACACCGGATGGTAGTTACATATTACGTAAAAGCCACAAGAACTACATAGACTTTTTCTATAACCCACCCTTTTGACAGTTCATGATAGCATATTGCAATTTATCAGCTACAAGATTTTAATGCTACTTAACTAAAACTTTATGAAATTAGTCTATGTACAGAAAAGCGACTCAGCAAATATGCGTTTATAGCCAGTTAAACTTTGTTAGGCTCATGTATCGCAAACTAGTTTTTAATAGCCCTCAACTTTAATAATAAAACGTATCTTATTTTTACAGCGGCTATGATGCCAAGCAATTCGACAACATTGGCATAGTTAAAGGCATACCACAGCAGCAGCAGCTACAACAACAACAACAACATACGCAGCAGCAGCAACAGTTGCCGCCGTCAAGCAAAGCGGCCCCGTTGCTGCCCAAGCATGAGAAGTCGCTCTCGAATCCGTTGGATATGAGCAGCAGCAGCGGCAGCAATGCGCCCACATTAAATGATTACAGCGATTTATACAACAACAACCACAGCAGCAGCAATGGCAACAACAACAACAATCAACACATTTACAGTCAGCTGAGCAAATCCAGCAACGAGCTGCGACGCGCTAGTCCGAATGAATATAACAACAACAACAACAATAGCAATAGCAGCAATGAGCATTTATGCGACATTTATGCCAACAGCAACATTAGCAACAATAACAATAACAACAACAACAACTCACCCGAGCTGTACAAACAGACGCCCACAATTTCATCAAATGGCGCACTGGTGCCGCCACCATATCGTGATCCGCCGCCACCGCGCAATAGTCCCATGTGCCAGACGCAACGCTTGCCGGCCAGCAGCAGCGCTGCTGAGACCATATCCAATGCATCCTCCACAACAAATCCATTTCTCAGCGACTACGAGCCACACAACATGAACAACAACAACAACAACAATCATGTTAGCAATCAGTGCATGGATGAGGGCGAGAGCATGTTCCAGGCCACGCAATATAATGATCTGCTGCAGTTAATCAAGTTTCAACGCGAGAAAATTACCGCACAGCAATTGGAGCTGCAAAAGGTTCGAAACTAATAGGTAAAACTTAAAAAACAAATCAATTAATCATCATTTTAATTGCAGTTTGATACGGAAATTGTTTTTTTGGAGAGTAGAGAACGTGATCATGCGATTGAATTGGAGGTCATATCACGTGAGATATCCAAGGCGGATCAAATTTTCAGGCAAGGTAGCGAACAACTGCAAACGCTGCAGTATGTAGAGGAGGAGAACGAACTGGTCAAGCAGCAGGAGAAGACACTCAAATCCGAAATTGCTTTGCTGCGCTCCAAGCTGGCCAATTGTGAGACAGAGCTGCTGCAGTGCAAGAACAAAATGCGTTTGCTCATGGATGACATTGAGCTGGAGCAGCAGCAGCAGAGCAATAGGTAAGCTGGCGAGTTAAATATATATTCAAGCAAGCCTTAATAATAAATTACTTATACAGACAAACTGTGGAGCGTGATTTTCTGATTGAAATGGAGCGCATACAAAGCGACATAGATCAGGCGCTGCATAATACAGACACATCTAACAAAACGGCTGACAATCTCAAAAAGGAGCTGCTTATGATTGAACATGCCATTGCAGAGAAAAAGCGTCAAGTGGAGCAATTGGTCAACGAAATGAAGGAGGTGAATCTGCAAAGCCTAACCGTAACTACCACCGAGGAAATCAAGCATCTGCTCGAGGGTCCCAACAAACAGGGCAGCAGTCGCCGCATTATAGGTTCGCCACGACAATTGGAGACGGCAGTGCCCACCAGCAAGAATCCTCACGGCGTTTGGGTCTAAAACCGCGCCACATTTAAAAGCAACGAAATATTTTTCTATACTCAAGTAATTTGGGGAACAAAAGTTGAGGAAATGATTTACATATCTTGAATACGTAGAGCGCCAATCGTGGTTGCCTCTATATCACAATATTTGCAAAGACACAAATTTACAACGATAAAATCTATGCATATTTCTTCTTCAGAAAAACAAAACAAAAAAAAAACCTAATGGATCTCTTCAAGCAATGTTAATTGTTACAAATTTTAGACACAACCCTCACAATATTAACTTATTAGTGCACAACATTTTTCATAGATTTTAATAATGTTTATTAACTAGTTGCATTTTAAAATGAAATTTCTCAAAAACAATAACAACATTCCCACAAATATGTTTGTAATTTTTATGTACTTAAATCTTTTGTGCTATAACTATTGATTTTTAACTTAAACCTTTAAATATGCCTAATTATTATAACATATTTTGTTGCTAGTCTATAAAATGTATTTCAATCATTCACCATGCGCCATTAGAAAACGTAAATTGTTGCAATAATTGTATCTAAACGAAAATGTAAAATGCCTTTTTAATGTTACATTTAAGTTGAGCTGTTAGTGATTTATAACCCCATTCCATTCTAAATAGATTGATAATTATAATTAAATATGTAATTAGCACTTAGCGCAGCTTTAGAAAAAGAACAAATTAGGAATTGCTTTGTTGTTAACGGTTTCCACTTGGAAAGTGTTTAGAAAACGCTTCACAATAGTCGAAAATTGCAAATTGTGTTAAACAAATAGTACTTAATGCATATTTTGTAGCTTTTATTGCAAAATGCATTTCAAATTTTTTATTATTAGTTATATTTAGTAATTACACAAACGTTTTAGCAAAGCATTTTTGTTGCTTAGGGCTATGTCACAGCAATATACATACTATATGTTTACAATATAAAATATATATACTTAAGTATATAACTATTAATTAAACAAAAGACACAAATTTTTAGATCAAATTCAAATTAACTATTAGCCAATAAATAATAAATTTTTTTTATGATTTTCTTTGTTGCTCTTTTAAAACTCGCAAAGAAAGTAAATGATGTTTTTAATGCGGCCGGGTAAGGATCTGTTCTTTAAGGCATCTCAGTTTATGCTAAATGCGTCAATTTCTACTGTTATTAAATGTAGTTGAGTATTGGCTCACGCTGCGGCTACATCTTGGTCTGACTTCCAACTCTTGCCACAAAGTGCTTGCCACAATACGAATGCGCCGCGACGGTCAGCCCAGGCCGAACAGGACACGAAGCGAAGGACTTCGCTGCAGCAGCAACATCACCAGCAGCTGAACAAAATCAGCAACAATTGCTCTTGTCTGTTTCAGTTGGCCGCTGTGCATGGACTTGTTTGGTCCTCTGTCTTGTCTTTTGTCTTGTCTCTTGTCGGTGGCACGCGTCTCCGAAAGGCGCGCGCGTCTTGCGTGCGTTTTAAAACGCACCGACAGCGTACAAACATTTGCCGCACAATTGAATTTGTCGCCCGGCAGGGTCTCTCGGTTTTCGGTGTCTATCGCGTTGACACAATCTTGAAATGTGCGTTTTTGCTTGGTCAAGAGCATTAAGTGGCCACAGGCAACAACAAAAAAAAAGAACATAGAAAAACCAGCAAATAATAATAAGAAAAAGAAAAGCACAACAGCAAAAAACACGCAAACACACAAATAAAAAAAAAAATGTTACGTTTTTACGACACTTTCCACACCAAATGCTGTTCAATTGCGATGATTGAGATAATGAGGCAACGTTTTGGCATACATTTAGGCCGAATGTCTCTCAACGACGACGACCTTTTGCGGAAATTATGATCTGTCTATAGCGCACTTGGCCTTGGGTCCATTGATAAGGCGGCAAACATTTCCATTTTTTTCTTCTTCTCGTTTTACTTAAATGAATTTAATCAAGCGAGCCAAGTGGGGGGGTGATAAATAAAGAGCATGAATAGACACTAGATAATCCGGAGCATACTTTAAAGACATATTTATTATATTGCACATTTAACGAGGCAGGACATTAAAGCCATTTTATCACCTTACCCAGATACTCCTCTCGTAACTGAATACAGATTTATCTCCATTCAGTCACTTTTTATTTATATAAATTAACATAATAGGTTTTAGAAATTTTCAACTCTTTTACGCTGGCGAAAACTCTTCATCTTCAAAGTAAAACCATTACATTTTTTTAAGTGTTTTCTGTGATTTGCAGACTCTTTTACTGCCTGTTGACATCTTTTTTTTTTGTCATGATTTATACTTACCCTTAAACTTGAGAGAATTCCTCATTGCCGAGCATACCAAAAAGTATTTTGCAACAGACAGCGAATAAATTGATAACAATTTTTGAGAAATTTTAAAGACAAATGCAGACACATTTAGTTAATGCCAGGAGCATTAAAAGATTTGTAAAATACAAAATTATTTGCTCTGCACAGAAAAATTACGTTCTCTTTTAATTAACTGTGTTCACTTTCATCTTTAGGCAGAAATTACAAAATATATTTCAGTAAAAATTAAAGGTTCGTTCGTTATACTACAAACCAAAAGTCAGGTGAGAGTCTAGAAAAACTTAAAAGCTCTTCAAGTGGAAAACATTTGAAGGCAACATCTATGCAAATCTTTATGGGCTTCTATTTTAACATTTTAAGTATTCAAATTAGCTCAATGAAGTGTCAAACTGACGCAAAATCTGTGTGAATCCGTGCGTTGCGGGACATGGCCAAAACTACTAGCTGCGTACGAAATATGAACTCCGCCCAGAAACTGCCAATGCAATGGCAGTCCAGTAATTAACCATCCAAAATATTCAAAGCCCACCGTTAAGGATAACATAAATTTGTACAAGATGGTCTATGGACGCAGCATTGCTGTTGGCATCTGCTTTATGACCGTTGTCATTGTGCTCTCGGGTCTGATCTATTATCTAAGTTTGGGTAAGTAGGAAAGGGAAGCTGAATATAAGAATATATGATAAATCAAAAGAGAAGATCTACTAGTTCGAATCATAGCAGTAAAAATAAAACCACATATCGTTTTAAAGTTAAACAAAATTTAAATTTAACATAAAATTGAAGTTTAAATTCTATTCTATATAACTTAAACAGAACTCTCGTTTAATTTTTTAAAAATATGACAATGGATAAGTTTAAATTTGGTTAGCCCAGTCTCTTTGCATTTTTCCGGTTTCTAACTATTACAGTGTCTAAAATTCTTCCTAAAATAATATATTATAACATTTCAATAAACAAAAAACCGCATAACACACATTTGTGAAAAGTTTTTATATTAGTATATCTGAAATGGGTTGATTGTTTTTCTAAACTTTCTCAAATCCAATTTTGTTTTCAATTATTTCCACAGACCCAAATCACATGCCGAAAATTCAGCTCAACTCTCAAATATTGCACATAAATTGATGCGCTTAAAAGTATTTGAAAGTAATTTGGGCTCTTCTCGGATAAAGAATGGTTACAGGGTGTATAAAAAAAAAAAATATATAGAAAGCGTGACCATAAAAAAGAAAATACAAACTTTGCCCGCAAGCAAAACAATTTTCACATTTATTTTACAAGCGGCCGCGCCTGTGTGTTTTTTTTTTTTGAGCTATATTTTGTTTTATGTGGAAAAACATTTTCACATTTTTCGCATTTTCATCGCGTTGGCAGCTTCAATACATCTTTTTGGATTTTTATGCCCATTGCCAATTTGCCTATTGATTTGCCATCCCGCAAATCCAAAGCAAATATTTGATGAATGCCATTTCTTGGCTTAACGTGGCGCCTGACGTATTTCTGTGTGTTTATTAAGGACCATCATCAAGGATACAAGAATTATTGTATTAAAGCAAATGTCGCCTGTTCGGCTAGAGAAGCGCCTTAGCCCCTGGCCAAGGCTTTAAATCCGAGTCAGACAAATAGCCAAATGCCGGCCAGATTTGTATTTATGCGCCTTCGCTGCCAGCACAAAGTGAAATTGAAATGAAAAGTGTTGTGGCTAATGCACAGCGCGTGCCTAACGCACAGGATCAGGTTCAGGACCAAGTCAGAGCATGTATGCCGACTGCGCTGCTCTCGGCCAAAACTATTCACAATGACGCAATATGCGAGCAGGAATTTCATTTGATTGCTGAGCAAAAAGTTCTCATTAATTAAATTAAGACATTCAATGATTAAGCAGCTTTGACTGAGTAGGGCATCATACGATTTGGGGGACTTGCAAATAAGTTGAGCTATGCACGGAGGGAACTATAAAAATGATTTAGGTTTGGCTTTTACACTTGATCTAAAATTAAATGGATATTATCCTATACACTGTACTTTTACGAGTAAAATTAGTGTAAAAAGCGTATAAAAAGTTTAAAGGGAGACATGTCAAGGGCAATAAAGTATATATATTCCTGCTGAAGACGACAAGCTGAGCTATGCCAGTCCATCTGTCCAGGGACAATAGAAGCTTGTACAAAATAATAAATAAAGCTAAGCTTAAAATGTTAACAAATATAAGCATATTATTTAATCTAAGCATATACGCCTGTCTGTTGCCCACCAGCAGCCCTTTTGAGGTAAAATCTTGCTTTTGGCCAACATCTACGTACATTAAAAATTTGCCAACTAGCTGAAAGACACATCGAGAATATACGCTGTAGAAGCAGAAATGTATTTGTCCATTCGAGAGCCGAGTATGCAATATTTTCCTATTGCCAATAACAAACAAGTAAGAGGTTCTAGCCGGGAGCTCCCGACTAGGGGATACCCTGAACACTCATTTTCCAACACCAAATGCAGCTCGCGCTTATAGATAGAGAGTAGCGGGGAGGTGGCAATAGGTATAAAATGAAAGATACTTGATATATATATACTTTTCAAGAAGCAACATGTCAAGTTTGGTGACTCTAGCTCTCATTATTTACAAAAATTGCTTAAAAAACAGGATTTCGATATACATTTTTATCGATTACTTGGAAACGGAGTAAGTTATCGATTATCGGAAACAAACTCGATCTGCGCGGGCACTAGGAGCACCTACGTCTAAAATTTCAAGTCTCTAGCTCTTATAGGTTCTGAGATCCTTGCGTTCATACATACGGACGAACGGACGGACAGACAGACGGACATGGCTAGCTCGACTCGGCTATTGATGCTGATCAAGAATATATATACTTTATGGGATCGGAGATGCTTCCTTCTGCCTGTTACATACATTTGGATTTTGCACAAAAACATAATACCCCTTTTACCCATTTTTAATGGGTTCAGGGTATAAAAAAGTAAAATTCAATATTTCAATTTCAATTTGATTGAACTGTTGCCAGTGACAAAATTGTAGTTCTGCGAGCTCATCAAGCTGTTGATGAAGGCTAAAAACTACTCAAGCACATAAATTTGTTAAAGTGTCAAAGAAATTGCCAATTTTGTTGACGAACAGGCGTGCAAAAAGTTGGCAACTGGCTCATAAAGCAAAACTATATTAGTTTTGCTCCATACAAATGCTAATTAAATGCCCAACTCGAGCATGCCTTTTTATTCAATTTGGCACTTGAATTGGTAATATATACAAAAATATACAATTGACAACAAAGAAAGAGAAAAAAGAGCTGATAGAAGCAATCAAAAGTTTTGTGCACATTAATTTTAATTGATATGCTCTTCTATGTGCACAATTCTTGGACTTTTGTGAACCCTAAAAAAGAAAACAAGCAATAATGTAGACAAAACAAGTTCCGCTTCCAGCAGCCAGATTACTCATACGCCTTCTGCTTGGGCAACGTGACGTATGGGTAATAAAAAAATTAAAAAATAAAATAAAATTTAACACTTTATGCGGTTTATTCAGGTCAATATGCGGCTCTGTTGTTGCTGTGCCAGACAACTCTTGTCTTATTAATTATTTTCTACATCTTTTTGTTGTTGTTGTTGTTGTTGTACAAGGACCTTGCCCCACGGGCAGCTTTGCGTGCAACAATGACATACAGTGCGTGCCGCAGCGTCAAATGTGCGACAAGCATCTCGACTGCGAGGATGGCAGCGATGAGAATCCGGTCGAGTGTGGCAATCTTTATGGCAGCAAGGAGCTAGCCGATAAAATTGTGCGTAATGCGATTGAAAAGAAGAAACAACAACAACAGCAGGAGAATCAACGCCTCACGATAGTTGCTGCTTCGAATTCCAGCGCCTGGGATTCGCCTTCGCTGGCGGGCAGCAGAAATCAAAGCCTGCCCATACCCTGTGGTACGTATTGACAAGATTGAGAAATCCGCTTAAGGCTCACGCGGCCATTGTTTGGGGATGAATGTTGCGGCATATTGATAGAAATCTAGGCTGCGCCTGGGCATGTTAAAGTGATTTAATGAGTGTACATATACATATATGTACATAGTTCATATATAGTCAGAGCTCTAATTAAGCTCATACGACTACTTTAAGCTAAAGAATCGTAAACCTCAGCTGCTGGAACTCTTAATTTTCTTTTAGACTAAATATTTTATATTTTACTCTAATTAATTTAATTTAAAATAATTATTTTTTTGTTTTTATCCCTTTCGTATACATAAAATATGTTTTATTTAAATAATTTGCTTTCACATATTTTGCTTGATTTATTTATTTTTATACATTTATCTTTTAAGACAGATGCCTCTTATGCAGATTAATATATGATAAAGTTATGTGTATATATGTATGTATAGGGTATTATAATCTTGTCAAGGAGATATCTCCAACCTATAAAGTATACTATATATATTCTAGATCAGCATCAACAGCTGAGTTGATATAGTCATGTCCGTCTGTCTGTGTCTAGGTCTGTCTGATTCTAGGTTTCAAGTCTTGCTTAGTTCTATTAGCTAAGCATGCCACACTGTCAATAATCTGTACAATCTGACCTGTTCCATCAGCAATCACAACATATCCACGACAATGTCAGTGCGGCGGTGGCACGATGCTCTACTGTGGCAGATTTGCCAAGCTGCGTCGCTGGCCGCGCATCAGCGAGGAGGTGACGAATCTCTTCATCATACGCAACAATGTGACACTGAGAGAAAATCTATTTGCCAATTTGACGCGACTGCAGAAACTGTAAGTGCACTCTACCCCTATATAGTTACCCCCTATACTATAGTATATAGTATATTTCTTAAACTGTAGCACGCTCAAGCACAACAACATATCACGGCTGCCACCGGGCTGCTTTAGCGGCTTGCCGCATCTGGAACGCCTCGAGCTGGGCCATAATAATTTTAGCCAATTGCCGCATGGCATACTCAAAGGTCTGCCAGCGCTGCAGTGGCTGTTCCTGGTTAACAATCAGCTGCGCTATTTTCCCATGGACCACTTGGCCGCCATGCAAAAGCTGGAGTGGCTCGTCCTGAGCCACAATCGTCTGACCCTGCGGAATGAGCAGCTGTCCAAGGGTCCGAAGCTTGTCGAAATGTAAGTAACATTTTTGGAACTGGAACTGGAACTGAAACTGGAACTGGGTCTGGGCTAAATGTAGCCGCTATTTGTTAGATTAAATAAAAACAACAATAGCAAAAATAGGAATAGGGTCCAAACCCACTTTTTGTTAAGGTCCTGTACTCGTTCAGTTGATGTATTCAAGCGTGAAATGCTTTACAGTGTCTGCGTCTCTGTCTGCGACACTGGCTGGAACCGCCAGCATTTTTTTTGGGGGGCGGGTCGAGGACCATCAAGTGCAGTTGGGCATGTGTTGCGCCCTTAATGGAAGGTTATGGCATGGGTGTAGCAGCTATAAGCCATTATGATGTGCCATGGATGGCATAATAACAGTTGGCATTTAAAGCTGCCAAAACACAAATAAAGCTAGCTCTTTTAATAAAGAAATTGAAAAGAAATTGGGAAAATAGTCGATTGAAGACGGAATATTATATTTATTATTATTGTTTAATATTATTTATGATACTTTTTATTAAACCTTTTTACTACCATAAATATTTCATGAGCAATTGCACGCCTCACTTTAAAAAGCCTTTAAACTTAATATACCATATAACGAGTGCGATTTATTGCCCTGCTTTTTAGGCTTACTTCAAGCAACCACTAACTAACTAACTAACTAACCAACCCCCATATATCATTTAGTCAGGAGAGCGTGAAAAGATACAAAACAGCCAGAGACCGTGGGTTAGATACAGTTACGAGCACTTAAATACTCGTACACAAGCGTACTTTTGGCGGAGGGCGTTTGTGGCTAATGGTTTTTTCTGTTTCGCAGATATGCCCTAACAATAGTTACATTACCTAACTCAACTCGTTTGTTTAGCTCTTAAGATTTTCACATTAAGTTATGCGTTTTATTTGGGGATAAGCAGAGTCTGCGTGGAAGGCTTGGGCCAAAGGGGGTTAGGCAACTAATTTATAATAATAATTATAATTATAACTAATTTTATAATAATTATACTAAAACAAAGCTTCGGTGCAGAGCATGCAGTGTTCTATGCCCTGCGAGCTGCAACTTCCTGTTTTAATCGTTTTTCCGTTTATTCTAATTGTTGCTGCACTTTATTTTCCAGCTTCTTGGATAACAATCGCATCGAGTATATTGGCGAGAAAACTTTTGCGCAATTGGATAATTTGGAGCTGCTGTAAGTTGAAATGGAAAAAACTAACTACAATTTACCCTTTTACTAGCCCCAAGGACGCGCGCTTTAAGGCTGCCCTCAATACATTTGGCCATTTCACTTAGTGTTTTTCTTGTTTTGGTTTTTTATTTTAAATGCTGCAAACGTCTGCTTGCCATCGTTCCAGCGTGGCCCCTTGCACTAAACTCTTAACAAAAAGTGTCGAAAAGTCTATTGAAATATGTTGTACTTAGGTTTTATGGTGCGTATGCGTAATTTTTACTCTTGACTGCATTTGCTTTCATTTCGTTTTCGGCTGCGCTATCATCGGCGCTGCTCCAAGATTTATATGGGTTACATTTGCCTGGCAATATCCCTCAAATCCTAGTCCCACAGCCCTCCCACTGCTAGACTAGCAGACTAGCAGTCAGCAGAATTGGAGCAGAGAGAGGACTTCAAACAAATTGCGCATACGCACAGTTGACGCAGTTGAGATACTATTGGCATATCAGCTGAGCATGTTATTGAATTGGACACCTTAGACGCTTGAATTTATGCGCCAATAAGCATAAATTTCACTTTCAATTGTTTACACATATGCTCTAAAGCAAATATTTGAACGTAAATCGAGTCATGCAAATTGCCTGCATGTGTGAGGGTGCTAACCTGTGGGGGTGTGTGTGTGTGTGTGTGTGTGTGTGCGTATAATTCAGTCATATCTCTAGCAGTGTGGCAATTTGAAAACATTTATCAGGCATCTTCGTCTGCCGTCGGGTGAACATAATCATTAATTTATGCATCAATAGCTGACAATATAAGTCAATGGGTCGTCTGGGAACCCGGCGCGTTGTTAAGTGAAAATAAATCAGCATCACAAATTGCCGCACGTAAATAAATGTGTGTGTGTGTGTGTGTGTGTGTGTCCGTGGGCACCGCCACCATACTGCATGCCCCTGCAAAACCTAAAACTGGCTTAGGCTGACACCCGCTGCGTATACGCAATATTTTTGGAGCTCATCTAAGTTTGCCTAACGATGATTTGCAAAATAGCTGAATGAATCGTACCACAGACCAAAGGCGGAATAAAGAATTTGCTCATCACCGGGAAATATTTAGCTACATAAATATAAAGCAATACTCGTAGCTCTGACCTTGTTAAATCGAGCTTTTCCTGTTGTAGGTTTCTTTTATGTTTTAAATGACTTTTACTTCGACAAAAGATGTTCGATATTGGACAGATTGAAAGTCTATTGCATAAATTTGAATCAAACATTTGTGATTTCAGAATCAACTACATTTCGTTTGAAAATTGTGAGGCCACTTTTGTCATATTTGGTATAAAATTTAAAATTTTTAAAAGCCAGTCGCAAGCTCTCACATGTGGGTCCAAAAAGGAACAACATTGAAGGAGTCAACACTTTCTGTTCGATGTAAGCTGTTTTTCTCCACCTTCGTCTATTTTCACTATCTGAGCTAAGATGTTTGCCGACCTGTTTGGGCTGAATTTGAATCAATTTTAATTTGTTCTCTTTCATTTTCAGGCATTAAATAAAAAGTCTTTTTAAATTATTCTTATTTTATCTTCTTCGACAACTAAACAATATAATAAAATATTTTTTTCATGCCTAACTTCCCTTCCACAGCGATCTGCAGTACAACCTTATCACACACATACACGTGAAAGCCTTCGCAAATCTAACTGTCATTAAGGATATGTGAGTATATTTATTAAATATGTCAAGTTATTAAATATGAAACGGACGCTAAGCATGAATTATGTGGCGCAGCACTAATTAGCATAAAAACATAAGTAATGTCCCCTTGGGCCGGGTAAATAAACTCGCCAATTGGTCTGGGGACAAACAAAGGCAAAGCTGGACAATTGCTGAACTGGCCAATAAAGAGCCCAAAAATTACTGTCGGGCAAACACAGCAAAATGAAAAGTTGAAAACTTTTAGAGCTCTCCCAAAGGGAAATCAATGTTGGATTCTGTTTTTTTCTTAGCATCTATTTGCTTTGTTTTCTTTTTTATTATTTAGGCAATTTATTGTTTATAGACAATCTACCGATTGTAATCGTTAAAGGATCTATTTATAGCTATATCTATGACCACATCGATCACACATTCAATTTGGCATTTTATGATCTCGGCCACGCCTTCTAATTTGACTACTTATTGCATAAATTATTAGCTCGGAGCTAGTCGAACCTTTATGGCCAGCTCGTATAAAAGCTCTGTGTGTGTGTGTGTGTGTGTGTGTATGGTAGCTCGCAACAAATAATACAATCTATAAACTAAAATGTTGCAGTGGCTCATAAAAATGTTAATAGCTGTGACGAGAATTCAAGCTGAAGGCAGACACAACGTGGCGTATGCTTAATATTGTAGAGATTTTCTCAGTTGTTCTTGGAAAGAATACCTTTAGGTGAATCATAAGAGAGTGTGCTTGAAGAATGCTTGATTAATGTGAGCTTTCTCTAGGTAGTAAACAATTTGATTTCATTTATTTGTGCTCATAATGAAACAAGAAAAGGTGCAATGGATTTATATTTATTATACCCTGAACCCATTGAAAATTAGTAAAAAGCCGTAAAAGGTGTTACAAATGTATGTAACAGGCAGATGGAAGCATCTCTGATACCATAAAGTATATATATTCTTGATCAGCATCACAAGCCGAGTCGATCTAGCCTTGTCGGTCTGCCTGGCGTCTGTCCGTGAGTCTGTTTGTACGTCTTTCCGTCCGTCTGTCTGTCCGTATGCATGAACGCAAGAGCTGGGGACTTTAAACTACAAGCTTCTCTCTGATAAATGATAACTTGGCGCATTTCCAAGCAATCCATGAAAGTCGATATCGAAATCCTGTTTTTTGAGCAAATCTCGTAAGGTATAAGAACTAGACTCACCAAACTTTCATTTTATAGCTAGCGCAACATAATAAATAAATGCTAAAACAGTAAAACTTTTGTTAAATTTACATTATATGAACTAAATTTTGCATAAATTTCAACTAGTTATATCTCAGATACATTTGTATCTTCAAGACGCCAGCCAAGTGTAAAAGGCCCCCCAAACACAATTTATGACTTAAATTCAGTTCGATTTCTTTAGCTTGTGCCGTTACTTATGCCACGCTCTGCTCGTATATATACTCACATACACACATACACATAAATATATCAATATCATATTTAATAAATGTGGTCGCCGGTCTACCAACTACCCCAGTCTGGCATCAGGCTAAGGCGTTAATAAATTTACCAACCCGACTAACACATACATCAGCATCAGCATATCAATGCCGAGACGCACACACACATGCACACATTGAGAAATATGTTGTGCTTGTCACTTGACCAAAAAAAAAAAAAAAGGAATAAACGAAGAAGATATTTAAGCAAATGTATCTGCAGCTTTTGTATCTTTGGGCAACGCTGTCTGCGTGTTGACTTTTGGGCCACGGGGCCAAGGCGACGACAGCAGCAGCAGCAGCAACAGCAACAGCCACAAATAAACAAACAGCATTATGGCCAAATAAAAATGCAAATAAATTTGTTTTTTATGCGAAAACAATTTCGACAAAGCAGCGCACGGGTTTGGTTGATGGACAGCACATGAACTAGCTTCGGGTCCGGCTCGAACCTCGCGCCGGCCAACCCGCTGCCATATAATGAAGGAGTTTATTGAAATTGGCGCTGTTCTTGGTCTTTTGGCCATTATCATCCCCAAAGTCATTGTTGGCAGTGAGTGAAATCCTTTGCTTGCCTGTTGATGTCGATGTTGCCCGTCCCCAGTGTGTGTGCGCGTCTGTTCTTTAGCATGCAAATAATGCGCCTGTAAGCGTGCTGTGAATTTTTGAACAGTCTCTCGGTTGCGCAGCGTCAAGTTCATAAAACAAATGTGACTTTTATGGCACTACGTTTTGTATCTTCCAGATACATATGTATCTGCAGCTGCGTGCGTGTGTGTGTGTGTGCGCCTGTCCGTGTTGTCTTCCTTTAAATGCCGCTCACATTTCTGCTGACTTGTTGTTTACTTGACCAGACCGTCCCACCCACCTTTTGGCCAGTTGGCCAACATAAAAAATCGCTGCACTAATTTGATTTTTGCCGTTCCAACAAAATTCGCACTGGCAGCTCATTTTCTGGCTAAGCTGCTTTCGGCCAACAATTGTGCTCACGCGTGTACAGGGTGTCTTTTCTCGTGGCTCGACTGGAATTAAAGTGCAATGACGTTAATTGCGGCCAATGATTGTAATGCCAGGGCAAACACAGAAAATCACCCACGGCAAATGGCGCACGCGAGCACATTGCTCGAAAGGTTTCGCAGCACAGTACGTGCCATTTCCACTGGTTGGCCTAATACCTTCCATTTAATTGTATCAAATGCCAACAAATGGATCCACCCCACGCACTTGTTATATTTTGTAATGCGTTGGGTGGTCTGTACAAATATTTATACACTGAATCCATTAAAAATGGGTAAAAGGGGTATAATGTTTTTGTGCAAAATGTAAATGTATGTAACAGGCAGAAGGAAGCACCTCTAGCCATGTCAGTCTGTCTGTCCGTCCGTCCGTCTGTCCGTCCGTATGTATGAACGCAAGGATCTCAGAACCTATAAGAGCTAGAGACTTGACTTAAGCTGTAGGTCCTCCTAGTGCCTACGCAGATCGAGTTTGTATCCGATAATCGATAACTTACTTCGTTTCCAAGCAATCGATAAAAATAGATATCGACATCCTGTTTTTGAGCAATTTTGGTAAAAAATAAGAGCTAGAGTCACCAAACTTGACATGTAGCTTCTAGAATAGTATATATATCTGCATTAGGTGTTGAAAGAAGAGGGTATAGGGTATCCCCTAGTCGGGAGCCGACGACTAGAACCTCTTACTTGTTGAGTTATGCAAAGTATGCATACAAAAATTAATAAAGGGTATTTTTAAGATTTTAGAATAATGCAAGAAGCTCCTTAGAATATTTCTTAGATAATAAATAAAATGCGATGCAGAAAAAAACCTTTTAAAATTAAACAAGTATTTTTTTATTAAAAAAAATAAGCGGAATGCCCATATTGTTTTTTTGTTTTTGATGAACTAGAAGCTCTGCTCATATTAATGTAGAAATATCTTTGGATTACGCTTTCATAAAATAAAATATAATTTTTTGCAGTAAAATGAAATATATTCCAAAAAAAAGCAGAAATATTTCTTCTCGGTTTGACAAATTAATTAATAAAAATCGTAATTTTCCTTGCATGCATACAAGCATACCCCAACTCTAATTAATTTGTTTAGCAAATATTTAAGACAACATAAAATTTGTTAAAATACAACTTAAAATTATTATTCAATACAGCTTTAAATTAATTTTTAAATATGCAGGCCTACCCTAACTATTTATTTAAAAGTAAAAACATTTTCCTTCTTTAGTGAAGCAAAATATTTTCATATAGTTGCACCCTTAGAGCTAGACGACCTTTAGGCCTCCGTACTAGGCTTAAGACCCATTAGGGCATGCATACAAAAATAAGAATTGTTTCTAAGGCAGAGCATTCAGGCTGTCGTTGTTTGCCAATTGAGTTACATTTTAAGCCGCAATTCGTGTTGTGCCCTAGCACTAATACAACTATGGACATCTATTTGACATGTTGTTAAATGTGCATTGACCGACCCGCTGCCCACCATATTTTGTGTGTCTCCCTCCCTATGTGTGTGTGTGTGTGTGTGTGTGTGTACGCGCGTGGGCGCTCGACTGACGCATTATGTTGCCTACTTTCATGCGCAGGCAACCGCAGAGCACACACATGTATGCGTGTGCCTGGGCAAAAGCAATGGGCATTACATGGGCCACTTATTTGTCGAAGAAAGAAAGTGGGGTGGGAGGCACTTATTACAGGCTGGCAACTTGTTGCCGCCGCTTGTGAAATATGTTAATTGTCGTCTGAAATTATCAAAGGCCCAAAACAGCTGCCCCGACATTTATGCACTGCTATTAAGTAGCCTTTTTAATGCCTGGACAACCAGGGCACAAAGCCTGCCCCTTTTTTGTGGCCTTAAATGTCGCAGAATTTACATGAAATTGCGTGGCAGGCATCAGTCGAGTGGAGGCGGGGCAGCGACAGCATTATCAAAAAGCAATTTATGCTGCAAGTAAAACATTTACTTTATGGTTAAGCTAGTGCCAACACACACAACAAACCCCTCTTACGGCCATCCCCTTAACCAAACAGCATGGAATGCAACTTTATAGCTGGCGAGCAATTACCAGCTCTAGCTGTTTGCTGGCTACGAGCTGCTGTGCGCGACAGAGGGTTGTCTTTGATGCGGGGGAGGGGCGGGGCGTGTCGTATTGTCTTTGTGCGGCAAGCCATAAAAACAAACTGTTCTCAGTTGACGCCGGCATTGATTGACCAGACAAGTGCAACGAATGGAGCTAAATAGCATCAACATCAGCTGCTGCACTTCACAGACGTAAGCGCGCGGGCACGGCCCAGAGATGAGCGGAAGCGGCAGCCAGGGCAATAGGGAGACGGGCGGATGAGCACCGACTACGGCTGGAGCCAACAGCGTCGTCTGCAAGCTGTCAGGAATGATGCGCTTTTTCCTGTGACCGAACAACTGAGCAGGCCACAGCGCCCGATTCCCCAACACAACCCCCCCGTAGATAAACTATAACTGTGTGCAGTGATTTATATCAAATAGACACACACACACACACACACTTGCACAGCTATTAAATAAGAATTTTCGTTATTATGTCGCACACAGTTTTGTTATTCGTGTAGATTTTATTGTGCGACTTTTAAAGCTGTTGCGTTCGAGTCATAAAACACACCAAAAAAAGAGAAAACTTTTTAAAGACCCTACTCCTAGATATTTCGCACATATCTGAATGCACACGTATGTAATCCGGCAATTGAAAGCGTCAACAAATGTGTCTTGTGTTTTGTTGTTTTTTTTTTTTTGCTTTTATCAGCTTAAAATGCCTGTGCGCCCATTATTTGGCTTACGCGGCGTATGCGCAATCTTCTGCTTTGTAAAGACGGCACATTTCATGCATTTTTTTCACTCCTATTTTCTCTGCTTTTACAGCCGGCTCATTGGCAATCCCATTAAGGAATTATCTGGCGAAACATTTCTGTATAACACACACCTGGAGGCTCTGTAAGTAAAGAACATAGAACATCAAATAGGGGCAGGCATCTGCCATTTGGGGCTAAGAATTAATTTGGATTTATGTTATGAATATGATATACCTTGGGGCTTGTCTCTGTATCAAATTTTCTTCAGCAGTTGAAAGGACGATTTTAAGTTTAAAATAATTTAACGTGTTTCAAAATAATTTAATAATATTAAGTGAAATGTATTTTAAACAGCTCTCTGGCGTACATGCCGCTGCCCATAGACCGCAAGCTGATAAAATCCCTTAACGTATCCTTTTTGAATCTAACCGGAATCGAGTTCGAACGCATCGACTTTGCGGCACTCAATGAGATGCACAATCTTAAGTACATAGTCTTTGATCGTTTCTACTACTGCTCCATGACGCCGCAAGTGCTGATGTGCAAGCCCAAGTCGGATGGGGTAAGCTCCTTGAAGGATCTGTTGAGTAAGCCCTCGCTGCGCCACTCCACCTGGTTGATGGCAACGCTCTCCATAGCTGGCAACCTGATGGTGCTCTGGGGCCGTTTCATATATCGCGATGAGAATGTTGCGGTGACCATGGTCATCAGAAATCTGGCGCTGGCCGATCTGCTGATGGGCTTCTATCTGCTCATCATTGGCGTGCAGGACTTTCGCTTCAGGGATGAGTATCACAAGTATGTATGAGTTATATATGTGCCATATATTTTGACCATTAAATCGCTTTTTAGGGTAGCCCGCGATTGGATAAGCTCGTGGCAATGCAAGGCAATTGGCACGCTGGCGGTCAGCTCCTCGGAGGTGTCCATGCTCATATTGGCCTTTATGTCGCTGGAACGATTTCTGCTTATTGCGGACCCATTCCGTGGCCATCGGGCAATCAGCGTGCGCATCATTTACTTCTCGCTGCTGTGCATTTGGGTAACTGGCGTGGGTCTGGCCATTACGCCCGTGGTCATCTGGTCGTCCAGCACAACGGACTTCTATGGCACCCATTCGGGCACCTGTTTTCCCTTGTTCATTCATGAGGCCTTTCCCCTAGGCTGGCAGTACTCGGCCTTTGTGTTTCTGGGCGTCAATTTGCTGCTGCTGCTCATGATTGCCCTCTTGTATACGGCTCTCTTAATATCTATTTGGCGTACACGCAGTGCCACGCCCCTTTCGCTGTTGGACTGCGAATTTGCGGTGCGTTTCTTTTTTATTGTGCTCACAGATGTGCTGTGCTGGGCACCCATTATGGCCATGAAAATTTGGGTGTTCTTTAAATATAACATCTCGGATGATATTTATGCCTGGCTGGTGGTCTTTATACTACCCCTCAACTCTGCTGTCAATCCGCTGCTCTATACCTTTACCACGCCCAAATATCGCAATCAAATCCTGTTGCGCGGCTGGAAGAAGATAACGTCAAGGAAACGCGCCGACACGGGACATGGTAATGCGGCCAATACAACAACGGGCACTGCAACGGGCTCCTCACAGAATCCGGATGAATATACCACGGCCACAGGCATAAAGTCTATGCCATTGGCTTTGACCCTAAGCCACTGAATTGCTGGTCAACCAAAACAATTTTTTTTTTTACTCTTCATTATGTCTAAATACTCTAACCATATATATGATATATATGTATTTATATGTGTCTATATGTGCATTCAAGTCATTGTTAACCAATCCAACAAAAGCGTGAAATACATTTAATGTGATATTTGTAAAATACGGTTAACTTTTTTGTTGGGAATGGGCTTAGCTTTACAAATTTTCAAACCTAAATATCTATGCCAAGCCATGGCTCAAACAAAAATTATGTGGAAAATCCGATTCACAAACCGAACCCTAAAGCTGGAATATAAACCGAATCACCGAGTTCTTATTCCTTGATTTAAATATTTCCTGATTTAAATAGAAGAATCCATCAAAGTCCTTCCTAGGGCGAAAGCTCCGGGCCATGATGGAATATGCCACACCGCCCTGGGTTCAGGGGCGGGGAACTACGACATAGGAGACGCTCCAGAGTCTCCCGACTACCCAAGTGACGATGCAGCCCCCTGTGTTGTAATAAAAATGTATGCTTTTTTTGATACAACACAAACATTTATAAAAAAAAAGAACAATCCTTTGTTTCAATCAACTTTTGCATAAATATTTAAATAATACCATGCATCCGAACCCGACCTTAAACACATTTTAAAGCAACCACCTAGTAGTCTGATTTTTGCCTGTCTACCTGAGGAGGAGGCGTCGCCAGGTTGCATAAATGCACTCAGCTGTCGTTTGTTGCGCCATCAAGCCCCTCCTGCATTTCCTCCCGCTCGCCCTGATGCTGTGGTGCTTTGAGCTTGGCCAGCACACGCTTAGAGCGCATTATATGGAATTTGCGCATGGTCTCCAGTTGCTCCAGTGTCAGTTGCATGTTGTGTTTACGTTGTGCGTGCAGGCGTAATCTACAACAGAGATTACCAATTAATGGCATGAAGGCAAATGAGGAGACAGGACAGGGATGTAACTGACTTGTAACGAGCCGGAAATCCTTGCTGACAGACGTCGCATTTGAATGGCATCTCGGTGTGGGTGCACTCGTGATTGCGCAGTGCCGAAGATGAGGTAAACAGCTTGCCACAATTGGCAAATTGGCAGAGAAAACGTGCACTGCCGTGCTGCACCTGCTGATGAACAGTCAGGTGGGAGCGTTGCGCAAACTTGCGATCGCACTGATCGCAGTCGAAGGGAAAGAAGCCGTTGTGATAGCGCATGTGAATTTCAAGACCCTTGGCAATGGCAAATACCTTGCCACAGATGGTGCAGGCGCTGCCCGACTTCTTGTGCTGCGTATCCACGTGCACCTTGAGCGCCTGCTTGGTTAGATAAAAGCGATCGCAGGCGTTGCACTTGAAGTGCGGCCGATCCGACAGATGTATGAGCTGATGCTTCAGCATGTGTGAATGATTGCGAAACGCTTTCTTGCAGAACTGGCAGCTGAATGGGCCCAGAAAACGTTGGCGGGGAAGAACATCATTAGCGCTGCTGAAGGCTATGTTTGTGGCAAAGTTCACAGTTTCCGGTTCACTGGCTGATTGGTCTGCAGCCGGTTGGTCCTCCTGCTCCACATCGCTTTGGGTCTCTTCTATCATATGCGGATCTTCTACTAAATGTTTATCATACTCTATGGCCAGCACATGTTCCTCGCTATCTTTATTGTCTTCGACGAGCTGTTCGGCTTGCTCTACCTTTTCAGCTTCACTTTGCACAATCACTCGCATGTTTTTTAAGTGCTTGTTTGCTAACGCAACCTTTTTATAGAAATCATATGCCCACTGTAGCTCCACACCGCAGTGCTTGCACAGTTTGTGGGGCTCATGCTCCCCGCACTCCAGCAGATTGTCCTTTGTACATATCTCGTAGCAATCGTAATATGTAAGCTGTGTCTCCTCGTCATATATAAAATTCATGTCCAGCATCTGGGCGCGATGCGGTTGCTCAAGACAAACGCGACAGCAGTTGCCCAAGTCCTCAATCACAATTTCAGCAATAGCCACAGTCATCACAATTTCAAATAAAAACAAGCGCGGACTTTAAATTGAGAATATAAACAAACTTTCGGGCAAAGGAGACCAAACACAGCGCAGCTCTTAGAGATGTGAAAAACAATGGTCTATGTAACAAAAACTATCGAAAAAGCAATATCAAAATAATTATCGCCGTTTTGAAATATTCACAGCTCACCACTAACTATAGTCGATAACAATAACTCTGAACTGCTTCGTTTTTGACAGGGTCACACTGGTACCGGCTTATGTTTTGGCATTCAATCGACGATTTAAATCCCTGTCCAGCCACCCAACAATCATAATGGAGATTGAGCCTAGCACAACAGTGACAACCGATTTGGAGCATCCAGATGACGCCCAGTACATATGGCTACCAATTTTGGTGCTATTGGGAGTTATTGTGCTCGCGGGTCTGGTAACTTTTACTTTTACCTTCTTATCTCTATTGATATTTGTACAACTGCATTTCCCTTATTTGCATATGCGTTTATACAAACCACATAAAGGTTTATGCCATGTCACGTAGCCGCCGTTCGCTCAACTGCGTTTACTTCAAGCGCAGCAGTGCCACGCGTAATGGCTACGCCAATGTCGACGAAGAGGATTCAGATGTATCCATGGTTGGTGCTGATGATTTTGGCGAACCAAATGCCATAACAAGTCTCCTGGATGCTCGCTTACATATAGAACCTGTGTGTACTATTCGTTTGTCTTTATATAGTCTTTATTAACTATGTTTATTAACAGCGACCTGAGGGTAATCGACAGTCCAGTCAATTACACCTTAATGCAAATGACATCGCCTTGCGTACCTAGCTGAGGGAGTTCCCACAGTGCTTTGACAAAGGACAATCGCTTCCAAATTAAGGGAAACAAAAGACTAAATACTGGCTTTATATTATTGTATATACACTTTCATTTTATTGTCTACGTTATCTTTTGCTGTTAATGTCAGCTTAAATTGAAGCGTAACTAATAGGCCTTGTCTAAACGTGCTAGACATTTGTACATTTGTTAAAAAAATATGTGCCTATTTTAGCTGTTAATCAACGGTGTTAGCGGCGTTTAATAGACGCGTTGTTAGATCATAAAAACCAAAGAAAAATGCACCGCCCAGTGTTATCCAGAGCACGCGTGGCACAATGCCGGCAAACAAACTGGAATAGATAATAAATCCTACATATATGAAACACAAAAACCAAATCAGTTGTATAATGTTTACCCGCTGATGCCGCGCTCCATATAAATGCCATGTAGTACAGCTGGTATGGTGCGCCGCCGCGCCAAGCTCTCCCGATCTGCGAGCATTATGCGCGTCTTGACCACATCCAGCGGCGTTGTTAAACCAGCCGCAATGCCGCCCGCAACGGCACCGCACAGAGCAACAGAGAAAGGTGTCGAGTCATAGCCCGTTACTGGCGTCCACTGTAGCTTAAAGTATTCCCACAACGGAAACTGTATTAAACTGAATGGGATTTCACGCATGATCGTTGAACCAAAGCCCCGATAGAGTCCACGTCGCAGACCCTCAGTGCGATAGGCGCGCAATAGAATTTGCAACGCCGTCTGGTGCTGTTTGTGGCTCAAAAGCGTTTGGGAACGTTGCTTGGCAATTTCTACAGGTACACGTATTAGGCAGGCGAGCTATGGGAGGTGCAAGAGAGGCTAGGTTAATAAGGTTCTTTTTAGGCAACTGCAGCTACTTACCACTTCCGCGCTAGACGCGGCTGCCATGTGAACAAAGGGGCAATCTTTGGTGTTGCTCACGGAGCTCAGCAGCTGCTTGCCACACTCGTATGTGCAAAAGAATAAGGCGGCAGTCGGTGCGCTGCCAGCTGCCGCTGGCGCCAGGCCTTTGTATATGCCACGAAAGCCGCCGGCGCGCCAGAAACCTAATTCGCTCTGTAAACGCGTCTTAACCGTATCGATGGGAAAGAGTGCAATATCCACAACACATCCCGCGACGCCACCAGCCTAAAATGCATAAACATAACAGATTGAAGTATTTAATTTCAACTGACAACTTACGATAAGCGCGTGCAGAAATGTTAGCTTTGAGACCGGCTCCTGCATATCGATTTGCGCCGGAATCGCGACGGGAGCTATTTCGGCTGCCATTTGATAGTATAGTGTCTAACAATTGGTTGGCATAAAACACATGCTGCAACTCAGTTGTTTTTATTTAAAAACAAACTCCAAACGAATGTGGTTGTTAACGTAACCGCGACATCAGGAAATAATGCAACAGCGCACCGAATATTGCATACGCTTCGTCATACTTGAAGGTATTGCGTGTGCTTCTTAAATTGTTAAATAAAAGTGTCTAAAGTTAATTAAAAACATATTTATCACTATTATATTAATTGCTTCAATTATTAAAGGCATAATAGAGAGCATTAAAGGAGGATGTGTTTTTCCCAATCGAGATTTCTACTGTGTAAATTGACAACTATAAATAGTCATTTAGAAATTTGTTTTTTAATACTCACTTTGTTTTTAAATACAATATAAATGCGTTTAAGACATTTAGGTATATTTTTTTAAAAATAATTTAACCAGTTGTTACAAACGTAATGACAGCTACATAGTTCTCTTCCAAATTTAAAGAATATTTATGACGTCACGGATTTGCGCCAGTGCTGCCAAGTCGATAGCTCATTTGTTTACGAATCGATAATTTTGATTTAATCATATCGTGAAAACTATCGCTTCGCAAACATATGGTTTCGCGTTTTGGCCGTGGTTACTGACAGCAATAAGAAAAGGGTTGAGCAGCTTTGCACGGCGCACTTGAAAAGGCAAATAAATCACAGTACAAAACATGGCCATACGTTTGACGCACAGATTACTGCAGACCCAGGTGCCGTTCCTGACGCGCGTAAGTTGTGACCAGTAGACCAGTTCCCTAGTTGACCAACGGAGCGGCTGGCCAAGAAAATTACATAATGTGCTGACTGTGGAGCATGGACAAAAACTAAACTGAGAATTTCATTTTGCGACATTTGCAGGGCTATCCGCTGCTTGTGACTAAGGAGAAGACCGAGGATGTGGCCCATACGAAATCTAAGTTGCAAAAGAAACTAACGGTACATTTTTGAGGTTATAGAACTAATATATGTATTAGTAACTGCATCTGCTGCTGCTCCACCAGGGCACCGATATACCCTCGGCGCAATATGGCGGTCGCCATGGAGTCACTATGCTGCCTGGCGGCGGCATTGGACCGGAATTGATGGGCTATGTGCGTGAGATTTTTAGGTACTGTGGTGCACCCATTGATTTTGAGGTAATCGACATTGATCCCTCCACCGAGGGTAACGATGATCTGGAGTATGCGATCACTTCCATCAAGCGTAATGGCGTTGCGCTCAAGGGCAACATTGAGACCAAGTCACATAGCCTAGAAGAAACTTCACGCAATGTGGCTATACGTAATGAGCTGGATCTCTACGTGAATGTCGTGCACTGCAAATCATATCCAGGCATTCCTGCACGTCACAAGGACGTTGACATTGTGCTCATCCGCCAAAACACGGACGGTGAGTATGCCATGCTGGAGCACGAGTCTGTCCAAGGCGTTGTGGAGAGCATGAAGGTGGTGACTATCGACAATGCTGAGCGTGTGGCACGGTATGCCTTCGAGTTTGCGCGCCAGAACAATCGCAAGCGCGTGACGACCGTACACAAGGCGAACATCATGAAGCTGTCGGACGGTCTCTTCCTGGATGTGGCCAATCGTGTGCACAAGGATTATCCGGAGATAGAGCACAACAACATGATCATTGACAATACTTGCATGCAGGCTGTATCGAATCCACATCAGTTTGATGTCATGAATATGACCAATTTGTATGGCACCATTGTCTCGAATGTGCTTTGTGGATTGATTGGCGGTGCCGGTCTCATCTCTGGACGCAACTATGGCGATCACGTGAGTAGTTTACTAATATGTATTTAAGTATATGGTTTATAGTTTGCTTTGCTTTTAGTTTGCTGTCTTCGAGCCCGGCACCCGTAACACTGGCACTGCCATTGCTGGCAAGAATATTGCCAATCCTGTAGCCATGATCAATGCCAGCATTGATATGTTGAATCATTTGGGTCACAAGGATCATGCCAAGGTTATCTATGATGCCACCTACCATACGATTGTCAACGATGCCATACGCACGCCAGGTTTGATATATTCAAAGCAAGTCTGTGTCGAATTTCGAATGTCAATTCCAAGCTGCCTTATTTGGAATCTGGTTCAATTCTGCACAGGCCTATTCAACTTTATAAAACTCGATATTTTCTAACATTATCTTTCTTCCATTATAGATCTGGGCGGCACTAACAGCAGCACCGACGTCGTTGAAAACATACTCAAGATCTTGAGTGCAAAGCGTGTCAATTGGTAAAATAATTAACCTGAATTTAACATTTAAGCATATTTGTTTTTGAGAGAGCGGGAGACGCTCGCTTCAGTTGGCGCTCTCCTTTAGTGCTGTATTTAGTCGTATAGAGTATCTATATGTACCATCTATTCGCTTGTCCTATTTACTTCACTGTTACACGATGCTGTTAAATGCTGCGCCTATTTTTTTTTGTATTATTTAATAATTTCATGCTCTTTTGTATTATTTCCACTTCAACTTGAACAGAACTGTAAGTGTTATACGTAACTTTGCTGTTAAAACTGTTATACTTAACTATCTAACCCCAAAACACAAACACGAAATTTACTAATTTTATAACAAAATATGTTTTGCTATAAGTTGTTTTATGTTGTCTTTTTTTATCGATTATAAGTAGTAGTATTTCCCGTAGTGCCCACAACACACACACACACACAAACACACAGAAACACTCACACGTATGTAGCTGCGTCAACACCATTGTATTCCCTTTGAATGTATACCCAAAGTATTAATATGTGCAAATCTAACCGACATATTTACATTTATTTTTCTACTCCCCAAAAATACCATGCTTAACCGTTCCACAGGCCACATGGAAACTATTTCAACCAGTCTTAGGCACCCTTTCCGCATACGAAAAGTCAAAGCCATACTAAACCGCAAAAAAGTTTAAAATAAAAACCAAAAACAAATCAAATTTCATATTAACCCTGAACTAAGCCAATCAGAGCCAACTGTTTAAACGAATAATTTCACCCTTAAGCCAATGCATAAAGCGGTTATTGTGATGTCAATAAATATAATTAGAAGCAATCCATTTATATATTTATGTGGTCAAAATCAAAACATTTGCGCTGCTTTACCAAACAAATCTCCCCGCCCCGGGCTAAGTGTTATGTGTTCTGTGCACCTCCGATGTTCAAAGTTATATACTACAGGTAATATGAATTTTAAATGGCAAAACACTATATATACCTAAACTATATAAGATGATACTTTACTTACTATTATCTAACTCATTTTTTATGTTCTATTTCACAGAATTTCTTACGCTCAGCAATGTTTTGAACATGACCTACTTTGACTCTAAAATTTGTTCACCCATTAGGCGTATATATATAATCCTTAGGCAAAAATAAATCAACCTACTCTATTTGCAAGTTTTGAAGGTGTACAGTGAAGCCATATAATTGTGTATTACAAACATAATTATGATAATAATCTTAAATTAAATTCAGACAAAATGTATTATTCTGTTCGAATATTTATTAAATAACGAAAATAACTAATTTCCCTAATTTATGACTTTTATTATCGAAAAAAAATGTGGAAATATGGTCTACAAGAATTTTATATTACAGTAAATTCTCTGCGAAGGAACAAATCCAATATCGCGTTCAAACGTAAACGATCGGCACACAAGGGTTAAGAAACTCAGCTGTTGCGAGCTCTTAGGCAGTATAATCTTTTATTTCCCATAAGTTGCCACCAACCAAAGCCAAACTCCTAACGTATGCCAAAGGACTACGAATGAAGCTAAATTGGTTAAAAAGATCTTTATTTGAAAAAAGTTGAATCCACACTAAAATGTGGACAAATGGCAGACAAGGGTTAATACACCCATCCCCAGCGTTTTACCAATGGGTTAATCTTCGTATATTTCAATACAAACACAAAAACATTTGCTAGTTTCGGTCACTTTATATCAGAAAATTTTGTTTTTATTTAACCTTAAAAAAAACGTCGACAAATAAATCAAGAGACCTCCACAGATATAGTAGCCGCTTAGAAACGCAGCTTCTGGAAGAACCACTTGTTCTTGCCCTCTTTGTACACCGACTCGAATTTGACGCGAGTCTGGAAACGATGCGTCTTGCGCTTGACGGGATCCTTCAGATCCTTGGGCGACAGTTTCTCGAAGCTGATGTCGTGCGCTGTGTAGCGTGTGGGCATCAGATGGTTGTAGTTCAGGCTCTTCAGGAAGGGCTTGATCTTGGACTTCTTCTTCAACTTGTTCTTGCCCATCTTCTTGGTCACCTTGCGTGGGTATCTGTCGATGCCGGCAACGAGCGCATGACCGAAGGGCTTCTCCGGCGTACCATCATCGGAGGTCTTCACAATGATGGCCTTGCGGCCGGCGTAACGTCCACTAAGGACGATTACGATTTTGCCCTGTTTCATAATTTTCCTCATCTTGGCGGCTGTGCGTCCAAACGAGTCGAATCCATTGTTGTTGTTGTTGGCAGCGGCGATGTAGACAGCAGCATCGAGAGAGCATGCAAAGTAAATGTAAAATAAATACAAGGAATTAGCACAAAATCACTTTTTTGTCATTCATGGCACTTAAACAAATGTTGTCAACCAATTATTTGCACTAGCATGTAATTTTCTTGGTATCATTATTCAATAAGAATATTTTGATTTGTTTGGCTATTTTCACAATTCTTTTTTGTGGCCAAAATATGTTTGAGTCAGACAATATTTGTATACAGGCATGGTTTACACTATTATCATTTCATTTTCGCTTGAAATAATTGTCGTTGTTTTGTTAATACACTAAATTTATACGATTTTATTTTAGGCATAGTTTTAACGCGAACTTACAGGTCTGTTCGCTGACCGGAAAAGAAAGAAAAGAGTGACAGCTACGTTGACAGTTGGCAGCACGCTTGGCGTTGCCACTTAGGGCTGTTTTATCGATTGCAAATATCTGGCAGCTCTTAAAACAAAGCGCTAGTGCACGCACAACAGTTGCTGAACAGTTGAGTTGTTTAAAACAATGCAATAGTTTGTTCTAAATTTTTAATAATTTTAAATGGAAAGTTATATTGCGGCTTACCTTTTATTATTTTTAAAGTACTGTTTGGTAAGCAAATCCTTTATTATATTTAAAAAAGTAAAAAATCTCACCTCACTCAATCATTTACGAACAAGTTAGTGCTACATTCTATTGCGAATATTACAAGAAATATTATGAGAGAAACATAAACAAATGATTTAGGTGTAATTAACAGCTTAAGGGAAAAAATAACTATATATATAGTCCATGCTTATATTTCAACAGACTGCCTGTTCACATGCCGTTGCGAAATACCATTATAACGCTAACTTTATCCAAGCGATTTGTAATGTTGTAACGACTGCCTGAAAAACGGAATTTATTAAAGAAATACTTTTGCATGTTTGGGTTAGATACTAGGCAAATGCTTACCCTTTTTAATTTCTATAGTATCGCCCGTGTACAATATGTCTTTGTAGCTTTCCTTCGAGTCTGGGTTAATAATCTCAAACTCAAACTGGCCGTGGAGGGCCACAAAACGCTATGGCAGAAAGACACAAAATTAAACTTTATTAAATTAATTATTTTTATGAAAACGCACCAATGTGTTGGTCTTGGCGCGCTTTGAGCCGCGTTGTTGCAACGGCTGGAAGCGCATATAGCCCATGGAGTAGAGATCCTCGGTATGATAGAAAGCATACTCAATGCCGTCAATCTTCGAGAAGTGTAAATTGGCTGCACGTGCTGCAAGCAACAAAAAGTATTAATTAAAGTGTAACAAGTGTTACCCGGCATTGCGCGGGCAAGGTATTTCAGAACAGATCTGCTGATCTTGACTCAGTCAGTCGTTCAATCAAGCAGTTTTATGAATCTTGATAGAAATGTAGCTGTATAGATTGGTAACCTACAGACGGTCATGGAATCAGTCTTGATTTCGCTAACTTCCGTGGTGTCTGGCAGCACATCCCTGTCGCCACATAGCCAGGCCATTAGGGTTTCCGATGATTGTTCGTTCGACTGATTCCGGAGCGGGGAAACGGGTGGCAAGTCTGGCGTCTGCTCCAAGTCCGGCATAGGGATCTCCTGTTCTTCCGTTTGCGCAACTGTAGGGTCATCTTGCTTCTTCTTGCTACCTTTCTTGGCCTTAGTTGTTTCAGTTGGCGGATTAGCGCTGGCCACGGCTGGCGTTCTCTTTTTGCGTCCACGCCTTTTAGGCTCAGCTGACTGTGCTACCGGCTCATGTTCCGCCTCTTCTTGCTCGGTAATGCCGCTAAGACGGCTAATGCCTGAAATGGCATCCGCATCGCTTGATTCGCTGTTCTGATGCTGCTGCGGCGCCCGCTTGCGCTTGCCACTCGAACCGCTGCTCGGATTTGCTGCTGCATTGCGCGGCGTGCTGCTGGACAACGGTGGTCTTTCCATCAAGGAACTGCCGCTTGCTGCAGTTGGTCGCTTCTTGGGCTTGCTGGCCGCTGTCTTCGATGGTGGCTCAAACGTTTTGCGCATAAACTTGAAGGGATCGCTTATGGTGTGCACCCAAGTGTTGCACAGCTGCACCTGACCGCGTCTGGAACGACGCACTCCGGCTATGGCAGAGAGCGAGTGGAGAATACGTTAATAATTGCTCTTATTCATAGAGTACTTGTGCTTACTTGTGTTGGCATCGGCTTCGTCTTCATTCTCACCCGGCGGCAGCGTCTCGTTGGCCAGGTTAATGCGCAGATTACTTAGTTGTCGCTCCAGATAACTCTTTTGATTACGTTTGGCACGTGGCGCTGGCGCCGTTGGTTTCTTGAAGACATCGTCTGAAGGCGGCGGTTGCTGTGCTTGTTGTTGCTCCAGAATGGGCGTTTCCTGTTGCTCCTGCAATTGCTCTTCTTGATGAGTTTCCTGCTGCAGTTTCTCCTGCTCTTGCTCTTTTTGCAGTTGCTCCTGCTCGTGCTTCTCCTTTTGCTGCTGCTCCAGTAGAAGCTCCACTTCCTGTTGCTTCTCCTTTTGCTGTTTCGCATGCTCCTTTTCCTGCTGCTGTTTCGCCTGCTCCTTTTCCTGTTGCAGCTTCTCCTCCTGATGTTTCTCCTTCTGCCTATCTTCTCGCTGGCTTTTCTCCTCCTCGTGTTGTACCTTCTTGCGCTGCCTCTCTTTCTCCTTCTGCTGCCTTTCCTGCTTGCTCTGCTGCCTAGAAGTATTCAGCCGCAGAGATTTTTGCGCGGCTCTGCTGGTACTCGGCTGCTCACTTGCCATAGACTCCTCCAGAATTGACGGCTGCGTTATGGGAGCTTGCTCCATTAACTTATCAATATGCGTATTAAATTCTGCCGGTGGCATCAGTTGTAGTTCCTGCAGCTGCAACTCTTCCTCTGCATCTGTTACGGGCACATCATTGAAAGCCAAGGGTGGTGTTGCAAGTACGGGCAGCTGCTGTTGTTCCTGCTGCCTGGACTTGGATCTGCGAAACTGTACGGGTGGCGTGCAGACCGCCTGCAGCTCATCCTCCTCGCTCTGTTTAGAATGAAGAGTGGTTATAAAATAATTTTTAATAATTCTAATTTTGCAACTACCGTTGACAGTTCTCGATGCCTGGAGCGCAAGCGTCGCGGAGCCTTTTGCTGCCTTGTCGTCCTTTGATGGTACAGCGCCTGGATTGAGCTGTCCATGAATTCAGCAGGCGGCGCCGCTGGCGACATGGGTGCCGCCTCAAACGTTTGCTAAAGGTGAAGAGTTTTCAAATTGGGATAAAATGTAAGCTCAGTTAAAATAAAAAATTCTTACCACAAGCGTTTCACGGCGCCTGAGGCGCGATCGTCGCTGATGCTGCCTAGAGCTGTCCTGATGGGGTTCCAGCATGGTGTTGTCCCTAAAGCCCATAGGCGGTGCGGCCGGCGACGAAATAGAAGATGCAGCAGACAGAGATTCATTCTCGGATGCTGGCACAGTTGTTGCCGTTGAGTTTGTGCGTGGCGGGGGCCCAGCTTGCTCGTTCGGCTCTTCGAGATTACGTCGCAATATCTCCCATTCGATGTGCTGGTCCAACACCAGCTGCTGCTCTGTGGGTTGCTCTCGATGACCGTTCACTGGATGCTGCCTGCCCAAGGAATTGCGTTTGCGTAAATCCATAATCTCATAATTGCTCATGCGCGCCAGCTCGAAGGCAAACTGTTCGCCATTGATGGCCGGCTGCGAGGGTTTATTGAGCACCGTTTGGCGCGGCATATTTTTGCCACGCTGACGTGAGCTCCTGGTACGTGAGCGATGCAAGTCGAGCAGCTGCACCGAGTTCTCTGCACGTTGCGCATGCTTGCGTAAATTACGTCGCCTGGTGGTGTTGCCACCGGTGGGCGCTAGATTTAGGGGCGCTCCACTTGCCTGCCGCTCGTCGGCGCTCTCGTCATCGGTCATGATGTCATCCTGCAAGGCAGGCGGACTGCGGGAGGTTTGCATGCTGCGACTGGCCATTGTTGTAACCGGCGCTGCTTCCACTTGAGCGGCTGCATCCACATGCGCTGCGGCTGGCTTCGAACTGAGCGTAAGCATTGAGGCCATGGGCATAACCACAAAAGGTGCCACCATCGCATTGCTGGACATATTTTGCAGCATGTGCTGCATCGGCTGAGGCTGCGTTTCGGGCACAATGTACTCCGGTTCGGGCTGCGTGTGCGGCAATGTAATACGCGGTGGCGTATCCTGCGCTAGTAACTCCAATCTAGCTGCTGACAATGCCGCCTGCTCTCTCGTTCGTGCCATAAGCACGCGCGACTGTCTAAGCGAAGTGTTATAAATAGAGTTCGAAGACGACCGCTGCGGGCGCAAATTATGGGAACTGGTGCTACGCGAGGGCGACAACAGCAGTTGACCCGGCTCAGGGCCAAGTTCTACAGTGTAGGTGCGTCGCTTGACGGCGCTATTATCGGGCGTCGTGGAACGCTGCGATGAGTGCGTCATAGAGTGCTGCGTGTTGGAGGCGTGCGATAGCAGCTCGTCTCTTTGTTCCACCTGTGGCACAGCCTGCATTACTGTTGGGGCCACTGATGCATCTCTTTGTGTTGGCTGTTCCGGCCCGGCTGCGGTTTGCTTTTCCGAAGCGGGCGTGCTGCTCACAGTGGGTAGCTGTCAATACATATTAATGAGCAGGAAAATCTTTGATTTAATCTAAAGGCTTACAAAATCTGAGCCGTTGGACGAGGCGTTGTTGAATTCCTTGAGCAAGTCTCGACGTCCACAGCTGCGCGAGCGTCGATGTATGGCCACGCGACGCAATCGATCCGAGCCGGGCACATGAACGCCGCTGCGTCGAGTGGTGGATCTGCGTGGCGAGGTAATAGGAGACGTTGCTGCTGGCGGCGGCGTCGGGGGTGCTGCATTTTCATGGCTCTTTGAAACAAGTGAAGCTTCTGGTTGTGCTTTAGGCTCAGCTGCCGTTGGGGGTTGGTTGGTAATCTCTCGCAGGGGCTGCTCTTTGGCTGCTGCCGTATCCTTTGCAGCTGCTGGTTGCGGTTTTGGCGGCAATTTAACCAAATCCACATCGAAATCAAATGTGATGTCCAGGTCGCCAAGCACAAAAGGTGTGTTGCTCTGCGGCTTTGGTGCAGTCTTTTGCTTAAGGAAGGCGGCTAAACGATCCGCATAGGTTTCGCTCTCGTTCAATATGTCCTCCAGCTCGCGCATTGTATTATCGCTAATTTTAGGCCTGCAAGCTCATAAATATTATGTTAGTATTTATTTTTAAGTAACTTTTCCAATTGCCCTCACATTTTGCAGGCCGCTTTTAATATATTTGTTGCAGTTTACTTATTTTTTACGTTTCAAACATTTTGTTTCAGCGATTACAACAAAATGATGCGCGCAGCTCTAAAGTGCCGTTGTCCAACACTGAAAACAGCCAGAGGCATTCAATTCAATGATTCGATACAGTGGCAGCCTTGTGGCTTTTGTAAACATACTGTACGTTAACTTATCACAGTTCTTAAATGAGCTTCAAATTGGGAATCTATATAAAATAATGCATTAAAAATATATAGTAATACACATTGGGCTTATTATTCGCATGTGCATTAAATAGATTTTACTAATCGCTGTGAACGATCTGGCAGCACTAGTCTGAAACACACGCGTTCGCCATGTGTAACAGTTGAACAACAGTTGAGTGTTTTAAATCAATGAAGCATTGATAACAAAATATATAATTTTATTAATAGCTAACTTGTTTACAAAAAGACTATATACTAATCATTGCGATGTGTGTTCTATTACTATTCTCTCGGATAATAGTAGAAGAAATGCTCAGTTCTATTTTTTTTTTTTTATAATCTTAAAAGTATTGCGTCTATTAATGACATAGCTGAGCGCAGCTGCGACGGTTGTTACACCTGTTAAATACCAAAGTCCATGCAACGCCGGATGATCTATGGAGTTAAATGTGAAAATAATAGTACTAAGAACATTATTTTGATAGGACCTACCAATATAATTCCATATGGGCGCACCCAGACTTATGCCAATTGTGGCCAACTGCACGCCAGTGTTCACCTTGCTGATAAATGTAGGTTCTAATTGGGCGGTCACATGGGTGGCATCAAAATAGCGTGAGAACGTTTTCTGCGAAGTAGCAATACATAATTGACTTTTAAAAATTGGTAGAATATACTTGAGAGCGGCTTACGGGGGGTGGGAGACTTATGTAGCGTATGACAAAACCAGCGGCAATTAGGAACACATCCCGGAACACAACGACACCGGTCAGCCACATGGGCAGCAACTCGCTGTAGCACAATGAAATGACCAAGGAGCCCATGAGCAGCTTATCGGCCATGGGGTCCAGAAAGGAGCCGGCTTTGCTAGCCTGCGAAGGCCAACGACGCGCAATCTGACCATCAAGCTGGAGGAAGTACATATTAAATATAGCCTCAGAGCAGCTTACAACAAAATACCCACCAGATCTGTTATACCAGCGACAACGAGCAGGCTCATGCCCATGGTAAAGTCGCCTTGGACAATAACATAGCCAATATAGGGCGAGAGTATGGCACGACTAATGGTCAGCATATTTGGTATGGTCATGATGTTCTCACGCTCCTCGCGTATCTCGACAATCTTCTCGCGCACTCGCTCCTGCACCTTGTGACGCGCCTCTCGTATATCATCGACCAGGAAGTTCTTGCGCTCTATAAACTCGGCGCGCTGCTTATCGATGACACCTTGAAGCAAATCCCGTCCTTGCAGTGTGCGCAAATGCAGCGACTGTTTCTTGGCGTCGGCATAGAGCCGCAGCCTAGCC
The DNA here is from genome assembly GCA_035045725.1 of Drosophila ezoana. Classification (NCBI taxonomy): domain Eukaryota; kingdom Metazoa; phylum Arthropoda; class Insecta; order Diptera; family Drosophilidae; genus Drosophila; species Drosophila ezoana. The sequence goes on from JAWNOU010000207.1 coordinate 144,821, forward strand.
ACATCCCAATTGCGACGCTGATTGATGTCCAGAAAGGAGATGCGTATGAAGCCGGTTGCAGCGGCATAGCGATTCAGGCAGTTGACAAAACTGCTGCCGCCTACGCCGAGCACATGCTTCAGTGTTGTTGCGGCTCCATGGTGTAGACCACCGGCGCTGAGCGGACGATGCATTTGCCGGAAGACAACGGCGGGCAGCATTTCGTTGGCTCGGCTAACGATTCCTCAAATTTAACGGAATTTAAATACTTATTTACGCACTGCAAATACAAACAAATTCGAGTTAATTTTAGTAGCCGAGCGGCCTTGATCGGGTGCTCCCCTCCCCCTGGACCAATCGGTAACAATATCATACCATTTGATGTCCGCGGTCTGCCTAAATAATTGGGGGCAGTACAAACCCAGCTTGTGTGTACGGGCCTCGGTTCAAAAATTACATGAATTAAATTTTGAACAATAATTTAATGAATCGAATGTTGTTTTTTATTACACAAGACGGACGCGAGAGGTTGCCACGTAATTTGCAAAGTGCTGCCAGCTGGCCTTCGTATGCAAAGGTGGCAGCACTGCGCAGATAACGCCGCCTGTCGCTTGGCGCGCACATTTGAAATTGTGGAAACTGAAGTATTTTATTTTGCTTATTAAGGCTACTTTTAAAGTCCTTTTCTTTTAACAAAAAGCAGATATTAAGGCCAGGCAAAGCAAATAAGCGGACTTGGTTGTTTTTTTTTCTTATTAATAAGCCCACTCAGCCGCAGAGGACAAGACGACCAGCCGCAAGTGAACTGTACTTGTCAGTCATTTAATTGGATTAAATTTAATTATGCGTTCACTTGCCAAAAGAGGCCACTGACAAGCGCCTTAAATATGCAAATGAATTCGCGGTAAACGTTTATTACTTTATATAAACATCGGCAGCTGCTCGACCATGGCCATGGCCTTATCCTTAGCTTTATCAACGCAGCCGCAGCTAATGAATTAAGTGAAAGTAGCGCAAAGAATCTTTGTAGCCATTAATGAGTGCCAATAAGGATGAGGCTGAACAAACAGCTGCTCATTTATTTAAATGCTATCAAGCGTCGCTTTTAACCCTCAATGCATTTGCTGAAAAAATGCATTTACACACAAACACACACACGCTTGTAAATATGCGTTTTTAAGTGTATTACAGAAAAGCAAATATAGGACAAAAAAAAAAAATTAAAAATGCAACTGCACGCTTGTACATATGCTCAATTAAAAATCAGAGCGCATCGCTGAAATGGCATCCATTAAATATTAACACAATATGGCATCGCCCGTGGCGCTGCTTCCGCTGACGACACGCCTCGGGCTGCCTGTTAAGTTCATAATTACGACAAGGACAAGGCGACAAAAGTAGCATGCCAAAGAAATTGCACGCCTTGAGGCCTTGCCAGATAGTTGAGTAGCTCTGTCGCTGTCTCTTTTTAACGTGCACACCAACAGCATTACAAATATAGTGCAACAGCAACAAAAGGAACAGCAGCAACAACAACAACAACAACAATGTCATGGCATCTCAGCTATTATTTTGCATGGACAAAAGCATATTAATTTTTGACATCCTGTGATTCCTGCCACTGCGACTGCCACTGAGTAGCTGCATGCAATCAGCTATAATCAGCTAAAAGTGTGAGCGAAAGAGGGCGTGCAACAGATAGAGCAGCCATAGCATTACAAATTTTCAATTAAGTTGGCAGCGTTGCGTTTAAAAATTCTTAAAGTGTGGGTCAAAGTAAAATCGTAACAATTGAAACAGTTGTTAGTTACTGTTGTTACTATTGTTTGACGTTTTAAATTTTATATATATATACATTCCATTATACCTATTTGCTAAAATACACGATTTCTAGTTGTTATACTCCTCAAAGATATATTTATGTGGGAAATAATATATGCTATATATACTTTTATTTTTTTTTTTTTTTTTTTTTTTTAGTGAAAAGGGGGGGGGTGGAGGGGGGGGGGGTGATAAAAATTTTTATATATAAAAAAAAAAAAAGGGAGGGGAGAGGGGGATGTATATATAATTAACTTATAACTGAACCTTTTAACATTAATCTAAGTGCATTACTCTGTCGGCATTGAAAACATAGCTGTGGCCGCTTATTAACTGTATTGTACATTTTGTTTTTACAATTTTTGTCCGCCTCATTGCGTTTCGTTAATCAAAAGTAATTTGCCGGCTCTTCAGATGGAAAACGGCAGCCACCTGCCAGCCAAGATGGCGAAAATGTCAGCGGCAGTAAAAATGGCTGCCCTTTTGCATGCCGAACGGAAATACGCTATCCGTATGTATATATATATGTGTGTGTGCGTGTGTGTGCGACTGCTGCTAATTAACTGTTTTACATTAAGTGGCCATAAAGACAGAGAATGCTGACGCATTTTAGTCTATTTTAATGTGGCCACACAAATGGCAGGCGTGATCGGCTTGGACAATGAACAGGAGCAGCATTAAACATCGCCCATGGCTTATTGCCCATTGCCCATTGGCCATTGGCCATTGGCCATTAGCCTGGTTGTCTTTCTTTGTGTCTTAAATGATTTACGTACGCTTTAAAGACCGACCATAAAAGCCAACGCACTTTCTCTCTCTCTCGCTCTCCCACACTTTTGTATTTAATTTAATTAAATACTTTACTTGGTTTTTGGCTCTGCTGAAATGGTTAATGCGGTCTCCGCTCTGCATAAATTGTGGCCAAGTCATTTGCTATAAATTATTTGAGGCCACTTCAGGCTGCTGTGTTAAACGTGAACTGCAAAAATTGGCCAAGTGGATGGCAAACTATTGGGCCTTCAGATTAATGTGGCCAAAAGTGAATCAAAATCTGCAGCAAATTCAGCTGGCTAAGGCTTTGTATGGATTGTGGTCAGCAAGTTTTTGGCCAACTGTTTTCAGCAGGTGTTTTACGGCGCACGCCCACAAATCACAAACCAATGACGGCTAATTAGAGTGAAAAATAACAGCAGCGCCACAAAAGTGTAACAATGACTTTTCCCACAAAGAATTCTCAACTATTCTCGGTTGCCATCCACTGCTCCTCGTGCTCCCGCTACGAGCCGGGCATCCTGCTCGTTTTTGTTCTAACTTATCAAGCGCAAGTGGCGGCAAACTTTTGGCCAATGCTGCTGTATAGAGTACAGCCCCCGTCGACACCCCTTCGACCATTTGGGGGTACAATTTAAAAGAAGATTAAACCGCAGCTGCCTTGGTCGCCATGTGCGCTTCTGTGGCGCCTCCAATGGCAACATCAAACAAGACGCCATAGCCCCGAAAACTTTGCAGCCACACCAGGGACACGTAGCACCCACTAAAGCTGGCGGGACGCTGGCGATTTCTCTGGCGACACTTGTCGAAAGTTGTGCGTAATTACGACTATGTGCGAGCGGCGCTGAGTGAGATAGGGGGCGAGGGAGAGAGAGACAGAGAGTGGGAGAGAGTTACAGGGCGTTCGGGGGCGTGGCAGTCAGTCAAAGTGGCACCATGCTGCGGGCTTTGCTTTAGTTTATTTGAGCCTCATGCCCTACACCCAAGCAGGACTTTTGCTTTTGTTGCTGTCTATAAATTAATTTACTCAATTGAAAATCACATGAAAATGAAAACATTCCGATATCAATATCGTATATATAAGTAATTAACCTGGCGGCATATTATTATTATGTACATTTTCTTAATCTGCTCAATGTTTATTTGTTTAAACATCTTGGTTAACAATCTGTGCTCTGCATGTAAATTTGTGTTGTTTCTTGATTCGCCGAAGGCGTGAGTTGAAAATTGAAAGTCTAATTGACAGGATAACATGCTAAAAGCAAATTTATACTATACGGCTGCGATAATGTAAATGGGCGTGTTCTACATTTTACCTCCGGGTCAATTTCGACAGAGTTTTCTTTAATTCAGTTATTTTTCTTTATCAGTGGCTTTAAAATATTTATATACCAGTTTTTTGTTTAATATACATATTGTAGATCTTTGGCTTATAAGCATTTGACAAAGTGAAAACTCATATCACCCATGTTCCGAAAATCACTTGCGAATCGATTGCAGTGAAATATATTATATTCTTAAAAATCAGTAAAATTCAAGGCTTCCAATCGGTTTTGAGGCGAACCAGTTTTAGTCCGAAAACACAATTATTTTGCCCTTCAATGAACCCGATAGACCATTTAACCGAAACATTATGAGAAGAGAACATATAAAATTTTAACTTACAGTTTTGAATTAAATAAGAACGTTCATGAGCCTGGTTTAAAACCATAAAACTGGGTTTGAATCGTAAACCGAACCACCGACCACTTTTTATGACTTTGCATTCCTGATAAAACTTAACCTTTTGTACAACTGCTAAAATTCAATCACGCCCTTATATTTATTTAACTTATTTTCCCTTATCCTACATATATAATATAGTTTCTATTGTAGCGCATTCAACCGTCTGCAGAGCCTACTGATTTTTAGAGTAACCCGAGACAATGGCCAAGTGTCGCCACACACAAAACTTTGTGCAGGCTGCGCTGATTTTTGGTCTCAAATTGTTTGCCCGTTGTTTGACGTTTCGGCTTTTTGGTCTATGGCCATTGTCAGAGCTGTGCAGCTCCCACAAACGAGGGGCAGTTTATTACAAATTTAAAAGAATTTCCATATATTAAGCGGCGAGAACGCCGCACAGCATTAATGTGCTTTTAATATAATAAAGCAACACTTAAATGAGGACTCACTCGAACGGACAATAAATGAATGAGACAATGAACCGGGCTGCCATCAATCAATGTGGCTGGCTGGCTGGCTGTGCGGGATGATAACTATAATAAAATCATTAGGCTGGTAATCCCCAAACGTTTTGGCAACCGAAATCAAAATAAAATCATCAGGCCAGAAATGATGATGAATGGTCCGAACCGAACCGGGCGTCTCTGCTTGGGCATGACAAAATCTCTCTTTTTTTTTGGCCTGAACGCAAATGGTCGAGAAGGGTATATTGGTTATGCGGAAATGTATGTATGAGGGGTCCTTGACTCTATAAAGTAGATATATTCTTGATCAGCATCAACACCCGAGTTCATCTAGCCAAGTCCGTCTGTCCATCCGTCCGTGTCTCTGCCTCTCTGACTCGTAGTTTCTCATAGTTTCAAATTATCGATAACTCGCCCGTTGCGATGAAATCTATGAAAATCGATATCGAAATCTTTTTTTTTTGAGCATAGCTCGACGCCTAGAAGAGAATATTTCTTTTTTAATATACCTCCTCCTGTTTCCCCTAAGATTGTACATGTCTCATTTTAAGATGATATTGGGGTTTAGTATTTAGATATATTTGGATGTCATATTTAAGCCCTGACAATTTCATAGAGACCAGACAATAAATAACTAAGTAAGTCTAGAAAGATTTTCCCATAGAATGGAGGTAAGGCTTTATGTATATGTGTTTGTTTTTTTTTTGTGTATATATGTGTAAAAGTTGACTAGGATATTTGTAAAGGCAGCTCGATGCTGGGTTCAGGGTATCTCCTAGACCAGCACTACCCATCAGAGAAGTTTAACTTGTCGTTTTTTTGGGCACGCAAATCTATTTTTAATAAACAAATAGGCACACACAGACACTGTCACGCCTGGTAAGCATATGTTATAGGGCAAATGATGGTGTTGGGCATGCTCTACTAGCCAACACTCAACAGCCACTGGGAGCAGCTACAACAACAACAACAACAACAACATCAACAACTGGCCCCATGGCATCATTATCGGACAAAACAACTTGCATTGCAAGGCTGAGATGGTTTTTTTCGTTCTCTTTTTGACTGGCAAGAAAAATGAAAATGTTTAACGGGCAAAAATAAAATACTCACGTTTCTCTCGCAGGCGAACGTGATTCAATTTGTTTTGTTGGTTAGAAAACTAAAATAGCAAAAAGAATATATAAGTAAAGCCAAGCAAAGCAGAATAAAGCAGAGCAAAGCAATGCGAAGCACAACAGGCCAAAGCGTAAGCATGGCGAAAAGGAAAAATTATAGCACTGGAAAAGCAGCATTAGATGTGGGTGGACCCAAGAACTACCCACATAACCCCCACACCCCAAAAAGACTGGCCTGAACAAGGCGGTCAGCAGACGCGAGCCCTAAGCTAAGATCAAGGCGTTTGGGCTAGTTGAATGAGAAGTCAGTGTGTGTATATATATATATATATGTGTGTGTTTGTGTGTGTGTAGTTGGCGGCTGTCTTAACTATGAATGAAAACTACTGCAACGGTGGTAATGCTGCCAAAAAGAAGGCAATGAAAATGAGGGTTGTGGGTGTCATAAAAAGTTGCCGAAACGGGGGTCAAATTTGGAGTGATATTATAAAAATTATAACAAAAATTTGACATATCGACGATCTCCATGAATGTTTATAATACCTTATTTTAGTAGAAGTAGAACAGAATAAGAACTGTAGAAAATGAAAAACTTAAACAAGAGAGAGACAGAGAAAGGGACAGAGCGCCAAAGAGACACAATTGGAGTTAGAGTATAATCAATGGTCAAGTTTAATTTTTACCAAGCATGAACAACTTTTAAGCTTTTTTTTTTGATTAAAAATGGGGAAAGGGGTTTTTGTTTTTGTGTAAATTTTTGTGGGGGTTTTTTTTTTTTTTTTTTTTTTTTTTTTTTTTTTTTTCTTTTTTTTTTTTTTTTGTTTTGTTGTTTTTTTTTTTTGAGGTTTTTTTTTTTTTTTTTTTTTTTTTTTTTTTTTTTTTTTTTTTTTTTTTTTTTTTTTTTTTTTTTTTTTATTTTTTGTTTTTTTTTTTTTTTTTTTTTTTTTTTTTTTTTTTTTTTTTTTTGTGGTTGTTGTGGTTTGAATTTGTGAGAATCGCATAGTAGGGATCATTTCAAAGTGTGTGGTTTTAAGCGCGATGGGAAACAAATTTTGGCTGCTTTTGGCTTAAGAGAAGTTAAAAACATACGTATAAAGTATAACTACACACATATACACACACACACACACATACACACACACACATACACATACATACTTGTCAGTCAGGTCAAACAGCTATATATAGATACATAATAAACTAGCTATTCCTATTAGCTCAACTTAGCAATGTAATTAAATTTAATGATAAGAACCAGCGTTCTGCCACAACTTCTTGTGAATTTCTCGTACCACCCTCGCATTTGCAGTTGGAGTTAAGTATGTGTGGCCAGGAAACACGCCCACAGGCGCACATGTAATGCGGCTTGTCTATTGTGCGGACTATAAGGTCATTTTAAATTAGTTTTTGGTTTTGTTTTTTGCTTCGATTTTTTGTTCTTCTGTTTCTGGGCCACTTTTGTAGTTTTATTTTGTTTTTTGCCATTTTTTTTTGGGGGGTTTTGTTTAGTCGTTGGCTATGTTTGTGCAGGGAATTGCCTTTACTTCGAGTGTTGCCGTTATGACAATTACGTAACACATTTGCCTGACGTAGGTGAAGAGCATACCAAAAGGAAACTCAACTCATGCAGCTCTCAACTGGCCACACTTAAGCCAGAACGCTTATTCATGCCGAGACTTCGATTTGGCTGGAACCACTCGCAATGACATGCCAATATCCAAGTCCATTTGGTTAGGGGGTTGATAAGGCGCACGTGTTCGAGTGTCCGACAATACCAAACAGCTTCATTTTGGGACCGAAAAGCAAAGTCAATGCCCAAAATTAATGGTAGTCAAGCTGCCTCTCATCCAATTGTTGACAATTGTTGTGCCATGTCACAAAAAGTAATAATAAAATAACATTCGCCAAGTGCGTCACACACTTTCGCCACCTGCCATTTGATGCGTGCGAGTGTGACCAGGTTTATTATCTAAGTCTTGATATATATGTTAAGTGCTTGATCATTTATTTACTGGTAAAATATTTATATTTCATTTCCAATTAACTTTTCAGTGAGCATCAAATTTTCATCCATTAAAATTTTGAATGATTTTTTTTGCCATATCTGGTTGGGGGGTTGGGAATCATATGTCTCGCAGTAGACGCCATTGGTCGAAACGGTTTCGATTCCGTTATCTTAGTTGTGGAAGTGTGGGGTCATATGTCTCTGCGATCACGCCATTGGTCGAAACGGTTTCGATTCCGTTATCTCAGTTGTAGATGTGTGAGCGTGTATATTGTGTACTCCAAATTATTATTGGGTTAGTGCAACTGTCGGCCTAGCCGCGATCTTTTCTAAGCAGTTCAGTTTTTGCGCGTTTTTTCTGTAGATCGGTCGTGTTCTTTGCGTGTTCATAAAATAGTTTTTTTTTATAATGTAAAAAGTTTTTATAAGTAATAATAATAAAGTAATAATAAAGTTTACCTAATTTGAAAGCGATAAGTTTGTGCTGTGTGAGTTTTTTCTTAAATTGTATCAGTCTTTCAGATGGGTTTTGTCTCAAATATATTGATTTTATTATCGGTAAAATACGACACGGTTAATTCTTGGTGCTTTTTCACTAAATGAGAGGGCGAGGGGGAGACTATTAGGGAGCCTTCTTAAGCAGGTAAGCGTGCGCCAATGATCATATGCATATGCATATATATACACACATGTATTTTCGGGCTTTCTAGAATGCAGTTTGGTATTAAGCTCATTATTTATACCCATGAAGTTGGCACTTTAACCAATTTCATTTCATAAATAGCTTATCTTTATTTTTGATTACCACACCTTTAGATTATACTTTTGTTTCTTTTGAGTTTCTTGTGGAACATCAGGACCACATATAATATTTGATGTTTGAAACTTCTGTCAATATAGGAATCTTATTTTGTCAGAGTCAGGCTAGGTTTTCGATATGTGCCACTGAAAGTTAGTATTTTATGGCCTTGCGTTTGCGGTCACACCTTTTCCACACACAACTTACAACAATAGACAAATCTTTCAATAATTTGCACAAAAGCTGCTTTTGTTATTTTTGGGGCACGCTCTGGTCTTTATTACCCAAACTTACATATATAGCCGCTTCAGCCATGTCAGTGGCAGGCGTGGAATATCTGTCTGAGCTGTAACTTTATTGGAAATGTCGTAAATGTCGATAACATCAGGAGCAGGCAGCGGCAGCCGAAGCTGGAGCAAAATCGCTGCTGGGTGCAGGTCACAAGCAATTTAATGTCAATTTCGGTATTAAACGTGCTGTCCGGTCAATTCACCTGCTGTTCCGTCTGCTACATGTTACTAAGAGCCAACAGTCTAGTTGCCACACACACGCACACATTCACACACTCACGCTGTTGCTTTTGTTGCATTTGTCACCGTATTTGATTCAAATAACTTTACAAATTAATTTTGACACTGACCGCTGGCATTTGATTAAATGTAATTAATTTCCCTCTTAATATATACAAGTCTTGATATCTATATGTGAATGATGTTTACTTAACGTTGTCAAGTTATTTGCTTTAAGGCATTCAATTAGTTTTCGTTGAATTTTGCGCAACCCTCGAAAGTATGCAACATTAGTTTGTCAAGTGGCTGCAAATGCCACAAAACGTCTGAAGTCTTTTCGTTGTTGTTGTTCCTGCTGCTGGCCTTAGCTACTGTAAATCGTGTCACGCACACATGTTAATATGTTAACAAAACAGTGACACACACACCCACACACACACACACACACACAGACACACAGACGCACACTCACAGCAGTTGCCAGCTGCAAGCATCTGCCAAACGCAGCAAAATTTTTGTCTTTCCTTTATTTTTAGTGCAAAAAAAAAAGAAGATGTTCGCCCGCTGCGTTTCGCTCTCGGTCTGGCGTTGGCGTTTCAAGTTGAAAATTTGCAAACAAGCCAAAGACGCAACAATATTATATATACGCATACAGACATACATTTGTACATGCATATGTATGTATATATATGGTTGTGAGGTTAAGTTAAGGCCAGCGCGGGGCAAATGAGAATAAAGTGTTGGCTAATGCGCAACGCAACTTGTATACTCTTTCTTAACTTAAAAATAATGTAAAAGCAAAACTAATTTGGCGAAGAGAGACTATTGGGGTTTATTTAATGAGCACTCTTCCCTGAGCTCAAACTGTTTTAAAACTGAAACAATTTACCGGAATTCCATTTTGAGTCATGTTTTGTCCTCTAGCTTGATTACGTAATTTATGTTTGTTGCTAAATTCATATTTAACGCTTTTCATATTTATCAATTTTCGTGATCGATAACATTTTAGTCATATATACATATAAATGCGGAAATACCTTCTGGAAATTATCACCTTTTCAAATCCTCCCAAGTTTCAAGAATCCATATTTTAAAACAAACTACATTTATTACATTGAATCAATTTTAATAATAATATTTCTTATTACTTTCCTAAGCTTTGAGCTACTATATCGTTAGAAAATTGTGATCGATAACATCTTTGTATATATAAATTATATCATTTTACAGCCAACATTTTTTAAAATACACCTTTGAACATTTTTATTGAATAACATCCCATGGTGTGAATTTCGTATTCATTGGTTTTCGGGTTTAAATTTCATATTTAATTTGATTTCATATTTAATAATTTAATATGTTTTTATTTTGAGTAATTATCTTTAAAGAATAATAATGTTAAAATTTGGAATCATATAATTTCTCTCTTGATTGCACTACATATGTTTATCTGTGCAGCACTTTGCATGCGCACTTGTGTAAGCTGCCAAGCTAATGAAATATTCATAGTAGCCTTGGTTAGAGTATGAGAAATTGCAAACATTTTAACACAACATGTTAAAAAGTAGAATTTAAGTCACACACGCCGAGCAACTGAGAGAAAGTGATGGCAAAAAAAAGGGAACAAGAGAAAGCGCCACAGACAGGCGACAGTTTGCATCAAGGACGAGTCGCTGTGTGTGTTAACACACACACATACGCACACACACACACACACACACACACACACACACACACACACACACACACACTCATATTCGCATGCATGTTTGTTTGTTGAGTCAGCTGCCGCCATTTTGTAACCATTTTTCCATGTCACACAAAACGCACAAAGTGCTCGCAGCCCCAAACCATCCCCACCCTTGCAGCCCACTTGCCTTTGCCCAGCATCGAGCTAACCGCCCATCCATTTGACTTCATTCAGTCGCCTTTGGGCTGATGAATTTTCCGCACGCTCTGCTGCTGTCTGCAAAGTTATTTTATACAGTGTCAAAATGAAGAAAAACTCATTGCTTGATTAGAAAATTTCCATGCAGATATCTCTCGTTCGCAAACTCTTTGTTGTTTTCTCTCTCTCTCTCTCTCTCTCTCGCTCTCAGTGGGGTCAACACAGCAATTAGGCAAATTGCCAAGTTGCCAAGTCAAGCTCTCCAATGACTCTGCAAATTCGTTTTAAACTTACACACACACACACACGCTTATCGACTCGACTTGATTAACCTGGTTAGCCCCTAAGTTGGCGGCTTCTGGTTCCGTGGTTCCTGCTTGGTGCGGAGGCTTTCAGACGTAATTACATTAACAATTCCGAAAACATTCGCAGGCATGCGGCACGGTGTCCGAAACCTCATGTAATGTCACTCACCGCTGGGGCATTCAATGTGCCACACGATACATATCCATTATTCAGAACGTGGTGCAAACAAGCCAACCACCTGTGCTACGTGTAAGACGCAGCGTGTTGTCCAATGTCCAGTGCCGCCCACACCGCCCACGCTGGCCGGCCCACAGTGTGGCTTCAGCATATTTGGCGTATGAACTTGCTGCCTAACCTTGTGTGCAAGTGGGCTGCAACTGGCTTCGGGCTACACCGGCAATAACAACAGCCATCCACACACACACACACATACACCAAATACAAGCGCATTGAAAAGCCGCACACAAACATGCTGCATGCCACAGCAGGGGATGTTGCTGATTATAGTATAACTGCTTCGATAGCGTTTGCTGGCCAGTGTAGGCTGGGCACTTAGAATATGGCTAACAATAGCTGGCGGGGGCAGTTCTGTAATTAGGATTTCGTTCAGCGAACGGTCGCCAATGGGGGTACAGTCAAAACAAAAGCTGCGATGACAATGTAACCAGCATTGTGTGCGATACAAATCTGATGAAGATGCTTGTACCGAATGTCAGTAGAAAATCAAGTTAATTAAGCTGGAATTGCCAAGGGTTTCTAGTGCTTTTTCTCTTTTCGGTATGATAGCACAACAATCGATAGTAGCGATCGCAAGTACAGTCTGATTTAGCTGCGACTTATAACCCAAACTGCTGACAATATAAGTACAACCATATCTTAAAGTAAATGATCCCTATGAATAAGATATTATTACAATCCATAAGCTTGTGGTCTTATCGATAACAAATAGGGGCTTTAATCCGCTTAATCATTTCGTTTCGGGTGCTTTGGATCTAAAAGGTCACACTATTCTTATAATTTATCATGCTCAATATCGATAGCTACACTGTGTTTTTATCGATAGCTGTCGATAACTTTGTAACGAAACCATTTTCTACTTTCGATTCAAAATATATTGTAAATATTTTAAGTGGTTACATTTATTCGATAAATCAAAGCCACATTTCGATAACCTTTTTCGATAACTAGCCCAATGCTTTCAATAATGGAATCAAAGTACACTATAATGAGATTTTGCAAAAACGGTTACTTTCGTTTCGATATATTTGCTCTGCTGCAATAGCTCCTTTTAACGATAACTTAACTTGAAATACCGTTTCGATAACTTCCGCTAGAGCAGCAAATATAAACAACTTTACGAGGTTAAAGTTGACTAATGTCAAGCCTTGACGCTTGATAAATGCAATGCAATGCTCGACTCGCTTTTAACTGACAGTCAACTTGTTATCGCCGACTGCCCCATTACTAAGCAGAGGGCGGTACAGTTGCCCTGGGGGCAGATACGTTGCCTGCTTCACAAGTCAAGCAGAGTTGTATGCACACGCCACACACACACTCGACCACATTTGCCTTTTACCACATTCTTTGCCACAGTCACAGGCAGCAGATGTTGCGCCTCATTGGATTCCAAGTGGGGGGCGAAATCAAATGGGAATGGGCCAGGTACTGTGTGCGTATTTTGCTTTTGCAATGCTCGCGGCGAGAAAACGACCAAAATGTATGCTGTTCCGGCTGAATTGCAGATTTGGCCAGTTGAGTGTCAGCCACTGTGCATGTGTGTGCCTTTTCTAACTGGCAGCATTGGTTGCATGCCCCATATGCTTGCATGCACACCTTTAAAATGTTAACCAGTCCAGCTAATTATCACAACTTTAATTTGAAATCGAATTGCTTTAAGCGGCTTATGCTTACGCTTTCTCGCTGACAGTCGCCTGTCGTGCGGCTAAACAATAAACAAAAATAATGGCGCCGGATATAAATTATAACTATAAAGGCATCGATTGCATGCCATAAAAAATAGATAAAAAACGGATGGGAAGAGCATACAAGCCGCAAAAGCTCGACCTGAGGATAATCTGTAAGCGGCTGAAGTTTATCTTTGCTTTTCAATAACTTTTCGGCTTGTTTTTTAAGTATCTTATTAATATTTTCAGAGTATTTCGATAATATTCTTAGGTATACGCTTACCAAAATTATGGACTATATCTCTCAGATTGTGTCCGTAATGGATTTATGTAATTATTGTTGTCTTTTTTTAGCTTTGACATTTAAGGAATGACTAAGACCTTTTAATTTGTATGCTTAAGTTTTCTTATTGCTTTTGCAGCGAATTAAGACGACTTAAGTCCAAAAATTGAGTCTGTTTTTTATGGAATATGCCTGTTAACAAAAACTGAAAAGCTTTGATCCAATTTCAAATCAATCTCCTTTGTGAGCACCAAAATAAACTGAAGTTAGATATTTTCCAGTCTCGCACTGTCTGTTACATCCTTTATCATAGTTTCATTATACACTTTGTTAGGAAAATTTAATGTCTACAGGGTATTAACAAAAATCGCATTTATTTGGCATTTGGGCACAAAAATCGCTGCGTTTGACTTTGCCGGAGGGTTCGCTGATAATTTGCGCACATAAATTAACCAAAGTTTAGCCACGCACACACACACACACACACTCGCACACACACACACACGCACATTAGCTAAGCTTAACTATTGGCTTCCGATTGGTTTAGTCGTCTGTGCCACATGGGAAAAATTAAAAATACTGCTAAATGCTTTTCGGCCAGTCCAAAAATGTTTTGTGTGCCTGTGTGTGTGTGTGTGTTATGGCCAGTTGTGAGTGCAGGCTCAATTTCGGTGGCTTTATGTTATGCTATGCAATCTGTTAATTTTGGCCAACTTTGCTGTGGCTTCGTCCCGCTTCCCACCCACACTCCTTGCTGCTCGTTGGACGTTCGTCTTCATTGCGTATTGATGCGCCCTCATGTGAAATAATTGCCGCTGCTGTCCAATGGCGTTTAATAATACATGTGTGTGTGCGTGTGCGTGAGTGTAAGTGTGTTTGTGTGTGAGTTGAAGCCAGAAGTCATGCTGGTGTTGCTGTCAAGGCTATTAAGTTGTGAACTCAATGGCCAGACGGCTTAACTGGCTGGCTGATTTTGGCCTGTATCATGGCTAAAGCGACAACGCTTTAATATCCCTTGGCTATTTTCTACTCTAATGGGAATTTTGGCCAGTCGACTAAACAGTTTATATACATTTATTTATGTGCGTTCGCCTGAAATGCCACTAAAATATTAAATGTTTGGCAATGATCGGCTTTATTAGCAGCAATAAATTGTTGCTTATAATATCTGAGCAAGGTAGAACTTGTTAAGGTTCTCAATCTTTCTTTTAAGTCAAGCATTTGATGGGCTCCTACTCCAGATCGTGTAGTTTCAAGTAAATATTTCAAATATCTTAAGTTTTATATTCCTTAATTCCTCTCCAGAAATCAGAATTCGTGTTAAAATTGTAATTTCAATGATTTGAATCAGGTTTTTTAAATTATTGCGATGCCATCTAAGTTGTTTGTCGAAATTTTTGTAAAACCTTTTGATTAAACTTATATATTCCCAGCGTAAAAGAAGATCTTACTCTCAAAAATAAAAACACGGACTACAGCACGGGATCAGCTAACAACCCCTTTTAAGGGGTTTAAGATAACTTCTAACTTTGTTTCTTCTCTCAATTCAATTGTTCTTTAGTATGATTTGAGATCTACAAAAAAAGCAATAAATTAATAGCACACAAATTAGTAAGCATATTTAAATTTTTTTAAAATTCACTTTATTTTTGAATAAACTTTTTTTTACAATATTTTCATTAATTTATTGTATTTATATTAATTTGAATTAGTTCTTGACATGTACCATTTTATTCACTTGTTAGCTATTTATTTCAAAAAAGCCATTACACATATCTAAAATAATTTTTTAAACATTTATCAATTACCCAAATTTGCTGTATTTTGTTTTTTATAGGAACCAAAAAAGCTTCATATTAAAATATTTAATTTTGTTGTAATAAATAAAATGATGCATTTTAAAATACACAAGCTATACACTAAATAAATGAGAACCGTTTTTTATTTTTTTTTTTTTAAAGATCTAAATAATTACAAATTATTTGCGAAATTATATTTTAATATGTTTAAACTGATCACAGCAAATTGTTCTGAATACCCAAAGAGAACGAGCGAAATATGTATAAACAACAACAAAAGTTTTAGACATTTTTTTCATTCAATAATTTAGTTTTTGATGTACTTATTGAAAATATTTCGAACCTTTCGCATTCAATATATGTATTTTTGTTTTTATTTTTCCAAAAATGTATTTACATTAAAAATTTGTTTTAAATATTTTGCTAAATTTGAACCAGGTCTTGTGCTAAATCGATTTTATTTATTAATTTTTTCATTGAATTTGTTGAACACAAAAAATATTTAACTAAATTTCTTAGTATTCATTGTTATTGTTGCATTTTTTAGAGTTCAATTTTGTTTTCCTTTTTATTGAATTTTTACATTTTACTTCATGAACTTAATACAAAATGCTAAGTTTCGGGCTGTGTGTCTCGCTCCAGTGTGAGTGTGTGTGTGTGTGTCTTATGAGGGCGTTTGTGTATGTGTGTGTAGCTGTGAATGTACACATATATATATGTGCGTGTGTGTGTGTGTGTGTGTGTGGGTGGGTGTGAGTGTGTGGCTCTTTCGACGCTGTTAGTTGATCTCAAAACGTTGCGCCTAGAAAAAGTTTAGGTATTAGTTATGGGCGTGTGTCTATATGGGCGTGTTTAATGTGGCTTTATGCTAGATTCTAAAATTAAATTTTAAACTAGGCAACAAATTGAATTTGTTGAGTATTTTCTTTTTTCCCCATCATAATATTTAGTTTTGTTGTGGTGGGCCCTACGTGTAGTAATTGTAATTGAAATTTCCAGAGCTGTTGTGGCTTGTTTGTTTTTTGTTTTTTTTTTTTTGCTTTCTTATTGTTGTTGTTGTTGGGTTGTTGTTGTCTTTTTGGCATGCTTCTTACTACTTGCTAAACAAAAGTTTTGCTCTTTGAGTTCGGTGCCTTAAACTTAAAGGACTTGATAATAGGAGTTATTTGTTTTTGTTTGTTGTTGTTGTTGTTGTTGTTGTTGTTGCTGCTGTTGTTATTATTGCTAAGAGCCAGCTGATGTTGATAGAAGCTGTCTGTTTGGATATGTCTCATAATATATAAATGGCTTACTTATGCTGTCTTTTAGACACATTCTGTGCCTCGAACTTGCAGCGGTGCCTGTGAAAAACGAGAAAAAGCACAAAGAAAAATGTTAAAAACAATTGAAAAGTGTTTTAAAAGTGCGAAAAGTCGCTTAAAGTAATTTAATTTAGAAAATAAACTATAATGTAATGTAGAATAAAATGAAAACTTTGAGAAAAGAAAAATATTTTCATACATTTTTTAGGTTATATAAAAATAAAAACTTCAAAACAAACGATGTCTTCTGCCTGAAGGCTAAAGAAAAATATGTTTTTACAACTTTTAAGTTATATAAAATAATAATTTTAACAAATGGGAAAAACTTTTGTCGAAATTATTAACAAGAAGTTATAAAAATAAATTGTATAAAATGAATAAAAAACGTACTTTAAATTAAGTATAAATAATAACCAATAATATATATATAAAAAATATATAAATATAAATTTTAATGTAAATAATTCATAAATATAAATAATATATAAATATAAATAATAATAATAATAATTCAGCTGAGGCTTTTAAACAAAACTTCCTTAAAACTTTAATAACAAATTATTATCAAAATAATTAATCAAATATATATAAATTAAAAATGTATAAATAATCAGATCGCATTAAACAATGCTTATATTAACAAAATTATAAAAAACGCAATTGTAAATACTTGAATGTAATTTATAATTGAAAGCGTATCAGATTTATTATTAGCGCACAAAGCAGCTTAAATAATTATAAAACATTTCACACATTGAAAAAATAAATAGAGATTTCCGCAGAAATGTTAATTTGCTTTGATTTTTTGATTATGCAAATTTTCAGCGGCATTCAGCCGCAATAGAAAATGTCTCTTAATGACATTTTGTTTAATTTAGCATAATTATGTCGTTGTTGTTGTTGTTGTTGTTGTTGAACAGCAAAATTAAGCGCTCTAATTAAAAATGGCAGCAGGTAGCCAAATGTAAAATGCAATTTAATTTAAATATTTTAGTAAATTGAACTGAAAGCTGGGCCCGAATATGGGCGGACATTTTGACGCTCCGTTGACGCAATTTTATTGGCCCCGTTTTCTTGTTGTTGCCACTTAATTGGCCGATTGATATGGCACAATTCGCAACCAAACAATTAGCCTGGCCAAAATGCCGTGTCAGTTAGTTTTCAACAAAAGAAAATTTGATCACAAAAATTGATAATTAATTCAATTATGAAATTATAAAATTGCAATTAGGCCTACCAAACGTGTACATAATAATAAAATATGTTTAAATCTGGCGATTTATTTATTTATAAGCCCGCAAAACTTACCAACTATTTGCTAAATGTATAAATAGCTTTGCCTTTGGGCTTTGCTTTTCGCTTCAGCTTTTTGTTGGCTCGCAGCGTGCAAAATTCATAAATAAATATGGATAAAATACTGGCAACTTTTTTTTGTTTGTTTGTTTTTTATTTATGGGAGAGTGCGTAATTGCCTTAATTTAATGTGAAAAGCTTGTAATTGGTGTGGTTTAAACAGTAGGAGAAAGGATTCTTCGGTCAGCCGAAGCTTGAATACCCTTGCAGTTATACTTTGTCACATACATATATATATATATATATAATTTCGATATGTTTCAGGGCATAGCAATACTTTTTTCATACATATACATATAGAAAAAATGTTTACTTTTTGGTCATTTGCAATCCTTAATAATATGCAAAAGAAATTTTTTGAGATATGCAAACAGAATGAGTAACTTTTTGCTTAAGAACCGAAGGTTTGGTTAAATGTTTCTATGCTATATGAAATGTTAATCTGATTATGGTTAAGCGAGGTTTTTAATTACACATTTTATAGTACATTCTGCAAGGGTATCTATAGGGCGCCAACGTAAACTTAAACAAGTAAACTAGCTATAAATGCCAAACTTATTTCATTATTCTGTTATTAGATATCTTTTTGGAACACATAAAATGAGAATGTAAACAATAAAAACAAAAAATCTATGGAAAATGTCTGCTTTGGAACAGCTTAAGAAAGTCACGACCATAGTCGCCGATACGGGTGACTTTGATGCCATTAATGTCTATAAGCCGACCGATGTGACGACAAATCCATCGTTAATCCTGAACGCCTCAACGATGGAACGCTATAAGCATCTCGTACAGAATGCGGTCGAATATGGTAAACGTAAGGAGGGTACGCTGGAGAATCGTGTTGAGGAGGCCATGGACTATTTGTGCGTATTATTTGGTTGTGAAATTTTAAAAATTGTGCCCGGTAGGGTGTCCACCGAAATAGATGCGCGTCTCTCATTTGATACGACACAGAGCGTGGAAAAGGCATTGAAATTGATAAAATTATATAAATCGTTTGGCATACAGAAAGAACGTATTCTTATCAAATTAGCCTCAACCTGGGAGGGCATTAGGGCGGCGGAAATTTTGGAAAAGGAGTATTTCGTACATTGTAATCTAACGCTTCTCTTCTCCCTTGTTCAGGCTGTGGCCTGTGCGGAGGCTGGCGTAACATTAATCTCGCCGTTTGTGGGCCGAATTCTGGATTGGCATATCGCAAATACGGATACGAAAAGCTTTGAGCCCAACGATGATCCGGGCGTTATATCCGTACGAAATATCTATAACTACTATAAGAAGAATGATTATAAGACCTCAATAATGGGCGCATCTTTTCGGAATACGGGCGAAATCAAAGCATTAGCTGGCTGCGATCTGCTAACGATTAGCCCAGCTCTGCTAAAAGAATTGGAACATGATCGAGGCGAGGTGCCCGTCCAATTGTCTGTTTCGAATGCCAAACAGCAGAATATCAAGCAATTGTGCCTTTTTGAGAATAAATTCAGATGGTTAATGAACGAAGATGCCATGGCCAGTGATAAACTAGCTGACGGCATTCGAAAATTTACATTAGATACCGTTAAACTAGAGAATTTAATTCGTTCTTTCTTTTAACAAATTAATCTGAAACATTTTTGTCAAAGAGCTCCATCTTCGCCACATCGACCTGTCTTTAGAAATTTTAAAATTAATATGGAAAATATGTATATATAAATATATCAAAAAAGTTTGTTTAAAAATGTAAACATTTTTATGAAATGACGAGCCAAAATTGAATAATAAGTTTAAAATCAAACTCGGTAATAAAATTGATGATTACTTTTAACTTTAACAATAATGAGCAACATATATCAAAATCGTTTAGTTTATTCCAAGATTTAAATAAGATTTTGGCCTTAGTTCAAGTTTTGGTTTTTATAGCTATTTTACCACATACAAAAAATTGTCTTAAAAAGGGTCACAACTTTTTGAGAATTTCCTTTTTTTCTCCTTTTTTTTTTTGCTTTTACAAATAAAACCTATTTAATTGCGCATAACTCTTTGGTTCGGTAAATACATAAGCACACACATAGATCTATAACTATTTTTTTATAACACATTGATATGATAATTTGTTTTTAAATATGATTAATTTATGGTACAACTTATTTAGCTGTTATAAACACTCAGATATTTGTTGTTGAATATACATAACTCTCTACCAAATTGTACTTCAATTTCCTATTCTTAGCTTAAACTTAGCCCTAAAGATTCAACTAAATTACTCTCTTTCTCTCTCTCTCTCTCTCTCTCTCTCTCTCTCTCTCTCTCTCTCTCTATCTCTTTTGTTGACTCTTTGCCATCATGGTCTTAAGTAGTTGTTGCTTAAACTCTATCGAATACTTATCCAGCTATATACAACATTTAGTTCTAGCTTAGGCATAACTTTTCTTTTTCTATCATTCAGCTTAAAATCTCACATAGCTAAAATCATTTGGATTTGGCGCTGACGTCACTATTGACCCGCTTACCTCTTCCTCAACCGCCGTGGCATATCTATTGATAGTCGCATTCTTCTCCAAACTGAAATTATCCTCTGTGGTCTTGTTGTACGTGGGATTTACAAAGTTCATTGTATTGCCCCGCTTTGGGTATTTCCTTAACACGCAGTAGGATAACTATGGAAGAGGTAGAAAAATAGAATTAAAATCGATTGCTTAGATAGTTTTACAACTGGGTTGTGGGCGGTACAAATAACTGTACTCACGCTTATAACAGCTGCTGCGGCTATGAGCGCCCCTATGACAATTAGGGCTATTTTGCCCGAATCCCCTTCCGTTGGCTGCGCCGTCTCCGCGACCTTGCCACCCGTATGTGTCGCATTTCCAGTATTTTCAGCATCTGTTGGGCCAGAGAGAAGCAAAGGGAAAGTGAGAATTAACGTTAAGTGAATTATTTTACATTATGATGAATACCAAAACCGAAACCGCAACCAAATATACACATTAATTAAGAATTTATAAATGTAAGGTTTATAAAGATTTAACAAACAGAAACCAATCCTATTGACAAATTTTTAAAAAATAGATTTTATAATCATACATCATCATGAATATATAAAAATTTGTTGTTTCATAACAAAGATAACAATTATGTTTTTCTATCTTCTGTTGAAGATTGAAAACTTTTAAATGTTTTTTTAATCTAGGTTTTGCAATAATTTTTCGAAATATATTAAAAAGTATTTAACTGGTGAGGTCAAAATCGTTTTTAACTTGGTTAATAAAGAAGTTCAACGTCAGATTTCAACTCCCATGATGAAGATTTAAGAGAACTTGATCCCAATATTGGTTCACGAGCATTATAGAATTATAATTAATGATCATATTCTATTATATATAGAGCTATTTAATAAATAGCTAATTTACTTTCTAGAGTTATTCATTTTAAAAAACATTAATCAGTGTAAAATTTTATACATTTTTCAAAATAATTAAGCTGTTTTTCAATGCGGGCACGCCTCCTCTTTCGATTTGTTTCTGGTTTTTTTGTTTTTGTTGTTCCGCGTGTCCAACCCGAACATAATTAAAATATCTCCTTATTTTTAGATATGCCACAAAACAAAAGAGTCGACGACATCCCGTGGCGAATGTTTCCGTTGTGTCCCTATTTCAGCCCCCTGCCCCGCCCCCTCATTTAGTTGTCAACTTTTTGTGTCACGCTTTTCGCCTTTTGTGAGGTTGTTGTTGTCTGTGCGGCAGGAAGTTGTAGGATTTTTCCGCTGTCAACATAATTCGTTTTCATATTTTCCGTTTAGAATTTGTTCAAAAGTTAAGCACGCGGCAAGCAGGACGCAGGACGCAGGACTCAAAACGCAGAACGCGTTCGCCTGGCAAAGGATGTGCCGCATTTAACAGCATTGCACGAACTGTCGCCTCTTCTACATCTGCCACTTATTATTGTTCGCGCTTTTGTTGTTCTTATTAATTTTTTGGTCTATAGCCTGTCATAATTTCCATGAACTGACAACTGGCCCGCCCGCTGCTGCGGATCAGCATGAGAATATGACGCATATGGCAACGCCAGCAGCAGGAATTATCATTAAAAGTTGGCACTGGCAACAGCTGCACAGCATCGATTGTTAACGGCAAAGGGGCCGTGGTAGGGTGTGGGCGAGAGAGACAGAGAGAGAGAGAGAGAGCGAGTTTATTTTGAGGCATTTTTGCAATTTATTTGCGGCATTAACAGACAGTCAAGTGGCAAAAGAAAAGCAGTTGAAAAGCTCTACGCATATTTGCCACATTAATTGCACGTTGCGTGGACGTGTGTGTGTGTGTGTGTGTGTGTGTGGGTCTGCTAAAATATAAGCTGCTTTCAAATGGTTTGAGGGCAGGGGTATTCATCTTTTTCTATAATTTAAATTCTCTTTCAAAGGCAGCTAAAAAGCTTGCACAGCTGCGGGCTGGCTGAAGTCGGTTAAGAAAGGATGTTTCGAAAGGGGTTTTCGCTCATAATAAACCACATTTGTTTTAGCTTTATAAGATTTATTGCACGTAGATGTGGCGTGTCTAAGCTCTTGTTTAAATAATCCTGTTAGACCTAACAACACGAAAAGCTTAAGACTTGAGGATTATTTTTGGCAAGAGAAATTAAGGCGAATTTGTTTTGGATAAACTCTAGACACAGAGATATAATTTTACATTTTTATCTGAAATCCTTAGCTTAAAGTTGGATAATTATCCTAATATGGTAAACAGTAGAAATGGTTTTTGGAGAAAGTGAGACGAAAGAGATTGAAGAACATTTTGAAAAGCTGAAGGTATTTCATCCTTGACTGCTCCTGGCGAAACATATTTTGGGAACACCTTGTAGCTGCTGCTGTTAGGCAAATTCCTTCTTTGTTTGCCATACTTTATGTACTACCATAAATGTCATATATTATTGCTGCCACCCTAATCTATAGCAAATGCAATTTGCCTGCTTCGCAGCACAAAACAAAGTAATGCTCCCCCAATTTTGTGTGCTCGCGCTTCCACTTTTTATAATCCTGCACATGTGTTTTATATGTTATTTTTTTTTTTTAAACACGTGAGACGCAGGCACAGACGTTGCCCGCCACCAGGTGTGTTTGCGTGTGGGGTGGGGTCTCACTAACGTCATAAAAATTCGCGGCTCTCGCAACGCGCTGAATAAATGAAATAAAAACGCATAAAATATGTGCCCAACTTCTAATTTTTTTTTGAGCTTCAAAGTGAGACCAGATTAGATAAACTTTGCTACGCTTGTGGCATATACTTATGTATATATAGACAGAGAAATGATGTGGCAACGCTGGGCATTTAGGGCTGCCACCCCCTCGGACAATGGCGAATGGTCCACTGACCAATTGCAGCCAACTGAAAGTCATAAAATTTGCAAACAGCTGCTAAAGCCACACAGAGCAGTCAACACCCAGCCAGCCACCCACTCCCCCCTCTATGCGCTCTGCTGCCCCCTAACCTCACTTTATATGTTGGCTATTAAAAGCGCAGTCGTTACTTTCGACGGCTGCCAAGTTTATGGCGGTTCGGCGGCTCTGTCTATCTGTCATGCTGTCTGAACGTATTTGCAGAACTTTGCCTGCGCTTAATTAAGCAATTTGAAGTGCGTCGGCTGGTTGGGCGAGGGGGACTGGGCGGTGGCGGGGGTGGCTTCGTTGTGGCAATAGAAAAAGTAGCACAAACCGCTAATTGAAATTGCAGTTATGGCCGGTACGCTTGTTGCCTTGGCTTGGTCATCTAATTGAAATAGTCCTTAACTAGTTTATAGTTATTTACTTGAACCACGCCCTCTGCCTGCTGACAGCCTCCCCATTCGCCCACGCTCTTCGGACTGTTGCAAAACTTTTGCCAAAGCTCTCAGCACTTGCTGCTCGTCCGGCAGGACTCGCTTTAGTCCTTAACTGCTCTTGTAATTTTCTTGGAATTGTATTGCACTCGCCTCAGACCAGGCAATGTAACGGCATTTGCTTGAGCCGCTTAACGTTTGCCTCTTCTTCTACAGTTTCTCATTTTTTTCTCTCATTTCTTTTACTTTTAAAACTGACGTAATTAGGCGCATTTTGTATGGGCACCCCCTCTGTTAAGCCCCGGACAAGCCGCTGATTTGGGTAGGCATAGAAACCATCAAAGTTCTTGTCGACGAAGGGACAATGCTGGCCATGTTTATACGTCAACTGTGGCCCAAGTGGAGCTCAAAAGGGGGACAACAGCAAAAAATATTAAATAAAAAGAGATGTTGAACTTTACAACAGAAATGATTGAAGTGCTATTTAAACTTAACCCGATGGCTGGGCATGTGCAGGCAATTAATTTTCAATGACAAAGATTTATTTTAACGGCAAGCAGAGTAAGTAGAGGTTTAAAGTGACTCTTTAAAAATTTGTTCAATTGGTTCAATTTATAACGTCGTGATTAAAGTGAACCTGAAGGGACAAATTAAGCAGCTTTATATTATATAATTTATTATTAAATTATAAAATTCATAGACAGACCGAGTTTGTCTTGTTGCTGTCAAATTAAACATACAGTTATATAACGTACACATGAACTATTTGCAAGGCACTTGATTTGTATGCTAAATATTAACTGCAGAATAGTGGAACAAGGGTTAACACCTGGCAATATATACCATAGGTAAAAAAGCTAGCAACGCACTTAGAACAACTCGTAAATAGCAGAAAAAAATACCAAATAATTACATAACATAAGGGCTTTCAGATGACCATGTACATATATGGCAATGCAAAAATACCTTTTACTGGGCAGTTCAACATTAATAGACATTTAGGGCTGCCACTTGACAATATGTACATCATTATAAAATACAAATTAACTTTGCCATCTGACTATGCGTATGGCAAATTTAACATAAATCCGTTTATACGCTTGCGACGCAGGGCTGCCAGCTGACTATATAGAGCTCATAAAATAAAAATTGTTGTTGCCATCTGACCATGTACACGGTAAACGTATCAGATGGCCTGTAATCTGCACTCAAAAATTAATAAGCACTTAGGGCTGCCACCTGACAACCTGTCTGATTAGGGTTGTCACCTAACAATATATGTTAAAGATGACGACACCAGGCAACAGGAAGCTTGCAATAAGCAGCTTAATTTAACTTTTACAATTGCTCAAATCAGTTTGACAACTCTACGTTGTGTTATTGCACACGTGGCGTTGCCACATGTGCACACAAATTTTAATATTTCGTTGACAAATGACTCGAAATGAAGTACGTGCAATGGAGCTTGTTGCTAAGGTGAGGCTAGATGAAGGGCCAAGTGCTTGAGCTGATGACGAATTTCAATATGTAACAAAATGCTTTAACTTAACTTGTGTACGTATGTATGTATAAAGCGTATCTATTGGAAGCGCAAACAAATGGCGACTTGAGGACAATTTGATTTTGTTTTATTAAAAGCTTGGTAGTCAGCAGAAAACGCTCGACGTTTTATTTGCATACAACAAAAGTACAAATTTGTACGTGTCTATGTGCTTTTTTCATTTCCCGGAAATGTTGTTTATTCACAACAATTTTGGCTTTTATGTTTTGTGCTGACAACTGCTTTTATTTGGGCAAATAGATCAAAGCATGCTCTTTGTTATTGGCACAATGACAACGGCAAATGCTCTTTAATTGTCTTGATTAACTGCTATCGTGGCAATCAAATAAAATTGAAACATAGATAAATCAATGCTAGCAAAATTTGGCATGCTTGTGTTGCACATTTTTGGCGGACCCTCTGCTAATTTATGAGCTCTCCATATCCTGCTCATTCCCATGCCTGACAATAGCTCGCAGCTGTAGGTGCTGACAGTGCCAATTTTCGAGCTGATGGATGTGCGGCTGATGCGGATGATGAATTTCTGGTTAAACTATTTGCTACACCCCTTCCGATGTTTCTGCACCCAACCCTTGGCTGGCTGGCTTTTAGCTGCTGCTGCTGCTGCTGCTGTTGACCATGTCGTTTTGTGTACAATTTAATTTCATGGCGATTTGTTGAGCGACGACAACGACAACGCTTGCCGCTTGTCAGCGACAAGTCATCCAGCCAGTCAGCCAGCTGCCGCTGCCTCTGTCAGTCGTTCATCATCCGCACTCACATCCACATCCGTATTCGCATTCACATCCGCATTCTCATCCGCATTGTCATTGCTTTTGACAGAGTTGCCGCACAAATTGCATGCAGAAATGCGTGGGTGTAAGTGTCATAGGGTTGTCGCTTAAGCTTAAACTGCCTTTGAGCTGAGTGGGGGAAGCTCAATGAGGGGCGGGAATGGGATTAAAATGGGAGGGCTTGTTGTGGGGGCAGGCTGGTAACCATTGTTGCCATTAAACATGTCACTAGCGCTTCCTCTTTGGTGGTTTAACCCCTCACTTTGCCGCTATATTTATGTATGTTTTACGTGGAAACACACAACATGGTTCTGCTGTGTTGGTGTGTGGCATGTGTGTGCATTTTGAGTGATTATGTCGATATCATTGATGTTGATTTATGATGATGACATGTGAGCGTTGGCGTCGTTGAATGCATGTGTAAGAAATTGGCGTGACAAATGGCATACAAAATGAAAAGAGAGAGATAGAGAGAGACAGAGACTCTTAGAGAAAATGAGAGAGAGAGAGACAGAGAGTATTTACATATGTGTACGTGTGGACACTCGCATTTTGTTGCCTGCGATTAATTTGTGGACATCACAATATGACATTAAGTTATGAGTTGGTCAAAAAAAAAAGGAGAGCATTCAAGTACATATATAAATAATGATGGACGGTAGTTAAAGTAAATAAAGCTAAAATAATGGACTATAATTAGTGTAATCTATGGGGTAGCTATAATAGAGCTAAAATGATGGATTATAATTAATACATAAGGATGGATGGTCTATAATTAATATTTTGGAACAGGACAAACAACCAACACCTGATGCTCAATGTGCGTAGTCAAAAAAAAAAAGATATACAAATTGTCGATTAAAATGTTTCTTTAAATATTGAAAAAAATTAAAAAATATCGAATAATATAGGCAAAATTCAAATAATAACTATAATAATAAAGACAACAAAATAGGCTTTAATTTTTGTGATATAATTTAAAGAATATGAATGGCTAGTAGAGAAGAGAGGAGAGAAGCCGAAATTTGAAAATTGTTCAAATTTAAATACTTTTTTTTTAATATTGATTTTTTTCTGAGCAACGCACACTGAGAAAAAAGACGATATATTTATACAAAAGTCCGCCACCTCAACAAGTAAACGAATTCGAAAAAAAATACTTCTCATACCCGGCGCTAAGCTGGGCGCATCTTGAGGTAGATTCGCGAGAGTTGGCGACGACGTCGAGACTTTGACCCGTGTCGCAGTTGAATTTACTCGCCTCGTGGGTTTCACGGGGCGTATGCGTACTATGGAGTCAAGAGTAGAGTAGGGCAAAATTGAATTGAAATAAAATAAATTTAAAATAAAATAGGGAAATGAAATTAATTTAAAATAACAATAGAGCAGATGTTAAGGGCCTTAATAAGGCTCAGCTGCAGAGTTGTGTGGTTGCAGCCACCACAACAAGGACACGTCGGCATCCAACCGCGAATGCAGCGAGCCGTGCCGGCAATTACGGTTGCTCTTGTTGCGTTCATGGAATGCATTTTCCAAAGTACATTTTAAGCCCCAAAGCCCAGAAAATAAATCCGGTAAATGGCAAAGCTACTTACGATCTTCGACGCACATCAGACCATCGGGCATCAGCTTGAGGCCCGTGGGGCAGGCGCAGGAGATGCGCGGACTGCGCTCATTGATGCGCGGCGCCGGCAGGCAGAGATGTGAGCAGTGGCCATTAACCGCTTGGCAGTGATTAATGCCATCGGGCTGGCGATAAGGATGATACACATGGACGACCATGGGATGTTGGAGCTGTGAATGGAGAGAAGAGCGTCAAAGTAGAGGGAAGGAATATCCAGAATAAAACATAACTTACCATGTGCACAGCCGTGATGGGTTCTACACCCTCCCCAGTAAATTTGTTGGCCTTGAAGACTGTCTGCTTGTCCCAGTCGGTCCAGTAGATGTAATCCTCAAAGGTGCTTATGGAGAACGGATGCCGCAGATACTCAGTTGAGTAGAGGATCTGTCTGCGCTGTGATCCATCGTAGTTGGCCGAAGAGATGACATTCAGCTTGCCATCCACCCAGTAGATGCGCTTCCTCACCAAATCCAAAGTTATTCCATTGGGCCACTTCACATCGTAGTTGATAATAGTCGTGCGATGGGAGCCATCCATGCCGGCGCGTTCAATGCGCGGCGAGGCGCCCCAGTCGGACCAGTACATCCAGCCCTCGATGGGATCAAGCGCTATGGAGCGGGGTATGTCCAGCGCATCCTCGATCAAAACCTTGCCCATGTTGCCGTCAAAGTTGGTCAGCTCGATGGTGCACTTGTGCGTGTCCGTGTAGTAGACGTGGTTGTAGATCCAGTCGACGGCCAGGCCATCCGAGGTAACCGATGACTGCTTCAGCACGACGGTCTTCTCGTTGCCCTCATCGATTGGCGCCTTGTAAATGCTCTGCGTGGTCACATCGCTCCAGAAGATCATGCCCGTGCGGAACACAAAATCCAAAGCTGTGGCCGACTTGGTATTGTTCACAATTGATGTGATTTCCATGTGATCCAGCGAAATCTTGCGTATGTCTTGGCGACGCGCCAACAGGAGAGAGGCGTGGCCCTCTGTCGCCTTGCAGCGTGTGTGATTGCGCGAATCGCGCATGTAGCCCGCCTCGCATTCGCACTTAAAGCTGCCGATTTCATTGACACAGATCTGGGAGCAGACGCCCGGCTCTTCGCACTCATCGATGTCCACACAATGGTGGCCATCGCTGGCTAGCTTGTAGCCCTCGTGGCATTCACAGCTGTAGCCCACCGGGTGATCCACGCAACGATGCATGCAGCCACCATTTTTGGTGTCGCACTCATTAATGCCACACTTGCCCGCCGGCTCGTCCTCGCCGTCAGGGCAATCCTTGCGCTTGTCACATACCTTATCCAGGGGAATGCATTGACCGCCACCACACTCGAATTGGCTGGTGGCGTTGCAGCTCTTGATTTGAGCTGACAAATGACAGTCGCGTTCATCGCTGCCGTCCGCACAATCCGCCTGCCCATTGCAGGTGAGATGGCCGGCAATGCAGCTGCGATCGCCGCACTGGAACTGATCCGGCCGGCAGGTGACATTCTTGCAGTTGGAGACAAGCTCATCATCGCCATCGGGGCAATCGCGGTCTCCATCGCAGAGCCAGCTGTGATGCAGGCAGGTGATGCGATCCCTGCACTGAAACTCATGCGGCAGGCAGGGCGTTACAGTCTGTCCTACGATGCCGCAGTCCTGTGGCAGTGTGAGAGAAACAGAAGGAGAAAGAGAGAAAGATATAAGGTATAGTCAATGAAATTGCCTGTCTGCTGTGCGTAGTTGATTTAAAATGCATTTTGCATAGCGCCTGTCAAAGGAAAGTTTACTTGAAATATGCCATAAAAGAGCAGCTACTACACAGTCAGCCCTGCCACACACTCACACACACACATATATATATATATATATGTATATCCTTTGCATAAACACACTCACTTGCCTTGGCGCCATTGCTTGCATTTCTTTAGTTGCATATATTTTGGGGGCTGCTCACCACATTTTTCACATTTTTTATGTTTTTTTATATATATATATTTAAAAATTTTTTTTTGGCAAGCAATTTTAGACATTGGTTTCCCCCCTGACTGGCAACAAAAAAAGCAGCCCGTGGCTCACGTAAATGTTTATGGCAGCTGTTGCCAGCGTCGAATGTTGACGGCGACGTCACCAGTGTTGAGTAATGCGCGCGCATTGCATAATTTATGTTTCCTTGTGAGAACATGAATATACATACATATATATTTATATACATATGTATGTATTGTGCGAGGGCTGTTTAGCAAGTCTGTCAAAGTTCTTGCAACCTTCACAAAGGTTTTGTGGACTTAAGATTTCATTTTACGTATTCATGAAAATCCTAATGTATTTTTAAGATATTTGCTATATTAGTAATCAAATTGTATTAGCAAATAGTCTGGCAGGTCTATGGAATTAAAGCATTTAAATAATTTATATTCATTTATAGGACGGAAGGTCTTATTTATATGGCGAATATTTTAATAAATTTATCGAATTTTTGGTACAGAAATTAATTAAATTAATAAAAAAAATAATAATAACTATCAAATAAATAAACAAATAATTAACAGAAAAAAAATTAAAAGAAACAAATTAAATAAATCAATTTAATAAATGTTATTTAAAAACAAACTCAACTTGTTTTTCGACTTGATTGTTGAATTTTTATATAACAAAATTTTGTATTTTGTACTTGTTTTTGAGCAAAACATTTTTTTTGTTCAAAAAATTGCAAAAAATATTAGTATTTTTACTTTATTTAGCTTATTTATTATACTTATTATTTGTTATTTAAACCATAAACAAAGTATGTTACGCTGACCGAAGTTGTGAGGAAACCCTCGCACATGTGCTTGGTGTATGCCAGCAGTTAAGTTTGCTTTTAACTAGTATGATAGAGTGTGAAAACTTACGCGCTCATCGCCGCCATCCGGGCAATCCGGTTCGCCATCGCAGACCCAACTCTTGCTTATGCAGGCGTCATTGCTGCAGGTGAACGATTTGTTCGGGGGGCATACAACTTTGGGGCAATTGAGCTCATCGCTGCCATCGCCGCAGTCGTCATCGTGATCGCAGACCCAACGCTTCTGAATGCAACGGCTGTTGCGGCAGGTGAACTCATCGGAGCGACAGGTGGTATCTGGGATACAATTAGTATATGTTCATGTTAGACATTGTGTATGTGTGTGTTTGCATGGGGGGATGAAAGCTGGGAGGATTTAGCTGGACTGCGCTTATGACAATGAGTGCTTATGTTAGCATGAGGTCTTTGGTTAGCTAAAGTAGAGAGTTAGGTAAACAACAAGCTGAGAAAGCCAAAGTCAACAACAAAAATAACAACTTAAGCTGAAATATGCGGGACATAACTCAACAAAACCAACACCATTATAAAAATTGCCAAAGCAACGCGCCAAGGGATAAAAACCAAAGAGATTTGTTGCCAACAACTACAAAACAAAAACAACAAAATGTCTAACAAAGGCATTGCAAGCTAAAGTGTGTAGCTGCCTGTGTGTGTGTGTGTGTGTGTAAATATTTGTGCTTTATTGCATGTGTATTGTTTAGGTAAGTATTACACAATTCTTGTAGCAATGTGTAGCATACTTATGGCCAGCAAGCTGAAGTATGTACACACACAACTAAGCACACTACTACAACTAGAGTTTTAGTTACAGCTTACAAACAGTTACAGTTTAAGATTAGAAATTTTCGAAATATGGCTTACTGCACGTGGCCTCATCGCTGCCATCGCTGCAATCTTTGTTCTGATCACACATCCAGGCAAGTGGAATACACTCGCCGTCGCCGCTCTTGCAGGCGAACTCATCCGGTGAGCACGATTTGCTCTCTGCAATATATACAAATAGATGGCGGAGAAAAATATGGTGTTAGTGTTTAGATATGATGACAATATGCTTATGCGTACACCCGATCAGATATGGTGATTTTTTGTGGTAAAGTTTTTAGCCCAGAAAGTTGTAAAAAAAGTTTTATAAAAATGAAAATGTAGAAAAAAATGTATATTTAAAAAACAAATTTCATCATATATTCTTTACTTAAGAAAAGATATTATTTGCAATTAAGTTGGCTTGCCCAGCAAAACAAAAAGAATAAGAAAACTCACCCAAATTTCCCCACACTCGGTTACGAGCAGCAAAATGGCTGTAAAAATTGCCTACAGATAAGCTCGGTAAAAATTTCGACTCACCCCAAAATGGGTGAGTAAAAATCAAGTGCCTGATAAACTGCGTTACAGCTCTTGTTTATATGCACATATATATATATATATATATATATGTCGAGTGGCTTCTAACTGTCTGCCTAATGGCGATGCTGAGTTAAATCTTTGATTACTGCAGCAGCGGCACATTACTGGGCGTGTTTTTGGGGCAACGCCTTAAAGCATGCAACAGAGTTAAGTCAAGGCGTTTAATGACTGCTTCTTGCCTGGCATTGTAATTAAGTTTATAAGAAGCAGCAGTAGCAGCAGCAGTAGGAATTGAAGTCCAATTGTGGCTGGCACATGCCAGGCAAGTAATAAACATAGTTGTCGTGCCAGCACACACAAGCACACACAAGCACACACACACGCACACATGCACACGCACGCATTTAGCAATATAGGGCAACTCGAACTGAGGCTAAACGGGCGGAATTTTATCTAGGCAGTAATTAAGACATTATCAGCCAACACTCCATAAAGTTAAAACGCACACATGCGTACACATTAAAGCAATTATCACACACAGCCAAACACACATACCCATATCCACACACACACCCACACGCGTACTTATATAGGCAGCCTGTTGGCTTGAAACTTTCATTGAAGTTTTGCCAGGCGTACATTCAACAAAGCTGACAACACATACACGCACACGTACACGCATAAAAACGCTTGTGTTTAACCCTAAATGCGTATTATTTTTTTCCTTTTCGCCTTTTGTTTTTACCACTAGGCGCATGAACTGAATGTCCTTTGTTTATGTTGTTGCCTTTGCTATGGCTACGCTTGATTTTGCTTGATAAGATTATGTATTTTTTTCTGTATGCGTCGCTGTCTGTATATGCCACAGGCAATAAAGGCTCATAACACCACACACACACACACACACACACACACACATACATATAAATACGCCTTTGCTGCTTGCTTTGTTTGCCGTGCTACCTATGCGCCAAAAAAATCTGTATGTATAAATATTTTTCGCATTTTTTGCCCAACATCGTTGCAAATAAATTAATTTATTATTATTTTACGCTTTGTTGTTTGATATTTTTTGCATGTACAGCGTCTCGTATGCGTGATATGACTTAAATTGGTATTTATTGCAGCGCACACGAGCGTGTATTTCGGCAATAAGAATTCAAGAGGAATTGCAGCTTATACGACGTGCAAGTTGAGTGTGTAGAGAGTATTTTGTAATGAAAAAAAGTAAATACGAAAATTTAATAGAGCATAGGGCAGATCTCCATGGAAAAATAAAAGCGATTAAATGCTTGAAGATTGAAGTTGAATTTTCGCTGAAATTTGTAAGAAGGTTGCCTAATTTATTTCAGTTTGAATTTGGGCAGCGGCTTTTCTTTTGTTACGACTGAGAAGACATAAAACGTCATCAATTTAGTTCCCGTAATAGATTTGGTAAGAATTTCTTTGAAGATCCTGCAGTTTCGTTTGAATTAACAAAGAGGAATCTTTTTTTAGAAAGTGGAAATAGATTAGCTTGAAAGAAATGTAGGAAAATACATGTTGGAAAGCAAGGCTTCAGCCTTAGTTCAAGTGAAAAAGCAGCTTCACGAAATGAAAGTGAGGGCGAGGGGTCAACAAATGTTTTTATACTAAACGTAGTCTATTTTTTTAATTATTTCGGTTTTTTTTTTTTTTTGTGTATTTGCTACAAACTAAATTCATGGCATGCATGAAGAAGTTAATTATGCGCAATTTTGCAAATATTGCGTATACGCAACGTTTTTATGATTTCATTAAATTAGCAATCAAGCTAGCTGCTAGCTGTTGGACCGCGACTTGAACTTTTTCTATTTTCTCTTTTTCAATTTTAATGCCACTATTTTGCTGGCCACTAAATGTGGCCAGGCAGCGGGACATGTCGCCTGACCTCTGTCCCAGTTGCCGGAGCCTCTTTCAGTTACGGCTTGGCTTCAGCTAGTATAAGCCATATAAAAATCAATTTGCTGGCTACAAAGAATGGCTCTGAGTAGCTTGAATAACTTGCACACACACACGACACACACACACACACACACACACAAGCACAATTGCACATAGCTTTTGTATTGCATTCAATAGCATTTTTTTGTTATCTGCTGCCTGCTGCAAAGAAGTGGGGCTTGGCTCCAAAGTGAGTATGCTTGCAATTTGATTTTAATATTATTTAAAATGCTTTTAGTTTATGTGCCAGACGTGTAGTTGCCATGGGGTGGCACACCCCATGCCCCCCGAAACACCACCGCCTGTCCTCATCCATCACATCAAAGGCATCAAAGCCAATGAAGTTTGATGCTTTTGTGGAGCAGTTGGCGCTTTGTTTACTCTGCCGTTGCCCCACGATGACTTGCAGTTTTGCCGTCAGGAATACACAAGTCACATTGTAGTTTCCTTTTTTTTTTTTTTTTTTGCTCTTTTTATTTGATAGGAGTTCGGGTCGTATGAAATCTAATAATAAAAACTTTATTATTTTGCCGTTGCGAGAAGTAGGAATAAATATTTAATAAAAGCACGTGCATTGGCAAAATGAAATCAAAGTAGAAGCAAGCTTTTTTATTAAAAGTCAAATAGCCATTTTTTCATTAGGTTTTCATTTCTTTGAAAAAAAGCCTTAAACTTTTATATATTGGCAATATGTCGTTATTATATATACACAATTTCTTTATGTGTATTTTAATGCAACTTCCCAATAATTTGTATTACTTTTCAGAATTTCTTGCTATTGAACCTATGAAATTCTACGTATAAGTAAGTATAATCAAATGTTAAAGTTTCTTCTTTTTTAATATCTGTATAAAACAGCCCGGAAAATTATTCTGGGAAATTCTTGATAACTTGTATAATATAAGAGACAATAGAAGTGTAGACGGGCTTTTATATGTATTGCATACTGAAATGTCGCTCACTTTTATTTATAAAAAAAATGTCGAGCTCTACAAAATGCTTGACATTTCGCTCTACATATTTTTTAGCTGATATTATAAGCAACATCTAGAAAAAGTTCGCGATTGTCTGTCAAACAAAATTTTGTTAAAAATTTGTAAATTTTTTTTTGTATTTTTTGAGGGCATGTTAAACTTCAATTAACATTCACAACGTGGCCAACGATATAAAAATTCAAACAAAAAAAAATAAAGGAAAAAATTATCGTTGAAAAATACTTTTTTTTTCGTAGCGCATAAAAGCCATAAAATGTCACACGTGTTCAATGGCGGGAGCTGAGCCGGCAGTGCGAGTATCCTGTGAATCCTGTGTGCATGTTAAATTTTTGTTAAGCCGTGTCCTGCCTGTCGTTTGGCAGAATATAAACCACAGGCACACAATTTGCGCGCGATTTTCTTCTCTTTTTTTTGATTACCCAGTTTTTATTTCAGCAGCCCGCTGATGAGTTACGAGTGGATAACATCATAAAAATCTCATCATTTTCTGTTTTTTTTTTTCAATTACAGCGCGGACGCAAAAAATAAAATAAGTATAATAAAAATACGAAATTTTATGCGGCATATATATGTTAGTTAGTTGAATGCGACACAGACTATAAACTGCTAAATAAGTTGCCTCGAAAAATTGTGCGATAAAAACAAGAGTATGCTATGATAGGCAAGTGGCAGGACGCCAACTGGAAGATATCCTGTAAATGGGTCTGAAATAACTTTGGTATAATATGCACATATATAAATATAATATGTATATGTATGTGCATGTCATGTATGTCAGCCAATGGTTTCCCAAGTAACTCTTGTATCTATAAGCCGATTGTTAGAAAATTTTCTGAATATTTGGACAACATGTTATAGTGTGCTTATGCCGAAAAACAACAATATATATGTTCATTTGAGCCAGTTATAGGATTTTCTAAATTGGCGTGGATGGATAAGAAAAAGTTTTCCCACTGTTATACCAGTAAAATGTGTTATATTATAAGCTGTTATAATGCTTACAACAAACGACCCATTTCTTGTGACATAAAGACTCATTAGTTTAACATACCCTCTTTCATACACCTTTTTGTATATAGGGTATTTGAGATTGGAGCGTGTAACAGTTAGCGAGGCTTGTTAATGCATAAATACAAATTATTTTCGCTGCTGGCAGCATTTTTGATGCGCACATCACGTTGTTTTGCCTAGTCTTTTGACGTTAATTTATGGACAAGTAGGGTCAAGTTTTGGGCCCAACCAGGCCATAAAGTCTGAGATACATGGGGATTATACATGGGAAGGGGAGAAATACATGGCATGCATTGAAATAAATAGCATGCTTTAAATGCGAGCCTTTAAGTTATGAAACCCATTTATGAGTAAGGGCGAGCTTTTTTTTTCTATTCCCTTATTTTTTTCCATTTTTTTTTAGTGGGGCAGCGTAAATCCTCCGGGTTAGTAGCGGGTATATGCAAATGTGGCTATAACTTTCGCTTACGACACTCCAATTCGTCGGAACCATCACGACAGTCGGGTTCGCCATCGCATATCCAATCGCGTGGCAAGCACTGCTCCCCATTGTGGCACTTGAACTGGTTACTGGTGCAAAAATTGACTGCACAATTCAAGCTAAAATATGAGAAACCCAATCGCCAGATACAATATAAGGGTAATACTTACTGCACTGACTGGGCGCCTCATCCGAGCCGTCCGCACAGTCGCTCTCACGATCGCAGCGCCATTTCTTGGGTATGCAGTTGCCGTTATTACAGCGGAACTGTTCTACGCCGCAAGTGGATTCTGTTTGAAAAAAAGAAGAAGAAGAGAAGAGAGATATATATTGAAAATCGTTGCTTTCGATATGGAATTCAATTTTGCATTGCTTGCGGGTGCTAAAAATATATGAAAAATGGGGCAAAGCAGCGAGTACTACGCGCATAGTGCACTTGGCTATACCCTGTAAATGGTTTTAAAGTATTTGAAACATATTTAATATTCTCTTGATCTGAATACTTTACAGCTGTGGGATGATTTAAGGCAGTTAAATAACTTTCATTGGCAATTTTTATATATAATAAGTAGCAAAAATCGAACATCATTTCAGGTATAATCATTTTTTGTCGTGGGTATCTAAGACTGCGTATGCATACCAAATTTTGAGTCTTTAGCTCTAGCAGTCTCTGAGTTCGCTGAGTTCATAAAATGGCTGGATAAGCATATGAAAAACTTAGCTAGAATAAAAACATATATTGTTCGATAAGGTCTGCCTGTTATAGAAATTTGTACAACATTTTAATAACCTTTATCACCCATCTTAAATAATAACAGGGTATCAAAGTACTGATAATGGTTGCTACTAAAAATGTGGGGAATATGGGCATTGAAAATCTACTTTTTTATGCATCAATTGGTTTCTGTGTCAAAAATAAATGTGCTTTTTATGTTGCGGGCTGTGTTGCCGCCACAGGCAACAAAAACTTGCCACTTGCTGTGTGTGTGTGTGTTGAGTGTGTCGAGTGTGTGTCTGTGTGGATTCTTGCTATCACTGGCTACCCGTTCTTTGGCAGGACTTTTGTTTTATGCCAGCATGGCAAAAAAAAAAAGAAGTTTAGTTTAACTATTTTATGGTCATTTTATTTTATGACTTTGCTCGTTTTGCAAACAACATTTTCGACAGAGTTTAAAGCTTTTGCCAGAAGGCAACCAAAATGTCCAAACTTCTGCAGAGCAACTGGCAATAAGTTGGGTAACGGGGTCTGGAAAATGCAATTAGAAGAGCAAATCAAATTAAATGATCGGGATACTCAATCGAGTCTCAGATGTGTGTTAAAAGTTGTGCCAAAATTGATACAACTGGAAATAAGTGGGCTTAATATAAAAATAAGAATATGTAATTTTTAACTCTACATAAAGTTTAATCTATAAAACAGGTTTTAAAATGATTTAAAATTCCACAAAAGCTTTTAAAAAAAGGCAGTTGAAATAATATTTGGGCTATGTTGCAATTAAAGTGATATAAATCCATTAGCATAACTACAAATAGAACCGAAAACTTTGTTAAAACGGCAACAAAGTTCATAAAGTACAAAGTCCTCAAAGATTTCCTAAGAGTCGTCCCGTATAAATTTAGTCAACTCCCAGTTGGAGAGTGCTACAAACAAGTAGCTCAACGAATATTTCTAAATTTTTGCAGAGTGTTCTTTTATTTTTATCAACTTAATGTACTTTCCTCTCTCGGGACAAAGTGTTGCAACTCATCTGCATATTGCTGGCTAAAATGTTGCACCTTTTAACTGTGACTGCACTCAATTTAACGCCGTTACTCAAATGAATGCGCCCTCGACAGACATTTGGAATTCGGTTGAGCTTTAAGTCCAATGATGCCCCAACTACAACTTGCAGCGGCTGCGGCAAGTTGCTGCGTGCCACAAGCCCATCTTCTGCCCCAGCTCCAGCCAAACAAGGTCCTGGCTGGAGCCATAAACTTTTGCGCAACTTTTGTGTGTGTTTCGCCAGCGAGCTCTCCACCATTCCGCACTGCGAAAAATGCGCATCACGTTTTGCGTTTGGGGACTCGCAACGTACCCAACGTGTTTACCTAGCAACGGCATTTAGCGCCGACATTAAACAAGGATTGAGTCAGAAGCCGGGAGTCAGAAGTCAGGAGTCAGCCAGTAGCTGGGTATCTGTCGCTCGGAAATCTCGTCTAGGTTTTAATGACCAGCGCCAACTCGGGCTTGTGGCATGGGACTTTTAGTTGAACATTTTTGAAATTAATTAAATTTTCATAATTAAGTTCTTGACTGAAAAAACTTTGATAACACTATGCTACGCGGTTTTTCTTGTCAACTTCTGAAGCTACATATCATATCACCCTATGCAGTTTCTAAATTCATTTATTCTTTTTATTTACTTTGTTGACATTTTTAATACATTTAATAGAATAGATCGTTTTTTCGGAATACAAAATTTTGGTTTTTATATGTCTAAAGTCTTTTGCTGTTGTCAAGTGTTGTCCAAATTGAGCAATATTTTAATATTTGAATAAGGCCAGCTTGAATATATGAAACATTGTAAAACTACATTTTATCGATAGCCAACAATTATTTGATTTGTTTAAAGTGCTGTTTTGTTGCGTAGTGTTCGCCAACATAAATAAGGTTTGGTGGTGGAAATGTAAAATTGCATATTAACGACAGGCTGCAGGCTAAATTTTTTGCCAATTGAGTGTCATTCGCCCACACTGTTTACCCTACCCCCCCTTACTTGCGCCTCTCTCTCTCTCTCTCTCCCTGTGTCTGCCAGCTAGCTATAAAATTGTGCTTTGGCCGCTGCTCAATTTCAGAGAATCTTGTTTACATTTTTTCGTTGCCCTCTCAATTTTCTCTTATGCATAATCATTTATTTATGGCCTATAGGCTGACGGTCTAAATGCCACATACATATAGCCAAAGTGACATGCGGTGTATCGTTTAATGCATAAACAAACAGTCGGTTGTCTAGCTGTATGCCACATGCCACATGTCGCAAGCCACGCCCACCAGCCCAACTCACTACACATACACTCTGTTTATATATCTGGCGTTACGTTTACTTAAACAAAAGCTCATAAATTTATGCTCGTTGTTTTTGCCACATTTTTGCTACGCATATTTATTATGTCTGTCTAAAAGCATGCCACATACACACACACACACACACACACGCAGGCGAACACATTTTTGTCGCTTGCCCTATGCCACATGCCGCATGCCACGCCCCACGCAAATCACTGGCACTGCGGCGCCCAGGTGCAAACTTCATTATTTACAGTCTGACGCGTCGCGTCGACGACAACGCGGATTATGTGGCACTTGAGGGGCGGGGCGCTGGGGGCTGGGAGTGGGGCGGGCAACCTTTTAATTCTAACAGAGCTGAGAGCTTGCAACAACACGAACAACACTAACAACCAGTGTTGTGCATTCTCATGAATTTCATGCAATTCATTTAATGCGCGACGCTCCGGCATTTCGCTGGCAGCTTTTTGCATGATAATGAATTGCACTTTGGCAGGCGGGCTTAGAGGTGTGTCGCCTTATCATTTGGCTTTGATTTCGGGCATTACGTGGAGTGCATTGCACGGCGGGGGTTATCAGTGCAACAGCGGAGAGTGCGGAGAGTGCAGTGTGCAGCAGCTGCAGCTCAAGGTTGCCAAAGCTTGTCGTCGCTGAGGCCAAACAGAATAAGTAAAACATGAAAAAGTTGCCAAAACACACCCGGCACAAAAAACTTTTCTCACAATGCAACTTAACTGCCACGCCCACGTTTCCTGCCAGCCGCCCAGCTTCTAGGGGCGCTCATTTGCAGCGCCCCAGCCTTAGGCAAAAAGTTATCTGGTCTCACAAGTGTTCACAAGGCAACGGCAACGGCAGCGGCAGACAAAAACTTTTTTGCGGTCATCCATCGATTTAGTGCATTAAAACTTTTGTCTGATATTTGCCATTTTCCATTTTCCATTTCCCACTTTCTATTTGCCATTTGTAACGTTTGGCAGCAGGTCTAAACCGCTTCAAGCTGACAACAATTGTATTTAAAGAAATTCATATATATGCACATATATATATTAAATTAATAGAATACTCAAGGACAAGTCAAAAGCCAAAGCTGAATCAATTTTCATTCTGGTGACTAGTTAATACTCTTAAAATTAGTCTGGTATATATGAATATAAAAGTTAACGTTATTAAAATATTTCTTAAAAAGACTATATTTCTATATATTTATATTTTCCTTTATGGCCCTCTAATCACAACATTTGAATAAGTATGCATAGGAACTTGGGCCTAGAACTAGAAATAAATATAATAAACTAATGGAACTAACAACAACAAGCAAGTGTTTACTGTAATATATAATATATGTAGAAAATGTCATTCCATTTTATTTTGTATTATGCTATTTACTTCTGGAACATTTTTAATATTACCAACTTTAAGAGAAAGTTGAAATATGCTTTTGCTTCAATTTTTTTGTTAAGGGTATTTAATTAAGAAATGTTTATCCATTGAATTTGCGCTGTGCAGCTCATCTAATGAAGTTTGCTGTTTGTTGTTGTCGTCGTTGTTGTTGTTGTTGTTGTGGGCCAACGCATAAACATAAATTGAATTGTCCGTTTCATTTGAAAAAAAAAACATATATATATATATATATATATATAAACGGAAAAAGGAAGCAAACGTGCACAAAATTTCACTTTTTCCTTTTCGCACTTTATCAACTTTTGCTTTTCGTCTCGCCTTCGCGTCTCAATAAATAAATGAAACATTTGTGCCGCAGTTGGGAAGATTTTCCTTTGCCATTGTTTACAATTGTTGCCATTATTTGCTCTTGTTTTTCTTGCACATTGGATCTTATTCCACAGTAGGGTGTCCCCTTGGCACAAAAAAGAAAATGAAAAAGGCTCGTCTCAACATTCCCGCTTGTTGTTTATGGCACCTTTTTCACTTTATTGGAGTTGTGCGCTGTGCTTTATCTTCTGCTTCAAGTATTTCAAATATATATATATACATAAAAAAAATAACAAGAGTGTTTTTTTTTAACTGGGTTAACTGTGGGTTAAGGGACGCCAGAGGACGCATCATAAATCATTTGAAGAGCCGCTTGGCGTGAGCTTTAAGTGCGGCACGCCTCTAATGAGACAAACTTTTTACATATGCTGGCCCCCCTTTTTTTCTGCAAAGGGGCTGTAAAAAGTCGAGAGGGGCAACTGTTGAATGGACAGAACAAATGGGCTGCCCATTGGCAAATACAAGTCCGTTAAAATTGCATTTTAAAATTCGGAGCAATTTATATGTTAAATAAAGCTGTGCCGGAAGTGGCAAGCGAAAGCAAATTGAATTGAGCTTGGGCAAATGTAGAATTTAGTCGTTGTTGCTGCCGCTTAGCTATTTAATGCCCGGAAGGAATAAATGAGTTTTGTTTATTCCGAAAAATGGCTTACACCAAAATTTCACCAACAAATACGTCATCTAATCTGAGGCTCAGCTCGAGATTTTAGGGTTCTTAAAAGTAAATGCCTGCAAAGGCTTTCTGATTTTTACTACCGTGTGCCCAAAAGCGCAATCGCTGCATTTTCGCCATATAATATAGCGAGATTTTGTAAGCTTAATTGAAGTTTAATGGACGTAAAGTCGTTAAAAGGGAGTGTTTTTTTTTGCAACAATTTTAAATAAAATGACGACACATTTAAGCAGCATAAATGTGTTCCCAAGAGTGCATTCGCTGCCATTTCGCTTTAAATAAAAATTCAAATTTTAAAGATAAGAGTAGTTTTTGAATATTAGTTTTTTTTAAAGGACTTAATGCACTTAAGTTTTCTTGTGTTAAATTTGCCACAGAATACTAAGCGACTTTTAAAACTACGTTAGATTGAGTTGCAAAATTCGAGGATATAATTTTAGACGATCTTTGCATTTGGCGTTTTTCTAGCGTTATCGCAAATCGGAACTTGCCACAAAACATTTAGTAGAATCCTTTGAAATATGCTGATATTTCTATATTCGAGCGTAAGGGAAAGAAGTCGATTTGAAGAAAAAAAGGAAATACCAAGAAATTTGCCACATTTGCTGACGTTTAACCTTTGGCACAAAATTCGATGTCCGCTGCTGTTGCTGCCGAGACGGCGGCTGCTTAAAAGTGAGCCATGCATAATTTATGGCTTATAAGGAAAGAAGCTGTAGCCAAGGATATGTGACTGAATTTATCTAAGGTTTGCAGTCAACGCACAGACACACGGACATGAATTTTTTAGATATTATTTTTCTTTTCAGTTTCTAACACACAAACACACACACATAAAATGACAGCTAGCTGTGAATGCTGTGAGGCGCTGTGGGGCTTATCAGCTGTCTTTCTTTATATATACATATATATATTTTTTTCTTTATTTTTACTCTATTTTTCTCGACTGCATGAATATTTATGCCAACGATATTGAACGCGCCACAATATAGATATGTTTATATGTATGTATATATTGGCCACTTATAGCAGTTGTCTGGAAGCTGCTTAAAAGTCGAGCAGCGACGCTTTGTCGCTGCGTTTGTTGTTTCCTTGGCTGTTTACGCGGCGTATGCGCAACGTGGCAGGCGACTTAACGCTGTTGGTAAGTTACTGTTATGGCTCACTGTGTGTGGTGCTCTTAATGGTGCTTTCCACCCCACGTTTAGTTTGTCTATATGTTATTTATGTATAAAACAGACGCTTGCTTTGCCGGTTGACATTTTTTCTTTTTGCCACGCCCAGCCATAAAAGCTGCATAAGAACAACAAGAACTACGCATTGAGCGAGACAATAATACTAAATCGAGTTACACTTGAGAAGCAGTTCATGTTTTACTTATGTTACACTGTGCTCAACTATTGAAACCTTATCTAAATAGCTTCAACTTGGTCTCAGCGAAAGGGATGTTCTTCTGCAATAAATGGGCCAAGTTTGGTTAGTTTATTAACAACTAAACTAAACTTAGTCAGCCTTTATTACAAAAGAATTCAAATTAAAGCTAACAATAAAGTTTCCAGACATAACCAAGCTTGTGGGCTCTCAAAATGTGTGTTTAGCATAAGATTATGGTTTTTATTATTTTGATTTTTTTTCATTATAAAACTCATACCCGCATTAGAAGAGTGGCCCAATGTGAGCGCCTGTTGCTCTGATAGTCCGCTGATGAGCAGCAGCTGGCAAATCAGGAAGCTGCGTATTAGTCCCATGTTGATAACTTTGCCAGCTCGCTCGCTTTCAGGCTTAAACGTTCAGGCTGTATTAGATTTTAATGTGGCCGTGAAGTGCGTGCTTGAATTATTCAATTATTTTCTTCTGCTTTTTGTTGTTACTTGATGTTTGTGCCTTTGAATTATTTTCTGTAATTATTTTAAATGTCTGTGTCTCTTATTTATCTGTTTGTGGCTGGCAAAAGTTGCTTGTAATTGGCCCTGTAAAGTAGGCAATACTTTTTAGTTTAGCATCAACTTGTGTGAAATTTGATTTGTTTCTTTGACATTTTTG
Organism: Drosophila ezoana; assembly: GCA_035045725.1. Taxonomy (NCBI): domain Eukaryota; kingdom Metazoa; phylum Arthropoda; class Insecta; order Diptera; family Drosophilidae; genus Drosophila; species Drosophila ezoana. The sequence goes on from JAWNOU010000207.1 coordinate 188,737, forward strand.
TTATTCAACGAAATCTTTTAGCTTTAGTTTAATTGATAAATAAATCATTCTTTGATTTAATTATAATATTATTAACATTACTATTTTTTATATATTTTTTATTATTTTGTGCCATAAAGTACTTTGGTTTGAAATTATGAATACCTTTTTATTTATTTGTAATTATCATTATTTAAATTTGTATACTATGCAATATTTACTATTGCACAAAAAAGTGAAAGCTATAAACATAACTTTTTTTGTAATATTTAATGCAACCAATTCCAAATGAATGTGGAAAATGCAGAAAATCACATTAAAATTTTTGCAAAAAATACATGTATTTTTGTTGAAAGCTGAAATGCATAATGGGCTGAAATTGTTGAACATTTTTAAGTCCAACATAAATATAAACAGCTTACAGTTTCCAGTTCATATTAAGTTTATAGAGAAGTTAATTAAAATTGAAAATTATTTTCATCAATAGTTATTTTATTTAATAATGCAATTTAGCATAAAAATTATTTAAAAAAAACTTGAAAGTGAGTAAAAGTTCAAATTTTATAATTGGCATTGCTTTGCTGAAGCCAAAGTTGTGTGATAAGCCCATTTTGCAAAAATTTTCTAGTGCAAGTAAATTTAATAATCAAAGCAATTTAAGCAATTAGCTTAGATTGGAATATTAGATTCTACTTCTAAGAAGCGAGCTGTGAATGCTGCACATTGACATTTCAATGTATGCATGTGGTTTTCTACTATTTAGAAATATTCAATTAGTTTCTTTGTTGGGCCCAAATGGATTAGCCGTATATCTGTATTGTTATATTATTTAAATATATTAGCTTTGTTCTCGCATTAATTGCAAATAAGCGAAATTTATTGATCAACAAATGAATAATTGTTTTGCTTTAGGCATTATTTTGTGTTTATTTAAATCAATTTTTGGATTAGCATTTTATAATAAACTATTTATAACAATTATAAATGCCTTTGTTATGTGTGCATTGAAATATGGACGCGTATTTAATTTTGTGTATTTGCATAATATAATTGATATCACTTCTTTTTTTTTTTGAGTTGTGCGCAGCAGCAAATGAATGCCTGTTTTTGTATTGTATTTATTTTTTATAACATTCTTTGTTCCTTTTTGTTTGATAAATTAAACGTTTTAATTAAGCTCCGGCTGGCTTTTATACTTGTTTAATTATTACATATATTTTTTGTGTTTTTTTTTTTTGAACTCCACATTGAAAGGCTGCGTGTGTGTTTACTTTTAATTGCCATT